>CM076584.1:1245566508-1245983087 GCA_034641835.2 Pinus albicaulis
GCGTAGTCTGAGCCGTGGGACTTGCGCGATTCCAGACTGTATGCTATTGAGTGTGAGATTCCATCACTTAATTTGGTCGTTGAACTCCTACCCGACATTACTTCTAAATATTAAATCTTTCTTTCATTCAATTAGTTCGACTAAACTCGTCGAGATGCCATACTATCCCTTGAATCCCGCAAGCACCGAGTTAAAGCTTAATACGACAAATCTGTCAAGCCTCATTCTTTCTAAGAGGGTGATCTCGTTCTACTCTACGATCAGAAACATGACCTCTTGGGGGCAGGAGCACTTCAACCATTATGGCTCGATCCATATGTTGTCATGAATTTCCTTTATAAAGGGGCCTACGAACTTTAGGACTGTAATGCAATCCTGCTCGCTCAGCCCTGCAACGGGCTCTATCTGAAGAAGTATTTCACCTAATGTCTCACTAGGCATTTGCTTTGTAATTTTATGTATATATGTTTTGTTTTTTTTTGGTTTTTCTGGAATATTTTGGGTTTTTTAGTATTTTTTCTCATACATACTCTCTTCTTTTACAAATATATCTTCGTCATCCTTGCCATACGTTGGATATGTGGATGGTGCCAGTCGTCACACACGGCACATTGCATCAACTGCTTGGGTCCTCTATACACCTGAGTTACAACTACTTGGTTTTTGGGGGATCTTATTTGATGATTCCACCAACAATATTTTTGAATACATGTCCCTTATCCAACTCCTCACTAAAGTTGCATCTCACGACATCTCCAATCTGGTGGTTTGGTTAGATTCCCAACTAGTTGTTATGAATTTGAACAATTTTTATCGTGTTTTACATCTTGTCTTATTACATTATTACTTGAGGGTATGACTTCTGGAACGTCAATTTCAATTCATTAATTTTGAACACATTCCTAGAGAATCTAATGCATTAGCTGATTCCTTAGAAAATTATGTATTGGATTGGCATTTGTCACATTTACTATAGAAAGAGTCATGCATGAGTGTACATTTTTCATCATAAAAATTACATAAAATTAAAAAATACAAGATCAAAATCACCAATATATATATATATATATATATATGTATGTATGTATGTATGTATGTATGTATGTATGTATGTATGTATGTATGTATGTATGTATGTATGTATGTATGTATGTATGTATGTATGTATGTATGTATGTATGTATGTATGTAGTGTCCAGTCTGTTACATTATAAAACTCTTCAAAAATTGGGTTTTTTATACAAACGGCTCTGTTAAGCCTCACTCTGATATCTATACATCTTTATCTGCTCCTACTGAGCCTGCTGCTCATGATAGCAGATAACTGCTCTGGCTAAAATCCTTAGAGGCACCAAGAATCTCTCCAACACACCCATTGTGTGTCGCTGCATATGAACAAAGATCTCCCTCATGGGAAGAGGCGGCACACCCTTGCTCAATCCTTCGAGGTTCCTACCAACCTCATGCAAATTGCACGGATGTCGTGGCCTCTGTTTCTACTCCAACCTCAAGTAGCTGGATTCCTCACCATGCATAACGAGGGGCTCCAGCAGGTCGTGCGGGTGCCACATCTGTGTCAAGTAATGTGCTTCATGTCAAAAATATTTTTCACCCATTAAACAAAAAAAATTCATAAATATTCAAAAGACAGGAAATACTTGAAGCAGTTGATTTCTCATCCTACCTATTGGCCCCCAATGAGTACCAGGTAGAAATCTCAACTCTGCATCTCCTGTGAAGTTCATCCTTGCATAGGGATAATCCTCAATCATCAGGATATGGTCGTTAAACCACTCAAAGAATCTATTATTGAAGAAATGTCAGAGTGGGCCCTCTCTAGTCCGAGGCATCAAGGTAGACCATCGATCCTGTCTAGGCTCTCATGGTCCCGCAACATCCATAATCATTTGAGGCCTCATATCAGGAAATCTCTCTAGTATGAACGATACAATCAGCATGCCATACCCAAACTCTCTTTGGGACAGGGTCTTGCAGGCTATCAACTCTTCTCAAACAGGGCAGACAACACCTTCACACCAATCGAATATCTATGGTTGTAAGAAATTCAGCGCTAGTAGTACCTGGGCCTTGGTGGCCACATGTTGACTCTTGCCTCCTTCCAAGCCTACAATCATCCATAGAAATGACCTCATCGGTCTAGAGGCTATCTGTGTTATAGGTATTCAGTTACTCACAGGTGTAGTGTTGTTAATACAGTGAGCCTAGATCAACCCCATGGTGTTGCAGGGATCAGCTCTAGATCTTGTTAGATTGGGCCTTGGCCCTCTGCATGATATGCCAGTTAGAAAGTATATATCTTCCTTTTCTATCGTGAGCTCATGACCCCCGATGCGAAATAGATGATGATGTTCATCCCACCGTTGGATAATCCAGCTCAGAAGGTCCTCCTAACCTTTCATCATCTCTAATATGGCATATTTGACCAATCCACACCTCCAGAGAACTAATAAACATGCCAGATCGATAACCATTTCTCGTTCTTCTCTCTCTTGCTCTCGTTCACACCAGATACTCATCATAAAATATTTGTGCCTGCACAAATCAAGGTTTTTATGGACTAGTTATTGGCCAAATCACTGTAACGTGGGGATCGGTGCAAAGCAGAGTGTGCTAACGCATTGTCCCTTAACAAGAAATGTGTTTAACATGGCCCTACCACTCGGCACCTGCGTTACCCACCCAAAATTTCTAGGGCTTGCCCAAAACTCAGTTTTTTACCAATAAAAACATTAAAAACACTAATGAAATGCTAGATAAAGGCTCAATCTCCTACCTAGAATAAAAAGAATCGAAAACAGTTGCCCGGATAGTCCACAATCAGCAGCATAAGTTTCACCCTTTTCTCACTCCAAATATTTTTCACCGAACACAAATAGTAAAAATGAAGGTCTATTTCCTTCTTATAGAAATTTTGGAGGTACGACTCACTCAGCTAGTCATTTGAAATTGGTAAATTTCTACTATTTTTTCATGCAATTGTTGTTTTATTAAAGTTATTGATGCTCTGATGAATTGTCAGTGTTTCTATGTAGATTTGACCATGCTTGACCCAGAATGAGCCTTCTTTTTAGGGACTTTTTCTAGCTCATCAAACTGAAAAAACCCCGAGTTTCCTTCTTCGGGCTCGTTAAACTACCACGATGAAGAACTATGAGCCATTCTTTTCCATATTTTTCTAACTCATTAAAAACTGAAAAAGACACAGAGTTTTTCTTTGTTGGACTCGTTAAAATTTCATGAAGAGGATCGAGCTTTTCTTCGTCTGACTCGTTAAAACTTCATGAAGAATATTGAGTTTACTTCATCTCCTCGTACTCATAACAAAATGACATAGAATTCTGTTGAATATAGGTTTATCCCTTTATTCGTATTCAATAGACTAACTTACGGAAAAGGAACTGTGTCGGGCATACTATTATCTCTGTCGCACCCGGTCATCAACCATGAAAAAGGTACCCCCTTGGAGTTGTCTTTTACGATGTTTTTCAAAATCCCTAAATATGAAAAGATCACCAAGTTTACCCTTCTGGACTCGTTAAACCTAACCATATGGGGAAAATTTTGGACAAAGTGGAGACTCATTCTTTTATACTTTGAAAGGCAATTTGGCAGCAACACCTTCAACATGGCACTCCTCAGAAAATTCTCTCGCAATTAGCCAAACCCTACCATTCTATGAGTTTAGCCTTCTTATGTCGATGTCCCTACATTGGTGAAACCTAACACTCTTTGGTGTTCATAAGCCTAAGCTTCTTTGTACCTTGTTTACTGTGCCTTCTATTGTTCAAGAGATACCGTTATCTACTTCTTTTTGTATCAACCAAGCCATCATATGCCAGAAATCATTTAACGTCATCCGTTAGTACCATTTTCTCTTGACTATCTTCAAAACAAAATCATATTTTTCTCATTTTGTGTCAACTGATGTAGGGCACCTCATTTCTTACCTTTTGACACATCTCCTCATATCGACTTCAACATCATATCTAGGAAGTTGATCCAGAAACATATCAGTACCTTGGAACTTGCAGACCTCAGTGGCAGGTTACATCGTATTTGACTGGGTTTTTTCATCCTTGGCTCCAAGTCAAATTATTCTACGAGTGTTCGACATCAACACCATTTATTCACACTCGCTAGATTGTACTGTGCATCTTGGCGTCTGTTAACAATTTTTGTCAATGACTAGTAATCAGAAGATTTATTGCATGTTCGACTACAACGCCTTTATTCACATGTGCAAAAATATGTTGTTTTAGAGAAGTGGCGACTAAGACCTTGGGTTGAGGCTTACATCATTCACATTTGTTTCCTCTCCCAAGCTGCTATATTTTTTTCAGAGACAGCTTATCAGATTGATCCCATCATGACACAAGCTTCCACATTGTGCTTATCGGTGGACATACTGGTCATATCTCTTCCTAGAGAAGTCATTTTGATACAACTACTGAGCACGGGAATTCCTGACTCAAGGAAAATATTTACATTTTTTACATATGTTGTTTGTTTCAGGTTTTCCTCAGTCCTCCAACTCCTCTCGCTCTACTACACATTTTTATAAAGTATTTCAACAATCGACTTTGTCTCTAACCTCACACTTTAGGGGGCATCTGTTACAGTACAAATGACCTTCTCATCAACTCAGAGGAGAAGGACACATGGAAGGAAAAAATTGACCTAGACAGAGACCTATTTTTCCAAGGTAACGCACCCTATAGATATTTAGGTCAAGTTATAACACATCCATGCCTCTTTAAGGGAGTGTTAGTGTCTAGGTTAATGCACTTTCTTGCCTAAGGGACAAGTTACCCGTGTTTCATGAGGAAAAAAAGAAAAATTCCGTAGTAATTGACTAACATTTACGACTTTTTATCAAGAAGTCAGTCCAAAAGCGGGCAACATGCAGTGCAAGCCTATGATTGGACATTAATAAACCCAAATGAGCATCCAAAGAGGGAAAAAGATAGGAAAACCATGTAAAAATCATTTATTTTTCCCTATTTGAACTAATAGAGAAGAATGGAAAGGTTGATCCTCCAAAAACTTATAAATTGGAGGCTAGGGCTCATTGTCAAAGGTCAAAAGTTGATTGTGTGAAGAGAAAACTTTTTTTGTTGAGTGTGAGGTTTCATTGTTGGCTAGGTTCATTGAGAACTCTTGGCCTAAGAATTCTCACACTTGGATATTGAGGAGAGAGATATAGGAGTTGGAGGACTGAGGGAAGCTTGACCAAACTGATGGTTGTAATATTCCTTCTCTGAATAAAAGAACTGCTTCTATTTTGTCCACTTTGTGTCTTATTGATGCATCTATTTTTTATTTGTTTAAGATACATGTTATCTGTGGCTTAGATCTACATGGCTTATTGTTTGATTATATACATGTTTGATTTTTTGTAGTGATAATATTATGAATATTACGCTATTTCATTGTTTGTTTTTAGGATTCAGACTTGGAACCAGTGAGGAGGACTTCCACCACACTTCTTTGCACTCTCCAATAGATATGCCTTATACGTCGAGGTAATCATTCAATACTTCACTTTTTCAATCAAGAATTAGTATCAACATTCATGTAGTTTCTTTCTGAATGTTGCAGCTAATATGACTGTATTCCTTGGGTCCTGGGAAGGCCCGAGAGGATGGTCATCTTTTTGTAAACTATTATAGAATGGTGGACTACAATTCACGTGCTTCTCCCCACAGATCATATCAAAAACATGGCAATTAGTGCTCCCTTGGCGTAGAAGATACATTAAGAAGTTTGAAATCAGAGATTAGAAGTTGTAATGAGAATAATGACATGATAATTCAATCACATGAAATACTTGTCGGGGCATAGTAATAGTAAGAAAATGTTAATGGAATCACCCTTCATAGTATATCAAATTTTTAGAGACAAGGACCACGTAGGCTCATTCATGTACAAGAGGAAAGGACCAGCAGGGAATATGGTAACAGGTATCAATCAGGATACAAGTTTGACAAGGATATCACAATAAAATATGGTAGGTTTTTGGATACACTTGACAAGAGGGGTAATGATTGGGGGTTCTATTCTAGTTCTGTTTTAGAGAGACATCATTTTCATCATCATCACCATCCGTATAGAAGGAGTGAGAATCAATACTTTCCAAAGGAATTCAAGAAAGAAAAGCCTCCTACATTTCATGGAGAAATGAAGAAGTCACAAGATGCAGAATCTTGGTTGCTTGGGATCAATAAGTTTTTTAGATTACGTGGTTATTTGGAAATATGAAAGTCGGGATAACTACTTTTAGTCTTAAAGGAAAAGCATAGATTTGGTGGGAAGATGTGAATCATTTCAGAGGCATTTGATAAGAGGAGCTGACTTGGAGTGATTTCAAGAGACTTTTCACGAATAATCATCTATCTGAAAGATAATATGATGATAGGGTAAAGGATTTCTATGATATGAAGATGGTACCTACGACCAATGAGGAGTATACTAGAAAATTATTAGAGTTGTTGAGATATGTGCCTTATATTAAGGAGGAGAAATCTGAGATTCATAGATTCATCAGTAGGTTGTTGGTATCATTCAAATACAAGATTGATTTTGATGAGCCTAGATGGCTCGAGGAACCATCAAAAATTTGAAGCATCATTATGAGCAATCGAAGTGAAAGATTGAGTCTAAGCAGGATTGGAAAGGAAATGAGAATAATAAAGGAATGTGGGCTAAGAAGAGAGGAAAACCTCAAGATATAAATTGACAAGGAGAATGTAACACTGTATAATAAATTCATTAAAGCTGACAGAGGACAGGGATTTCAGTCTGAGGAGTAGAACAAGCGTGCTGGAAGGAAGCCCTTTGCGCTATTGGACTTCTGAAAATGATCATCACAGAAGAGATTTTCCATAGCATCATAGTGGAAGACTACAGATTTATAGTGCTCATGAGGCATAGATAGTTGGGGATATTGGACAACATATTCCTCATATTTATGCAGCATTTGATAATAGTAAGTGTTGTAACATATTTGGGTTTTGATAAGCTAACATGTTAGTTTAAAAAATAAAAAATAAAATGATAAGTTAGGATATGTATGAAAAAGAAAATAAACAAATTTTAGGATAAATTATGTATTGTATACATCCATGTCAAAGAAAATGTTGTTAGTTGCCCTAAAGAATGAAGGAAAAGAAAATAAAATTTTAGGGAAGAAAATAAATAAATATATATATATATATATATATATATATATATATATGCTTTAGTCTTCAAAATAAAATTCATGGCTGCATGTTTAAATGCACCAATTACCAAAAAGATTAAGTGTTGATTAATGGTGATTAAATTATTTTAAAAGAGTTTATATTTTCATTATTAAATGACAAAATCATATAGCGCCTAATTTATTTTTATCCTAAGTCACAAAATGACAAAGGGTCAAATCGCGCTCATAAAAAGGCCGCAAGTTTCAACGGTCAATATCTCTCCCACTTGAGATCAACGGTGGAGGTTCACTTCGCGACCCACCCCCCCCCCCCCCTTGACCTCATTAACGCGAGGTGGGGGATTAAAAAAGCAGTATTAATGGCTTCCTCCCATTTCATATGTGTCATAATTACATTACTTTGCACCCCCTCCACCCAAAACCATAAACCGGGAGGTACCCCCCCCCCCTCCCCCCCCAAAATTCACTAGCGGTATATTCTTCTAACGAATCTTTTCCTCCCATGCCTCAACCTAGTGGTCTTTCCTCCCATGCCCTAACTATTTTTCATACATCCAATCACATTCTGCCACGTCACTCAACCATTCTCCATATAAACCTCCGCTCCCTAACCGTTTTCCCTTCTCCACCTGCACGTTCATTCCATAACCATTTGTATTCACATTGCTCATTAAAAGCCCGCTCCTGAACCGTTAAGCTACTACGATCACTATCCAAGCCGTTAAACACAATCACCACTTATAAAATAGTTTGAAACCTACCTTTTATCACTTTTTACTTTATTTTTTATTGATTACAGGTTTCCATCTCTGCGCTTTGTCCCCTGTCAGCAAAATTTGACTGCCACCATTTCTGCGATCTCCCAACCTTCATACTCTTCCCTCTCATTTTATTTTCCTGTTTAAAACGGCCCCAAAAGCCAAATATAAAAAGTAGGTGACCCCAAAGGGAAAATTTAAGAAACAGGCCATCAAAGAGCCACATATCACCAACCCAGTTGCAAAGGAAAGCTCTGCTCCTACAGCTCAACTCAACCTGCACCTGATCCCTCTTGCAAATGCCTTCTTCAAGATCACAGATGCCCACTGTGAATTTGATTTTCGCAAATTACATTTATGGCTTAAACATAAACACATTGATAAATAGGACCTCATTAGGTTATAGGAATCAATGTTTCCCCTCTTTGCTTTTCCACAGACCCGTCAATTTCTTGATCTCATTTCTTGGTGCCAAGCTCAGTATGATCCTATAAAGAGAGAAATGGTGGCTCAGAATGGAAACATTTTGATCACCATATCTCTAGAAACCATAAACCAAACGCTTCTTATCCCTCATTCTGATTCTCTGACCTATTTTTCACCAGATGCTCTTATGGACCTCTACCATAAGTTGACCTTCCCACAGAGAGCCCAGATTTTCGAAATATTCTTACCTAAGGATGCATAAATTCCTAAGAAAAACCCACCATACTCATGCTCCATTTTTCCTGAATCCCCTAAACACAGTATCTCACTTCTCTCATACCTTTTAGGATACCCTCATGACCAGACAGTTGATGAACCTATCATGGACTTCTTATCTATTTTCAGTAAAGATCAAGCGCCATTGTTCAAGTATAATTATAGCCAATTCTTGGCTGAAAATATACATGATAAATTCATGAAATACACAACTCAAGGCGTGTTTAATTATACTTCTATAATTATACACATGTTTCTTTTTCAATGGGGAGAGATGTTGCCTATCAAGCTCAAGAAACAGGATGAAAAAGGGGTGAATCAATCAGTGATTCACTGGACAAAACTAATCAATGCTTCATCAACAAAAACTACATTTTCAGAGTTCATAGATTCCTTCATACACCCAGTAAAGCGGCTACTTACCAGTCAGACAGAACCCAGAATTGGAGAAGAGATCAAAGGGATATTACATTTGAGTGAGCAAGACAAAACAGGGGATTGGTATTTATATCAAAATTACACAGAAATTAGAGTATATGGATGTGAACTCCCACCATATAAGATCCCCAGATATGTTCCCGTGAGAGTGTTTTCCCTAGAGTACATTCAACAGATGATAAACATGGATGACCTCCATTTTGTTTCAGGGAAAATGAAAGCTCAGTTCAAGCTCAAGGCAAGCATTGGATCTTTCATTTGTAATACCATATCAGATGGTGCTAAAGCTTATGCATTGTTAAAGAAAACGAGATTCCAACCAAGTTTCACCTGGTCTTTGACCCACATGGCATTATTTCTGCTCTAAGAGTTGCACTGAAAACAACTTCATATAATCATACCTCCAGAGCATAAATAGAAAAATATATCAATCAATATCAATGGGTTGAAGTCACTCTTCAAGAGGCAGATGAACAAGTTATTTCAAATTCTAATGTGTAGACCCCAGTCCCTGAAAGCAAGCAGCAGAAAAGGGTTAGAGAATATCTTCCGCCCGCTAAATAAATCGTGAAGGAGTTCATCTTGCAACAAAAGAAGCCAAAAATTGGCTCAGCTTTGCTTTTAGCAGGAAGAAAACCAGAGATAATTGATTTGGGAGAGACTGAAGTTTCTACATCAACAAATGTTCGTATGACTCCTCCATCATCATCACCTTCTAGAGAATCTCTGGAGATCATACAGCACTCTAAAGCCAATTCTTTTGAAGAACATAATATTTCCTCTACATTCTTAGACATTAAGCATAATAATGAAGCATTAAAATCTAATGTATATAGTCAATTCTGGAAACAAACATCAACTTCTCGGCATAGGCTTCTCACCAACTTTAACAGTTAGAAAGGAAAGATGCAAATGGAATTTTGCACACAATAATTCCTTTTCCTAAATCTCATTCAGAATATAAAAATACTGTGTTTTATTTTGATGCAAGTCAGATCCATCTTATTGATCAGATGGACATGCACAAACAATCTGGGGAAATTCTCTTTTCAACAATGACAACTATAGTTATGTCACTCTCCAAACTCAAGACTGCATTGTAAAATGTTCAATATCAAATCAAGATTGAGAAGCTCTCTTCCTTGGCCAAAGATAACAGACTTAAATATTTGTAGGACCTTATAGTCAAGTTTGGATATGATCCAAAATACTGCAAAGCAGTTGAAGAAATTATTAAGAAGAAGAATGCAGAAATATCTGCTCTGCACAAACAACTCAAATTACATTCAACTGAAGATCCATAGACAAAATAAATTGCAGAAAATGAATACAACAAGGAGGAAATGCTCATATTTATCATTGAGCAAAACATTCAAATAAGAAAAATGGAGGAACATGTTGAAGAGTTATTAAAGGAGAACATAGCAGTTCAAACATCTTCTGCAGGTAGAGAGCCTTCAACATCATTGAAAACAACTGATACAACAAATTTAACAAATGATTTGGCCATTCAGAAGCAGTAACATGAGAATTTGCTTCAAATATTTCAGATTCTAGAATCACAAAAGATCATAAATGATACTTTATATATGGAGGAAATGCAAAAGTCACATAGGTTGGGACTCAAGGTTAAAGAACTGGAAAGTGAATCTTTAATGGCAAGGACATTGATAGATGACAAGCAAAACATTTGGGAAGAAATCAGCAAATCTATGGCAGAGGTATGGGCATCCATACAGATAATTTTTGAACAACAAGAGATCATCACCAAGTGCAAAGCAACCATAGAAGAACAAAAAGAAAATCTAAACAAAAATCCAAGTGAAGTTATTGACGTGATCAAAGTTTTGAAATCAAAGAACAAAGAATAATTAGAAGAGATAAACATACTGGACAGAACTACAACAATATTAAAAATCAAGAAATTCTTACAGAGGAGGAATTTAATCAACCAACTTCAAACAAAATGTGAAGCTTTGAATATTATTGTTCAACAATTTCATACAAAGTTTAATGTTTTGAATCATAAAGGACTACCAGGATTGGTAGGTATAGATGATAAATTGATTAAATTATAGCATTATTGTAAAAATTTATATACTATTGCAGTGGATAAGTATAAATTTGCAGGTATTAAAGGACATATTACAGGGAAAACATTTGTATAGGCTTTGCAGTTTGATTTGATCATTCAACATCAAATCAAACATTTGTTCATTAAGAAGCCTACTTTCGAGAGATATACATAGGTGGATGAAATCTTTAGAGAAATGATGAGTGTAGAAATCCAAAGTGAAGAAAAATGGGATAAATTTTGTGAGAATATTGAGTAAAATTATGATATTTACAACATGCGAGCACAACAGATTTTCAAGGGCCTAGTCATCAATAGCTTCCATAAAAAAGGGCACAATCATCAACAGCTTCCATGAGAAAAGAGACACATCATCTATATGTTTCCTTCTTCTATTCTATTCAATTCTATTATTGTAATCAGTTTAAGATATTTCTGAGTTTTAGAAATTAGTATAAATAACTCTCATTACGAGTTATTAAGGGTTGCACCCTTAGATAAGAAATTTTTTGTAAGCAAAATTGTACAAGTTTTTCCATCATTAATAATAGAAGAAGGATTCTGAATTTGTCTCATATAGCTTTTTTCCTTCTGTGAGTTGTTCCTGTTTTCATTACATTTTGTCTCTACACATGTTTAATTGTTATCAAGATAACCAGTTGAGATTAACTGAGTTTTAGTTACCTTACAATTCCTTCTGAATTTATTATTAATATAAAGAATAATTTACTAAATAGTTTTTTGATGTAAGTCCCTTTCATCTATAAATTATCAGCATCTTGATAATGTTAAATGTATTCTGTTGAAATTTTAGACATTGTTTAAAGGTTTTCAAACTTATGATTAATTAAAGCATTCAATCTAAATATTTGGTTATCATATCTTCTTACATAAGTCTACTTAACTATTTACAAAATCTTAAATCATTGTGTAAGATAAACAAGAAACCCTTAGTCTTATTCTCTGATATTATCTGAAATATTTAAGTAAAACTGTTTGGAAAAGTTATTTTATACATTGGTCATCCAAAATTTCAAAACAAAACAAAACATTATAGATGCTTTGGCATAATTATTGACCCCAATTATCTCAAAGGACAACAGTAAGGTTGATCATCAAGCATCCATTATCGAGATAGAATGTAAGCTTTGTGATCAAGTTATTTCTATTTGGATTGACCCTGGATCTAACTATAGTTATATCAGTCCCAACCTGGTGGATAAGTGTTGCTTGAATAAATAAGTGCATGCAGAGCCTTGATTGGTTTAGTTGGCTACATGTACTATGAAAAAGGTTCATCAGTGGATAAGGTCTTGTGCATTTGAGTAGAATAGTATGTCTATATTATCGCATATAAATGTGCTTCCATTAAGATCATATAATATGTTGTTGGGTATGGATTGGTTGTATATTTACAGGAATCAGGTAGATTTTTATGATAATTTTATTGAGTTCTTAGATGATGATGAAGAGAAGAGAATCTTGCAGGGTAAGTATAAGCCTACATCAGTTAGAATGGTTACAACTATGCATTGAAAGTGCAATAGAAGGAAATGATGTGTATTGCTTGCATTTCATATTTCTAGTGATAAAGGGAAGGATGTTAAGGATGTTGAAGTTTGTAGAAAATCCATGTATATTCATTTGATCTTGTAATATGCTAAAACAAAATAATTGAATATACTATACAAATTGCAGAAACAAATTACGATCACATAATCACATGAACAAGAAAGAGAAATAATTTCAATTGCACAACACAGATTTATCTGGGGAAAGCCTCAGCTAAAAACCCTGCTATTTGTATCTTTCATAAGTCAAATAATATGAGAACAATATAATGCTTCTCTCAGGCTTGAGAACTCTCTACATTATATTTTTCTGTCTCACTGATTCCTAGGAAAGGTTGGTTCAATACTTAACCAAATTTTTGGCCTCAAGTATCCCTATTTCCTTACACATTTTCCTAGAGAATTAGGCCAGTATTAACAAGTAAATTCCCTAATAACAATTGTGCAGTACATCAATTCTCTTCCTATGACTCCATGCACCACCTGTACGATTTTTCAATTATACAACTGATAGTACACTTCCATTTAACTCCAATCTCAATTGGGTATTTCTCGGAACTGACATGCATGAGCTATTTTTGAGTAAATTATCAATTATCTGATTGATCACTGCATGTGAATTAAATCCAATTTAATTCACTTGACCTCTCACAAGTTCCTTCTTCAGTTATAACCAGTTAAACTGATTTAACTCAAATAAATTAAGTTAATTAATTACAACTCAAAATAAACTATAACTGGTCTCCCTAAAACTTAGAGAACACTCTACTTGCCTCCCATTAGACTCTCAACTCGAATTAACTAAGCTAACTAAGTCTTCCTGACTTAGTTAACTCTACAAGTTGTTATGTGATGTTGAATTACAATTTACTTCTAATTAAATTAAGGGAAAATTAAATTATAAGCCTCTTTTTGTTGCCAATTTCAACACTCCCTCTCAACAATAAAGGGATTATTTACTACCCTGATCGTGCCTATGTGGAACTTGAATTTTCCTCTTGATAGTACCTTCATCAACATGTCTGCATCTTGTTCCTTTGTAGGAATGTACTCTAATGACATAATCCTCCTTTGCACACAATATCTAAGATGGTGGTACTGGATATCAATATGCTTGGATCTATCATGAAAAACTAGATTAACCAATAATTTGATACAACTCTGGTTATCAAAATTAATTACCGTCAAATACATATGTTGAAAAAAAAACCCAACAAATATCTTCCTCATCTAGATAGCCTCACAAGTTACTTGACTAGCACTCATGTACTCTGCTTCTACTTAACTGAGTGCAATTGATCTTTTCTTCCTGTTGTACCAAGAAACTGATGCTGACCCAATACTGAAGATGCCCCCTGATATGCTCTTCTTGTCAGATGGAATCCCTGCCTAATAAGCATATGTGAAGCCTTGAATCTTCACTCCCTTTGTCCACATGTACCAAATACCAAACTGAGTGGTGCCTCTGAGGTATCTCAACACATTTTGGTTGCCTTCCAATAGAGCTTGGTAGGCTTAACCATAACTTGACTAAGTTGGTTAACCACATAACACATGTCTATTCGTGTGTTCACCAAGTACATGAGTGAACCAATAAGCTACATGTAGATGGTAGCTTCTACCACTTCACCTGAAGTATCATCTTCCTTCCTCCAATTCCCTGATAGAGGACTCTTCATGGGTTTGTTGCTCTCCATTTGAAACTTTTTCAGAATCGTGTTGCAATACTTGTATAAGATAAAAATAGTTCCCCATATCTTTTCCAAATTTCCAAACCAAGGAAATAGTGCAAGAGCCCCATATCCTTCATCTCAAATTCTCTTGCAATATCCTCTTTGCAATACTTTATCAGCTACTCATCACATGTCATAATAAAATCATCAACATATAATAAAATAATCAAGAATTTACCTTCAACCACAATATGGTAAAGGTTCGCATATGATTCGCTTTTGGTGAAGCCCAATACAAAGAAGTAATTTTTTATCCTGGTGTACCAATAATAAGGTGTGTTTTTCAATCCATACAATGCTCGCTTGATTCTACACACATCAGACTCTGTGTCGAAGGTCTCAAATCATTTTGGTTACTCTATGTACACCTTTTCCTCAATGAATGAATTGAGTAAGGTTGTATTTGCATCCATCTTATGTATCTTCCATCCCATCTGCACTAAAAGTGAAAGAATATATATGATTGATGAGTACCTTGAAACTATAGCAAAAGTCTCCTCATAATAAATTCCCTCCACCTGAGAAAACCATGTGGCCACAAATATGGTATTTTGTTTCTTAACACTCCCATCTGCTACCTGCTTCACCTCGTATATCCATTTTGATCCTACAACTGACTTTCCCTCAGGTCTTGGGACAACTTCCCATGAATTTTTCCCGATAATGGAGTCATACTCCTCAACCATGCCATAAAACCATACTAATTTTTGCACTTGTTCCTCAAATGAGGATGGTTGAGTCTCTACACTCTCACTCACAAGATCCATGTAGCCATTTTACCTCTCTAGGGACCTCCTTGTCCTATGATGTAATGTGGGTGCTCACACATTCTCTGTAGCATCATGCATCAATCTGCCAGCCTCTCTAGTGTGCTTCCTCCCATCTTTGGATGTGTCTCCATGAGTGGGTGCTTCCACTCTCTGCTCCTATTCTTGTGGCTGCTCCACATCTTGAGGTTCTTTTTTTCGAGTAAAAGGATCCTCAATTGCATACAACCGAAGCTCCCTCTCAAGGGAAATTTGCATGGCCTTTTCTTCATCAAATTTCACATCTTTCCTGAAAATTGTCATCCTGTGAGATGGCATGTACACCAGATAGTTGTGAGGTGTATCGGTGTACCCCAAAAATATTCCCATATTAATTTTTGGTTCTAGATTTTTCCTCACATATTTGGTTACATGAAAATAAACTGATGAGCTAAAAATTTTAAAATGCACCACATCTGTTTCTTACCTGAAAAATATTCCTCTAGTGTACTCATCCTGAGAATCCGATGAGGACTTATGCTTTGCACAAATATTGTTGTGTTGCATGTTTCAACCCACAAGTGCAACGGTAGGCCCTGATCATGGAACATTGCTCATGCTACTCCCACAATATTTATGTTATTCCTTCCTGCAACTCCATTTTGTTGTGGGTTATGAGGTGATATCAATTCCCGTCAAATACTTTTGGAAGCACATAAGTTCTTGAATTCATTCGACACATATTCTCCAACATTGTCACTCCTGAGAGCCTTCACCTTCTTCCTTGTATATTTCTTGAAGTGCTTTGAACTCACAAAATTTAAGAAAATGTGATATTTCTTCTGCATGAAGAATATCTAACACTTGCGTGACAAATGATCTACAAAAATCACATAATACATGTGTTATGTTGTGGAGGGTGTCGAGAACGATCCACATACATTTGAGTGACCTATTTCAATGATCACCTTCACTCGAATGTCCTTATCATGAAAGGTGGCTTTGGTGTACTTACCCAATGTACACCCTTTTCATGTATCCCGCTACACAAGTTCACCCTTGGGAAGTCCTATAGAAATATGTTGCATGAGCTTCAAAGCACCAAGATGTAGATGGCCCAATCTTCTATGCCATAAATTTCTGATGTGTCAACTCTGCACCTTCTCTGATTTTGTGCTCAAGACATCACAATATTCTAGATTCCAATTTCTAGATGTTCTTTACCTGAACCCCAACCTTCTGCACCTATCTTGTGGCTTTGTGATAAAGTAATGCCTTTCCTTTGCTAAATATCACATCATAGGAACGGTATTCTAACATAACAACAATAACTTCTTCTTTAAAACAGGAACATACATGACATATTTTAATGTGAGAGGAGTACCATACTCCCTCTGAAAGGTAATAGTACCTATGTCATTCGTGTTATACCTCTTGTCATCTACCATCTCAATGTGCATATGGAGAACCTTCTCCTCCAAGTCATTGAAGAATTCTTTGTTGTTTGTCATATTTAATGAAGTTCCACTATCCAGGTACCACACAAAAACCATCACCCATGGCACCATGCATGCGATGAGATTGAAATCCAACTCGAGTTGTGAAGAAGGAGCTTCACCTTCCGCTCCTCCTGAGGGCTTCTTGTCGGCCTTCTTGTGCAGGCATTTTGTGGCATAGTGTCCTAGCTCATGACAGTGAAAACATTTAATCTTCAACAAGTCCTTATTCTTTCCTACCTTACTAGAATTGGATTTGGAATGGGATTCCTTCCCTTTCCATTTCTTTGCCTTTCCAGCCAAGGCACAATTCTCCTCATCATCAGTCTTTGATGAGGATCCATCTCTAGTGTTTTGTCGAATCTCTTCTTGCGCTAAGTTAGACCATAATCACTCCCACTCTGGTATATTCCCCCTTCCATTCACCGAATCCGGGTAGTTGTGCCAGCTCTTGGGAAGTCCTAGAAGTGATAGGCTCACCAGATCATCCTCAACAACAATAAAACCAACAATTCCAAGTTCATCTTGACATTGAGTGAACTTCGTCAAGTATTTTGGTATTGATTCACCCTTCTGCATCTTTATTTTCTAAGCTTTTCCTTTAGCTCCAGCTTCTTGTGGTCACTACTATTCTAAAAAAAATATTTTAAGGCCTTCCACATAGCATATGGAGTTTTCTTTCCATGGAGGTTTGAGGCAATATTATATCTAACTCCTTTCAATAGAATTTGTGTTGCCTTTGATGCATTCTTCTTCCATGCTTCCATATTTTGAGCATCTGTTATTGCAGGCTTAGGAATATCACTATTTATGAACTCCTTCATCTCGTTGTATTCCAACATTACTTCCATATCTTCCTTCCAAGCTATGTAATTTTTTCTACCCTCAAGGACATATTCGAGTCTCAATCCACAGAAAGACATCCTGACCCTGCTACTGGTCATGAAGAGTAGATCTTCAAATTCGATTCAAATGTTCAAAAAAAATCATATTTTTCTCTTCTATAGTGATTCCTAATTTGATACCATGTATAAAATCGATGTAGATTCATTTGATATTGTAATATGATAAAATAAAATACTTGAATCTACTATACAAATTGCGGAAACAAATTACGACCGCATAATTACATGAACAAGAAAGAGAAATAATTTCAATCCCACAAAACAAAGATTTACCTAGGGAAATCCTTAGCTAAAAACCCTGCTATATGTATATTGCATAAGTAATAATATATGAGAACAACAAAATTCTTCTCTCAGGCTTGAAAGCTCTCTGCACTATCTCTGTATGTCTCACTAATTCCTAGGCAACCTTCATTCAATACTTAAACAAATTATTGGCCTCAAGGATCCGTATTTCCTTGTGCATTTTCCTAGGGAAATAGGTCCCTATTAACAAGGAAATTCCCTAATAATAGAAGTGAAATACATCAAGGCTCTTCCTCTGACTCCATGCACCACCTGTACAATTTTCTAATTATACAATTGATACTGCACTTCCCTTTAACTCCAATCTCAACTAGGTCTTTCTAAAAAATGACATGCATGAGTTAATTTTGAGTGAATTATCAATTATCTTATTGATCACTGCATGTGAATTAAATCCAATTCAATTCACTTGACCTCTCACTAGTTCCTCCACCAGTTAGAACTAGTTAAACTAATTTAACTCAAATAAATTAAGTTAATTAATTACAACTCAAAATAAACTACAACCCGTCCCCCTAAAACTTAGAGAAAAATCTACATTCCTCCCATTATACTCTCAAATCGAATTAACTGAGCTAAATAAGTCTTCATGTCTTATTTAAATTTTATAGGTTGTCATGTGATGTGTACTTACAATTTACTTCTAATTTAAAAAAGGGAAAATTAAATTAGAAGCCTCTTCTTCTTCACATTTTCGGAAAAGTATTGAAGATGTATCCAAATTTGTAGCAGTTTTAGGATGTACTTCCAGCAGATATCTCAAAGTACCGCCTTATAGGGAAGTGGAATTTTCAATTGAGTTGATTACGGGAACAACACCAACATCGAAGGAACCTTATAAGATGAGCAGTCTAGAGATAGCGGAACTGAATTCACAATTGAAGGAAATGTTTTATAAGGGATACATTAGGTTAAGTGTGGCGCCTTGGGGTGCACCAGTATTTTTTGTGAAGAAGAAGGATCGTACTCTCAGGTTTTGTATTGATCACAGGGATTTGATCAAGGTGAAGATTAAGAAAAGGTACCCTTTGTCACAGATTGATGACTTGTTTGATGAGTTGAAGGGAGAAACAACATTCTCGAAGATCAATTTGAGATCAGGATATCATCACCTACACATCAAAGAAGAGGACATATACAAGACTTCTTTCCAGACAAGGTACAAGAATTATGTGTTTTTTGTGGTTCCTTTTGGTTTGACTAATGATCCAAATACTTTCATGTGTTTGATGAATATTGTGTTGCGTCCTTATCTGGAAAAAAATTCTATAATTGATGACATATTGATATATTATAAGAATGACGAAGAGCATGAAAAACATTTGGAAGTAATTTTAATATATTTGAAAGTGAATCTATTGTATTCCAAGCTTAGTAAGTGTATTTTCTTTCAAATAGAAGTTCATTACTTGGGGCATGTGATTTCCAAGGAAGGTATAGCAGTGGAATCAGAAAATATTAGAGTTATCATGGAGTGGGAAATTCCTAGGAATGTGGATTGGGTCAGATAATTCACGGGACTCACAATTTTTTATATGACTTTCATCAGGAACTTCTCATGGTATTCATATTCTATTACATATTTGTAGTGGAAAGGAAATAAATTTGAATTGAAAAATGAGTGTGCAACTATTTTTGAGCAGTTGAAGGAGTTTCTTACAACTGCTCCAGTTCTAAAGATTACATATCTAGATAAAGAGTTTGTGGTATGTACATATGCTTTCAAAATAGGACTTGGTGGAGTCCTGATGCAAGAAGGACATGAAATATGTTATGAGTCAAGGAAATTGAATGAGCACAAGCATAACTACGTGATACACGATCTTGAGTTGGCAGTGATCATTCATGCATTGAATATGTGGAGACACTATATTCTTGGTAGGAGGTTCATATTGACAAGTGATCAAAGTGGATTGAGGTACTTGTTTGACCAACCTAATATGAATGATAGGAAATATAGGTGGTTGGCTACACTTAGTGAGTTTTACTTCAAGATCAGGTACATTAATGGTAAAGAGAACCGGGTTGCATATGATCTTACCATAAGAGTGTAGGTAAATCACATTGCAAATATGACTTCATATGGGAAATATTTGTAAGAGAATATCTTGCAAGAAAGACAATAGGATGAAAAGTACCAATAGCTTAGTCATAGGTTACAACAACAAGGTACAGGTAAACAAGATGTGGATTATCATCTCACGAAAAAAAAATTGGTCGGATTTAGGGACAGGATCTATGTGACAGAAAACAATGAGCTCAAGAAGCTTATCTTAAAGGAATTTCATGTTATGTTGTATTCAAGTCACTTGGTATATCAAAAGAAATTGACAATGGTTTAGAAGTTCTACTATTATCCAAATCGTAATAAATATGTGGATGATTTTGTTGCGATATGTTTGTACTTCCAATAGGTAAAAGAAGACTGTAAGCATCTGACTGGGTTATTGCAGTCAATTCCAATTCCATAGTGGAAATGAAAGGTCATTTCCATGTACATAATTTTAGATTTTCCAAGGACATATAGACAACATGATTCTATTATGGTTGTGGTTGACATGTTGACTAAGGTAGCTCACTTCATTCCAGTGAAGTCTATGAATTCAACTAGTGAAGTAGCTCATGTATTTATCAAGGAGATAGTGAGGTTACGTGGTATTCCTAAGAATATTGTATCAAACAGAGATGCCAAGTTCACTTATATTTTTTTTGAAAGATTTGTTTGCAAGTTTGGGGAATATTTAGCCTTCAGAAAAAATTATCATCAGCAAATAGATGGACAAAAATAGAGGTTGAATAGGATTCCTGAGGACATGTTTAGGATGTATGTCATGCATCATCAGTGGAAGTGAGAAGAGTATATTCCACTGGTAGAGTTTACATACAATAATAGGTATCAGGAGTCCTTGAGGATGAGTTTGTTTGAGGAAATTTATGGGCGAAGTTGTAATACTCCCATCAATTGGAGTGATCCAGTGAAAAAGGTAATGATTGGACCAGATATGTTGGCAGAGATGGAACAAGAAATGCATGTTATCAAGAAAAATATAAAGGAAGCACAGGACATGCAGAAGAGTTATGCAGATCATCATAGGGTATTCAAGGAGTTTCAGGTTGGGGAACATGTGTACTTGCACATCAAGCCCAAGAATATATCCTTGAGGGTTGGATCATGTGCCAAGTTGGTACCTGAGTATTGCGGGCCTTTCGAGATACTTGAGAGGATTAGACCAGTGGGCTACCATCTTGCACTGCCTCTGAAAATGAAATTCCATGATTTTTTCCATGTGTCATTACTTAAGAAGTATGTGAATTATGTTAATCATGTGATTAATTGGTCTATATTGCAGGTGGATCCAGAAGGAGAATTCCATCCAAAACCTCAGTGCATTTTGCAATGAAATATGCTCATTCTCCAAAATTGAGAAATCGAGCCAGTTAAAGTGCAGTGGAAGCACTTTGGGCTCAATGAAGCTACATGGGAGATGGTTTATCAAATTTGAGTTATATATCCTTCTTTATTCGTTGGTTCAGTGGATGTTCCATGGTATATGTTTGATGTTGTGTTTTGGTTAAGTATATATATGTACATGTGTGTAAATATCACAGTGAGTTGTGTTATAAAGCTCCAATATGAAGTATGGTGTTCATGGTATGATGGTTATGGTGTCAACAATTTGATATGATGTAAATGTTTCATCAAGTTATGTTATAAATATCCATGGGAAACATGTGGTTTGCTAGTTTATAAGTGTCATTAAACACCGAGGACGATGTTCCCCCAAGGGGGAGGGGTTTGTAAAATACCCTCGTTGATTTTCTATGTAAATAAAATAAGACCAAGGTTATGGGACATGTATTCCAAGTTAAATTTTGGGTCAAACATAATGATGGGTATCACTGGTGCTTAATAAATGGCTATGGAAATTGCAAAGGAATCGACAAAGGAAAATATGCATTAATTGGATTTTATTTATGAAAATAAAGGAAAATACGAGAAAAGGAATGTGAAAGGTCACAGATTTGCATGTGAGGAATATTGAAGGAAAAATGAAGAAAATAGAGGCCTCATTGATAAAAAGGTTTATGAGGATCAGTTCACAGCTTTTTGTCAGTTTTAGCTTGGAGTTATCTTCTATTCTCTCATTCTCTCATACTCTTGCACACTTAGAAAAATATTGGACCATTCTTGGAGCTTGCTTGGAGCACTCTAGTTTTTATTTGGATTGAATAATTAAGACAAGAGAAAGTCAGAAAGCACAAGGGAACAAGTGGATCGAAAGCTACAACGAGATCGATTTTTAGGTAACAGGTTGCATGCATGATTTATTTGTTGATTTATGCATGCATGGTATATGCATGTGGTTTTCTAGCTTGTGTTGTCATTGACATGGAGGATTTTCTGAATTCATAGTGGTTTTAGCCTTGCCTTTCCATTTCCTATATAACCATGGTATTGTGGGTCTTTTTCCACTTGATTGTTTTATGATTGGTGCTCATAATTCCTTATGGCTCTGGGACCCCTGGAACAACTTGGGTTGAGTTACTAGTCCTGGATCCTAGGTTGGGATAAACATTCTTGAGCCCTTTGTGGGTTGAGTTACTAGTACCTAGAGCTGCATTGGACAAACGCTCTAGAGCCATGTAAGGTTGTGGGTTGAGTTACTAGTTCTTGGAGCCTTGGAAAACATGGGTAGAGACCAATCTTGTTGGTGTTAGTGATGTTTGACCGTGAGTTGGAATCACTGGTTGAGGGTTGAGGTGGTTTGGCCTCTAGAATCGTGGTTTTTTTTTTCTTGGTTTATTCCATGATATCACACAATCATGCTTGGAATATGGCATGAGGTTGAATGGTTGAAAGAGAGATTTGGTTAACCCCAATATATTGTCGGGTGGTACATGGAATTCTTTGACTTGGTTGGTATCTTCATATATTAATAAGAGCTGTTATTCTATTTTGATTCATATATATGTTTTGGCTATATGTTGATGATATTATGGTTGAGTTGACATGGCTTATATGTTGTTTATTTTCTTTTTATATGTTGTTTATATGATTTATATATTCCATGTCTCTTGTCATGAAATGTTTAGATATTGATTGGTTGATGAATGTATGGACTAATAAGTGTTGTTTCATCTATATGGAAAGGACATATGGCCTTCTCAGTGATTCTTAGATGAATCTCATACTTTTATGATCATATATGCATTCATGACATGTAGCTTACATGTTTACCATGTGTTTAACGAAATGTTTGTCATGTTCTAGGAAGTCTAGGTAAATTTATGCCTTGAAGATTGTATGTTTAGACTTTTTTTCATGTCATTAATGATTATGAGAAGTTTTAGTTAGTTATGGATAGTGGTATAGAGGCTGACCTGGAATTGAGGCTCAGATCGAAGAACCACACCCTCTGAAGTAGACAATTTAGGTCACAACTGCACCTAGGTAGGCTTTTGCATGCGGTTGGAGGCCTATAAAAACATGAAGGGCTTGTTGTACATGAAATTGGATGCCATAATCACATGGAGGCCTTGGTGTGCATGCGGTTGGAGGTTAAAGTCTGTGAAAAGGATGCCCAACTCAGGGATTGGTCATATGGGGTGGTTCTTTGGCCCTTGAGTGTCCTGTAGCCCTAAGGGATGAGGTGAGTTGTCAGTTTGTGGTTAGCTTGTTTGCCCCAGTTCCTTAATTGGAGAAATGAGGTCAGGTCATGTCATAGTAACTCTTTCTCTCTTGTTACCTTGAAAATTCGGTGAAATTGGGTAAATATGGGAGGGGTGGTTACACAAACAAGGTCTTCATCTAGTGAAAAGACCTTGGGATATAGGAGAAAAATATATGAAGAAAACACTTTATTTTACTAATGCAGCTAAAGTATTTCACACTTTTGTGTGAAGGCAATGATAATGAAGAATTTATGGAAAGGAGTCCAAGAAAAAAAATTCTCCTTAGGATTCTGATGTAGGAGCATATTGCATTAGTAAAAATATAAGTAGTTAATTTTTCTAAGCCTAAGAAGTGTCTAGAAAATACTAGATTATGTGAAATTCTAGAAACTATATATAATTGTAACTAATTATATATTTTTAGGATATAGTGAAGATAGGTATCTAAATTTTAGAGGATTCCTCTCAGCTTACTCCAATTTTATAAGATATTAATTATCTCTTAGAATTTAAATATATTTTCTTCCTCTAAAATAAAAAGGGATGTAATGCTTATGTTGGGGAAAGCAAGGAAAGTCCCAAGCTTCATAATTAAATAAAAGTTTGTTAGTGTTGTTAGTGCAAGGAGTCACTCCTTGAAGGCATAAAGAGTAAGCCTTACACATCATAGTTCATTTAAAATTTTGAAAGGGTTGTTTGAGTGGTGGGATGGTTTCTCAAAGATTTTGAAATGATTTTTTATATTATTTAATACTTGCATGCATTTGGAAAGTTGTGGGAAGTATAAATTGTGGTGGTTTATGACAATTGTTCAACTTTAGGAAGACCTTAAATTGGTAGTATAGGGAGAAGAGGGTACAAATGGAGAAGGTAGATAGGTGGTACCTATTCTAGGAAATATTCATATCCTAAATCAGTCACAGAGCTATGATGATGATTGTTTACACAAACTCTGTTTATGCAAGGAAAACAACATTCATAAAATAGATTACATGTATAAAGTATTCCACAAATCCTTCATGAAATATTCACTAAAATGTTCTATAACACACATATAATTTGTAGAAACTGAAAGCAGATAATGTACTGTTAAATCCTTCAACATTTTGTCACTCACACCTTACTAGTTGATGCGATTCATATTTAGAAGAAATTAGCAAAGAAAAGAGACACACCACACATTAGATGTTCCTTGAGTCACAAAATCCTACTGCATGAATTAAAAAGGTTTTTTATTATATTTAGTCTTCAGATAGACCAACATCCAACCTGGAAATGTTATTTACAAATGGTATACATAGCAAGAGAGGTACCAACTCCATCTATTCTTAAAAGAAGGAAACATTACTCCTATCACTACATAGGTGTCAAAATAAATTACAGCCTTATCCTATCAAAATCTAATAGAAAGGACAAATGTAGAAGAAAGAAGAGAAGAAATCTGGGCTGAAATGTCGAGTGTGCTACCATGTTGCCCCTTTTTCTGTTGATTTGTATCCTTGTGTCTTTGGTCTTTAAATAACCCTGTAGCTCCATTTGATAAGATGTCTAATAACCTCATAATCACCTTTCACCATCACTTAATATATACATTTGGCTATGGGTTCTTATCCATCCTTAACTGGCTCGGAAAAATTTGCCGATAGGTGTCAAAATTCAGTTAAAACAGGTTTTACCGGAACTTCCGGTAAAAACCTGTAACTGCGCAAAATCTGGAATGCTACCAGAATTTTCGGTAGCACCCTATTTCTTTTTCAAAAATACACCGAAAATGCTGGAAATATTTTGCAGACTTATATTCCTTGACATTTTAAGTTGTTGTTCAAAATTATGATTGATAAGTAAAAGGGTACTTATATCCAAAAACCTTTTTACCTTCCCTCTATGTCTGCTGCAACTTCAACAAGCTTATCCAAGTTTGTTTTATTGTCAACATTTGATCTAGATCTGATTTCTCTTGTGGTTGATTCCTTGACAGTGGCTTTCTCCTCCTTAGAACCCTTTTGTGTTTTTCTTCTCTTTGAGGGCTCTGAGTGCTGCTTTGAAGGGGTTTTGTTTTTGTTTTTCTTCATGGATTACTCTGTCTTTGACCCTTCAGGTTTACTTTCAATATCAATGACCTTTTTCATTAGGCTTGGATGATGTAGAGCCTTGGACTTAAGCCTAAAATTGTTGTTGTCTTTGGTATGCTTATTTTTGGTACCACCAACAGTTTTAGGTTCTTTTTTCTTTATCTTACTGTTGATGTCATATCCAGCATCCTTGAGGAGTTATTCATCTGATTGTGTAGGCCGATACTCTTTCTACATATTCTACTGAATATGTGCTTCCGAAATTTCCGGTAGCACCTGCGCTTTTGATTTATCTCCAGTTGCATACATTCCTCTTCGGGCTCTGGTCTAAACATTAGGAAACAGAGGAATAGGGGGCACTATTTTCATATATTCGGGTTTACTTGCTGAGGAACTCTCTCCTTTTTCCAACATTATAGTAGCCTTAGCTGTAGAATCCTTTTATTTCTTGCCCTTGGCCTTCTTATGAATATTTTATTTTTTGGCCTTTCTCTTTGTTCTTCTTTTTTCACGCTGAGGGTGTGGTTGTGAAACTGGAGGTGTAGGTGCAAGATGGCATGCCTTGTAAAACAAAAATTGGTTCTAAGTTTGATTTATTTTCCCCAACTCTTCTTCAACTAGAACCTTGATTGAAGCATGATAATACAAGATGTACTATAAATAAAAATGTGAGTTTGAACCCTTGCTGACATCCTTGTCAGGCTTTTCAACAATAAATGTGGTATATTTAATGTCTTCATACCTGGAACATGAAAAATAAACCTCATGTGATAAAGGAACACAACTATATACCTCCTTTCAAGAGTGAGGTATATCTTGATAAGTTTAATAGCTTCTGCCCAGTCCTTCTTAAGATAGCTACTTGGAATTCCCTTGGCCCAATTTGGATCTCTGTGTGCATCTTTAAGGAAGATATTGAGGTCTCCTCCCGTGATAACCTGCCCTATAAACCACCTTTCTCCTTCTTGTGGAAGGTTAAAGGCTTCAACAATGGAGTCTTCAGAAACCTGTAAGGTAAGGCCATAAACTGTGGATTCTTGTCCATTAAAAGAGTTAGAAAACTCTTGAGCTACTCCTGAATGAGAACTCCCTAGCCTGGTGCACAAATAATACCACCCTTACTGGATAAACAAGCTTCTTCTCCTCGAATTTGCATCCACTAGGTCTGCACCATGTGGCTCAATTTGATTTATTTTTCTACATGATTTAAGCATCTTCAGAAAATTAATGACTTTGTGTTTTGTAACTAATAGGTGGAAGAGTTGGAGTATTTTTACCTTACAAGTGTTGCTTGTATTCTCCTTCGAAATCCTATCTGAAATCCAGACTCGTCCTCAAAATATGACTCTAAGAAATTCGATCTCCAATAGTTAAAATTTAAATGACAGTGCTACTGATTTTTCGTTGGTTTTAAAACAAAACTATGGTTCATCACCCCATGCAAATCGACCTTCATCATGGCAAATATCCCTCACCATGATGTGCACAGTGTGGTAATCCATCATTACCTTCAGTTGGCCACGTTTTTTCATATGGAGAACTCAAGCTGGCTTGAGACAAGCGGATCTGTGACTGGAAGTCACCTTCGTTGTCTTATTGTTAATTGGCTGAAATTTTCAGCAACACTATTGTGTGACCAACCAAATAGTTATGTTGTTAATTTTAATGACCACAATCTCCTTCGTTCATAAAAAAACGTACTTTGAAATATGTCTAACTGACTTGGGGTTGAAAGGTGGATGGTTTAACGGTTAAGTGCATTACTGTGGGTTGACACATAGCTTTAACGTATATCATGACTTGACTTGAACTATACTGACTGCATACGACACCTATCATGAGATGTGAAAACATTTAAAAAATATTTGAGGAATATTTACACTACAACACATGGCTTGACCAAAGCGGATGCCCTTTTTCATTTATTTTTTAAAAAACAGAGTATGCTTCTAGCATTTCCGATAGCATCGGAATAAAAAGAAAAGGATAGAAACAAGAATATAACAGACTGTTCGAAAAGACTAAATTGGCGCTTTCGAAATTTTCGGTAGAGACTATTTTTTTTTTTGAAAATTTCAAAGTTTAATCCTAAAAAAAAAAATATGAAATGGACTCATGGCTTAGAAAATAATTGTGCTAACAGTGTGATAAATATTTGGGTGCTATCTAAGTTTAATTTTGTTTGATTTCCATCACCTAGGGAGGTACCCAGTGTAAAAATAATATATAGGTGGCCACAAAGTGTAAAAGAGAAATAATTTCAAGAAGGCTTACTAGAAGATTTCACCTACTAGATGGTTCCTTCAATATAAATTTCCTAGAAATTTTTATAGAACTATATAAAGAAGTAAAAGAAATATAATGAAAATTTATTGTGAATAATATTGTAATTGTAGCTATCATGTCACCCAGAGGGTGTAGAATAGATGGTAATGGGTGTATTGTTATATATTTATTTTTCATGTTATATATATGGATAATGTGGATATTTTTTTATAATATCCTTGGATGGACATAGTTGGTACAATTAATATTAATGAGAAAAAGAAATATTTGAATCTTTGTTATAAGAAAAAAATCGCATTGCATGATTTTTACTTCCCAAATAGGAAGGGCCCAAGGGGTCCCCTAAAGAATTTGTTTCCAAGAAACTAATGACAATGTTTAAGGTTGAATTATAAGAATATCATATTCAATCATATGAATAAATCCCCAAGAAGGGCATAAAAGTATCTCAAAAGAACCACATGTTAACCGAGAGTCTAGGAAAAAAACATTGACAGCTAATGTTGATGTATATTTCTACCCACACCATTAAGAGAAATGATATTCCTCAAGGAGAGGGTGTGAGCATCAACAAACTTATGAACCAACATGGAACCAAAAGGGAAATTGGTATGGAAGCTCATGGAGGACCTAAAGAAATGCATGGAGATACCATAGTAACACAATGACAACATGGTGCTAAAGAGAAACTTTACTCAAGATTGAGTTGTTAAGAAACCAGTTGGACCACATGCCTACATTTCACTAGGATCGATGGATACTCATGCTTAGTGCCAATTGGTCACATTACTTAGTAGATTGTATAAAATGGCTTCCTACCATGTTTGAGGAAAAAAGATTCAAATAGGGATGAAATGTAATGTGAATACGGAGGATAATATGAGGTAACTATGGAGGTAGACAAGATGGATAATAATAGGCAGGTGACCATATTGTGGAAAATAAAAACATTAGGAAGGTTTATGATCAGGTTTGACCTACTATAAGGTTTATTCACTAGAAATTTCCTTGGAAGTTAGATATAACCATGTAAAGACGTAGAAGCATTGTAATGATATTTATTTTAAATCATACTTTAGTCATAGAAATCATGGATTATGGAATGTTTATTTCTTTAAGGGAATTAATAGTGTCACCCTACCTGAAGGGTTTTATCTACATCTTTGTGTTCATTCTTCTATTTTCTATTGGATGGATCTATTATGTCATTCTCAAGTTAATGTTTATCTTTTTCATTGCACCACAAATGAAAAATATTATTATAGTTAATACGATCGACATATATTGCTTCATTTCCCTTAATTGCAGATCACATTCTCCATGCACAATAATTTTTTTCAACTCTTTTGAAGATATTTCTACCTTCAAATAATTTCCAATATTCAAATTCTAGATTTATATGTAGATCAAAACATATGCAAAAGGATTAATATTATAAGTTTTTTTTCATAGCCTTTTTACACAACCTTCATATCAACCTTTTAATGATCATTTGCATGTTTGTTTGTTTGTTGGGTGATTGTTAGTAGTAAAATTTTAACAACAAAGTAGTTAGAATGAAGTCATAATAAGTATCACAACCTCAATTTACAAAACCCTAGATGACCTAAAATGATGTATTCTTAAACAAATCGATAAACCCAATGTGGAAAATTTTATTACTTGTACACAGTCAAAATGTTGAAAAGCAGTTTCATGTAGATTGTCAACAAATAGATCCATCCTGATTTCTCAACAAAATTTACATTTACTAGTTTTAAAACAACTTCAAACAAACTCTTGCAATGCTTTATCATGTCTTACTTTCACAACTCCAATAGCCATGCTCTTTAGGAGACAGACATTTTTTTCCACAACAACTACAATAATTTTGTTCTTCATATATCAATACCACATCTTTGGAATTTTTTTTTGAAAGATCATCAACTTCAGTGACCTAACTCTTTTAATAATCTGGGAAACGAATCTCTCAATCCAAATCTTGACTTTGATATTTAGTAGTAAAAAACACTCAAACACATATCAAGAAAGGGATAATGGGATTTTATTGTTTACTCACCCTTTAAGGGAAATTATATTCAATTTTCCATTATCTATGTGCATTTTTATTACAAAATATCATACCTTTCCATTAAAAGTGGTCATATCCATATATCATACCCAAACATTCAATTCAACCATCTCCATAACTATCTTCAATAATCCCTTCCTAAACGATGAATCCTAGCTTCTCCCATTTTTCTCATTTTTTATTCATACATAGAGATTATGTGTGGTCAACATGATTATAATATAATCATATAACTCAAACATTAGTGATCACATATAGAAGTTAATTCTTTACTTTGTTATTAATTAGATTGTAAAGGCACAATATAATCATGCAAAACACATTAAATTTGAATAGTACAAACCCACAATGAAAAAGTAATCCATAACAAACTCAAACAACAAGATTAGTGGCATCCAAGATTGCCCAATTTTCAGATATATGCACAAATGGAGATATGCTACAAAATGAAATGGGTGAATTAATACAAGGACATGAATGCCACCCATCTTACTTTACAACAAATCTATCTCATAAAAAAATGAAGAATTTCAATTTATTTAAATTAGTCTAATAATATGTCTATAGGTAGTAGCACAATTGGCAAAAAGCATGTTGGAAAGCCCTTAAGTATCCAAGTGATCTGAAGTTCAATCCCTTTGGACATACCTACAAAAAAAAATATAGTCCAATAAGGTAACAAACATTAATAAAATGAAGACTATAATGGTGTAAATGAAGTAGAAATATCATATTAATATATTATTATTGCCTTCCAATCAAATGCATAAATTTTTTGAAATAGAATTGATTTTCATTTATAAATACAAGAAATAAGAGTTTGCAATTCAAAAAAATCCCCTAAGTAAAATTCAACTTAAAATTTCATAAATGAAGATATATGCTAGTTATAATGCATGTTATAAATAGCCAACCATTATTTTCCGTCCTTGAGAAATTAATTAGTTATTTTGTTTATATGATAAAAATTGAGATTTAAATAATAAAATTCATTATAAGTTTTTATGTAAAGTGTATAATAAATTTTGCCACTATTTAAAAATGTATAATAAATTAAAGTAGAAATGAAAAATAAATAATTTTCAAATACTTTATAAATTTCCTTTATTATTATTATATTTACAAAGAAATGAGAAAAAACTAAAATAAACTAATGAAAAAATAAAATACATTAAATATAATTAATTTAAAATTTAATTAATGAAAAAATAATGGTTACTCATGCTTAGTAGCAATCGGTCACATTACTTAGCAGATTGTATAAAATGGCTTCCTCCCATGTTTTGAGGAAAAAAGATTCAAATAGGGATGATATGTAATGTGACTACGTAGGATAATATGTGGTAACTACGGAGGTAGACAAGGTGGATAATAATATATAGGTGACCATATTGTGGAAAATAAAAACTTTAGGAAGGTTTACGATAAGTTTCTACCTACTAGAAGGTTTCTTCACTAGAAAGTTCCTTGGAAGTTAGATAGAACCATATAATGTAGCATTAATGTAATGATATTTATTTTAAATCATATTGTAGTCATAGCAATCATGGGTTATGGAATGTTTATTTCCTTAAAGGAATTAATAGTGTCACCCTACCTCAAGGATTTTATCGCCATTTTTGTGTTCATTCTTCTATTTTCTATTGTATGGATCTATTATGTCATTCTCAAGTTAATGTTTATCTTTTGCATTACATCACACATGAAAAATATTATTATAGTTAATAAGATCCACATATATTGCTTCATGTCCCTCAATTGTAAATCACATCCTCCATGCACAATATTTTTTTTAGGTTAGTATAAAGATATTTCTACCATCAAATAGTTTCAAATATTCAAATTCTCGATTTATAAGTAGATCACAACATATACAAAAGGATCAATATTATAATTATGTTTTCATAGCCTTTTTACACAACCTTCATATCAACCTTTTAATGATCATTTGCATGTCTCTTTCTTTGTTGGGTGATTTTTAGTAGTAAGCTTTTAAAAACAAAGGAGTTAGAATGAAGTCATAATAAGTTTCAAAACCTCAATTGACAAAAGCCTATATGACCCGAAATGATGTATTCTTAAATAAATCGATAAACCCAATGTAGAAAATTTTATTATTTGTACACAATCAGAATTCTCAAAAGAAATTTCATGTAGATTGTCAACAAATAGATCCATCCTGATTTATCAACAAAATTTACATTTACTAGTTTTAGAACAACTTGAAACAACCTCTCCCAATGCCTTATCATGTGTCTCTTTCAAAACTACAATAGTCATTCTATTTAGGAGACTTTGACATATTTTTCCACAACAAAGACAATAATTTTGATCTCCATGTAGCGTTACCACATCTTTGGAAAAACAGTCTGAAATATCAAGAACTTTAGTGACTTAACTCTTTTAATAATATGGGAAACTAAGCTCGCATTCAAAATCTCCACTTTGAGATTTAGAAGTAAAACACACTCAAACACATATCAAGAAAGGGATGATGGGATTTTTTACTTTGTTCACCCTTTAAGGGAAATTATATTCAATTTTCATTATCTATGTGCTTTTTTATTGTAGAATATCATACATTTCCATTACAAAGTGGCCATACCAATATATCATAACGAGACATTCAATTCAACAATCTCCATAATTATTTTATGATAATCCCTTCCTAAATGATGAATCCTAACTTCTCCCATTGTTCTCATATTTGATTCATACATAGAGATTATGTGTGGTCTACATCATTATAATATAATCATATAATTCAAACATTATTTATCACATATAGAAGTTAATTTTTTTCTTTGTTATTAATTAGATTGTAAAGAAACAATATAATCATGCAAAACACATTAATTTTGAATGGTACAAACCAACAATGAAAAATTAATCCATAACAAACTTAAACAACAAGATTAGCTACACCCAAGATTGCCCAATTTTCAGATATATGCACAAATGGAGATAGGGTACAAAATGAAATGGGTGAATTAATACTACAACACAAATGACACCCATCTTACTTTACAACAAATATATCTCATCAAAAAAATAAAGAATATCAATTTATTTAAATTAATTTAATAAGATGTGTGTAGGTGGTAGCATAAATGACAAAAAGCATGTTGGCCCTCATGTATCCAAGTGATCCTAAGTTCAATCCCCCTCTACCTACAAAAAAAAAAAAAAAATTAGTTCAATAAGATAGAAAACATTAATAAAATAAGGACTATAATGAGGAGGAGGAGGATGATGACAACGACGACGATGACGATGACGATGATGACAATGACAATGATGATGAGAACGTCCACTAAGACCAATGCGGCCTTTCAGACCTCAATAAAGGAAAAGGAATATAAGTTTGATTCTTAAAAATCTTGTTTCTATGATCAAAGAGAAGGGAAATAAGCGCTCCAAGATTGCTATAGGTGGGTTGGCTTAATAGGTCAAGAATATTTGATGTGTGGAAGATGTTAGGGAATTAAGAGCGGATGTGAGTAAGAGTCGGGCAGTCTACAAGGAAGTTCTTTTCATCTTCCAACTACTTACTATCATAAATCTGACATATTCTATCTTTCCAGGGAGTCTTGGGAATAGACCACCACTCGGTCTCACTCCGAAGCTCATGAGAATTAGTTCTTATCATAGCGATGTTCAATTTTTTCTTAGTGTTGTTCAACACAAAGAGATAATTATAATTATCAAGGGTGTGGTTGATCGCCTCCTTATAGTATATTAGCTTCCTTTTACCCTCCAGTTGATGATCCTCACATAACTCTCTTTATACTTGGAGGTAATAGTATTTTTGACACTATCTTTGCTTCACATACTGAGCTCTTCAATTCCGCAATGGTTGAGCCAAGTCTAGGAATGCTTATGTCACTCGCCATTAGGGGAATTTTGAGGTCTAAAATGGGTCTCCTAAGAAAAATGTACAACCAAAATAAACTTTATAAGAAACAATAGGATACAAGATGATGATGTCAACCATGGGGGATGATTCGCCATTTTTTAAGTAAAAGGGTAAAAATATTAAAAATTAATAAAATAATAAAACTACTTTTTCAACTCGTATTTTCAACTTATCTCCCAAAGTTTTTACTCAAATTTTGAGCAAGAGTACTTGTTGGATGCAAAATTTAATTCCTCATCCATGGAGTACCCATGTTCCATACTTTTGATGGACCCTTCTACACGAAAAATGAGAAATACATGAAAAAACATGATTGCAATCACGTTTTTCATGTCTTTCTCATTTTTCGTGTAGTAGGATCCATCGAAAGTATGCAACATGGGTACTCCTTGGATGAGGAGTTAAATTTTGCATCCAATGAGTACTCCCATGTGAAATTTGAGTAAAAGCTTTGGGATATAAGTTGAAAATATGAGTTGAAAAAAGTAGTTTTTTCTTTTTTCTCTCCAAAATTGGATGATGTAATCAAATCTTGTTTTATTATTTCCACTATTATTTTATAAGTTCCTTAGTAGGCCCATTTTAGACCCTAAAATTCTCCTAATGCACTTGAGGCGAAGGTGGGGGTTTTGACTATAGTTAGAAGCAATTTTTTGGAGCCTTTTAGATCCCATGTTGTAAAGCTTCTTCTTATACATCATATATCTAACATAATCATACTTTCAATGGGTGACAAACCAGCTTCAATCAAGAGGACATGATAGGGAGTATTTCCCTTAACCTTTACGTTGTAGGTTATGAATTTCTTTTGAGTCATTTCAATCTTCCTCCAAGACTTCCTCGATATACTGCAACCCCAAACTTCACATCCATATAAGACAACAGGGGTGACGAGAGTCTCAAAGAGGAACCTCTTTTTCCTCCAAATGTAAATATCGACTGACTTAAAAAAATTTCAAGCTCATAATAAGATTTCTAGCCTCCAATAATCCTTTTCTTGGTGTTGTAATTCTATTTGAGTTGATGAGCGAAGTCAATGCCAAAATATTTAGAAGAATAAACCTGCTCTAAGCTCTGGTTATTATACATAAAAATACCATGGGTGATGTTTTTGGATTTAATGATCATGACTTTAGTCTTATCGGTATTAACTGGCATACCCATCGTAGAGTAAGAGAAATGAAGAGTCTGAAGTTGCTTATCAAGGTCATCATGGTTTTTTGCAAGAAGAACTATATCATCGGCATAAAGGAGAAGAGTAATGAGAACACTAGAAATCTCGATGCCCTTGCATATTGCAGTTTCCAGACACTCCTCTAGCTTATCGATGTATATGCCAAAAAGGGTAGGGGATAGGGGACACCCTCGCTTAACTCCATTATTTAATTTAATGTCTTTATACCACCCCTCGTTGGTCTTAAGGTTGGCAATGACGATCTCGTAGAGATGGATCACAGTAATCCTCAGCTCAAGAGGGAGCATGATCTCTTTAAGTCTCTCCCAAATTTTATTTCAAGGAACAGTTTCAAAATCTTTTCTAAATTCCAAAAAACAATATAATAGATCGAATTTACTATTGCGACATTTCTCAACAATGATTCTGAGAGTGACAAGATGGTCAATAGTCGAGTGATGTCTCCTAAAACCAACTTGTCCTTTAGCTCTTTTTCCCTATATTTCAAGCCAAAGGCTATGCTTCTTTTCCAAAATGAGCCCATAAAGCTTGGCCAGAATGTGGCTAATCATAATGGTCGTGTAGTTATATGGAACGCTTTTGTCCCCATATTTAAAGATAGGAAAAATAAGGTTTTGCATCCAAAGCTAAGGGAAGCAATGCGTTACAACCAAATTGAGAAGTTTGTGGAGATGAGGAATAAGGATGATTTTTTTTTTTTTGTAAGTCTGGTAGGACTACATCTTCATCATGTCGCATATATCACCCCGATAGGGGCGGGGAATTGAACCGATGACTTCACATCAAGGAGTGCCTTAACAGAGCACCCGATCATCATCTATCCAAGACCCTTAATTGATAATTTTTTAAATATAAATAATTTAAAAATATTCATTAATATTAGAAAAATATATTTAAAATAAATAATTAAATAATTTAGTCAAGTCTTTCTAGCACAACCAGTTGAGGATGGGCCTCGTCAGAAGGGCGACCAAGGATCAAACCTCACAAAGGTTGTTGCGCCCATGCTAGGGGGAGGAGACAAGTCAAACCCAGTTAGCTTAGTGCTAGTGTGGCCCAAGCCAGGTGCGATCCCTGGGTGACTTTGATGGCTTAGATGCCCCTAGGTCATGGTTTCTTAACCACATATCAAGCTTGATGTACTGATGAACTTGGACCGCTTAATAAACAAAAGAATATAATAATAATTTCATTTTACTATACCAATTTATGAGAAAAAAAAAGGTCAATATATGTTATGATAAAATAAGAAAAAATATAATACTATTACTTAATGTTAAATATAAATATATTCGCACTAATATCTTAAATAATGCATATTAAATATAATTAATTTAGTAATATTTTAAAATTTATATTTATATAAATTATATTAATTTAATTTGTAATGATATAATCAAATAATTTAGAATTTGAATGTTTATCTCAATCATAATAACATAAATTAAGTTAATTACTTAAAAATTAAAAAAAAAAATTAGGCAACTTATAGGGGATTTGAACAAGCAATTTTCTAATAATGAGTATCTCAAGATTATAGCCAATGCTCGTGAGCATAAATAAAAAATATATTAAAATAAAATGTTTAATTATTAAATATACAAGATTTAAAAAAAAAAATTTAATGAAACTTAATTGACATGGTAATAATACAAAAAGATATGACTTGTAAGGATCTCTGCAACTTTGAGGACATGTGGTTTTCATATCCACGGTCTCTTTCCTTCCACGCACCCTATGTTGTGCTCGGCAGTGCAATGGCCCTACAACCCTGCCTATCAGGCTGCTTCCCTTCTCTCTCCTTGGTTGGATCTTCTCTCCCTCTATAGATCCCTTCCCCGTATTCTCTTTTTTAGATTTACTAGACATTGGGCCTCCTTTTGGTTGGGTGGTGAACTATGGCCAATCTGGCCTCCCCCCTCCCCTAGATCAAGAAATTTCAAAATTTAATTTTTTGATCATTAATAGGCCTAAGTTTTAGAAGGCCTATACCTCTTATTTCTTGAAGAAGTTATATGAAATACCTAAATTCAAAATCTTGGCACCATTGACCCGACTTCACACTCTCCAATTGGAAGATTGGGGTCTTGTGGGTTAGTTTATGGGTTTATGGTCCCCCCCCAAGATATATTCGTGAATGGGTTAAGAAAAACTCGAAGCTAATGATAGAACGAGAAGTGACCTCCTCTTTCCATGATAAAGGATTCTTCACATTCTTCTTTGAGAATAAAGTAGATCGGGATAAGGTTTTTCAAAGTGGGTCATACTTCATGGGGGCGAAAGGGATCTACCTAAACCGGTGGAGCCCTACTTTTCAACCATGAATGTGATTCCCCTTCATCGGTCCCTGTATGAGTGAAGTTTTCTTTTATTCCCTTTCACTATTGGAATGATGCCATAATTAGAAATATCGAGAATGCTCCGGGGAAGTATGTTAGCTGTGTCAAGCCAAAATATGGCATTTTTTCTTGTGTTAGGATCTGTGTTGAGGTATATTTGGAAAAATTTATCCACAAGACAATAAATCTAAATTTGGATAGTTGGTCACACATCCAAGAAGTGGATTATGACCACCTCCCTTCAAATGAAAAAATATGTCATGACTATGGTCATTTCTCCCGACATTGCCCCATGAAACAAGAAGAGAAAGAGAATAAAATTGAATAAGGGGAAAAATGGTAGCAAGTGAAGCAACAAAGAGGCTCTTATAAGACAAACCTTACCCCACCGTAGGCATGGGCTCAATGTATTTAAAATAATCTAGGCCCCCCTTCCCCCAAGAATAAATTAGAGGGAAATGGAGAAGGCTCAAGTAAATCAACCACCAGAGGAAGCTCAAGTAATATGTATGAAGCACTAGCACATGAGAAAGAAGAAGGATAGATTCCACGAGAAATTCCCCCATGCATAGAAGAGACACCCAACCTTGTATGATATTAGCACCATGTTGGTGAATAAATGACAGTCAAATCCAATGAAGATCCAAATCCAATTATAGTTGAATCCTCAAAAGCGGAAGATGATTTCCTCTCTCCAAGAGAAGGTACCATCGAGCCTCCTTTACTAGTTTTATAGATGAAAATTTGGAAGTGGATTAGGCCTTGGAGATAAAACACGAAACCTAAAGGTCAGGGTAGAAAACTAATAGAAAAAATCACATTGAACAAATGGAAAAGAAAAATAATTTGGCCACTAGTCTACTCTAAAAAACATTCAGACTTGAGATCAAGGTGGAAAAGGAAATAACTGAAATGTTAAACCAACCTTGTGTAACGGGGCCCCCAAAACCAAAAATAAGTAATGATAATCTTATCCTAGAATTGGAAGGGATTAGGGTATGAGAAAAGGAGATCATAAGATAGATCCATCATTAAAAAAAAAAGTAAAACCCCTCGGTAACCCTCCTCTGGAAGCAAAACTTGAAGACCTTGAAATGTTAGCTCATCACTTCCAAGTTTGACATGGGAGTGGAATTTATTCAATAAGTGGTCGGTGTGCGTTGGCAGGCGTCTGTACACTTTGGGACCAATCCCAAGTTCATCTTCTTAATTCCCCCCAAATTTTTGTTTGGATAGTAACCACTTTCCTAGACTTCACCTCAAATGAGTTATGTACAATAGTCAATATTTATATGCCTATGAATTTTAGGGAAAAACAAGAATATTGGACCTCTCTTAATTCCCTGGTGGAATTTGTGTCTAGAACCAATGGTATTTTTGGTGGTGACTTTAACATTATTCTTCATTGCTGGGAGAAAAAAGGAGGGATGATCTTCAGAGTCCCTTTCCAAGAACAAATGGAATATTTCATCTCTCATGCTCACTTAATGGATATCAAACTAGTTGGGATAAATTACTCCTAGAGTAGCAAAAGAGTTGTTCCAAGCCACATAGCTACTAGATTAGATCACTTCCTCATCTTTGATGACTTTCTCCATTGTAATATCTTGGCCAAATCCTTTATCCTACCTTGGAATGCCTCTAATCATGTAGCCACCCCCCCCCCCACATTTAGCTAACTTCACCGGCATGACTGGGTAAACATGAGATGAAGAGTTACTATGACATGACCCAACTCCTAACTCTAGTTGAGGAAGTTGGGCCTACAACTAACCACTGACTGATAATTCACAAAATTCCTTAGGGCTACAAGGACACTCAAGGGCCATATAACCACCCCAGGTGACTAGAACCTGAGTTGGGGCTCATTTTCACATAATTTAACCCCTAACCACATACATGAAAATGCGTCCATGCAGTAGAAGTCCTCCAACTGCACTCACAACCTAGCCTGAATCAAGTTGTGACCAAAATTGTCCAGTTCAGAGGGTGCAATCTCGAGATCTGAGCCACAATTCCGAGTCAGCCTCTAGACGATGACCCATAACTACTTGAGATTGATTATAATAATTAATGACATGAAAAATAGGTTAAACATACATCTTGGAGGCAAAGCGTAACCTAGAATGCCTAGAAAATAACAAATATTTCGCTAAAAACATGGTAAACATGTAACCTGCAGGTCCTAAATGCATATTTGACCATTAAAGTTTGATATTTATATGAGAATCACCAAGAAGTCCCTATACCCTCTCAACATGGCTTCAACAAAACTTATTAGTTCATACATTCATCAACTGAGCAATATATATCCAATTCATGGCAAGAGCCATAGATCATACACATGATATAAACAACATATAACCAGAAAATAATCAGCATATAAACCCATCGGATGTAACACCCTATTCCCACATCTACACAAGTAACCAACCAACTGGGGTAAACATGTGACAAGAGGATACTAATATGAAATTAAACCTCCTAGATGACCTTAAGGAAGTGGAATCAACGAAAAAAGGACAAACACACCTTACACAACATCAACAACATCCTCAAGAGGTAACCCCACCTCTCAAGCCCCTATAACCTGAGGGGGAACTAAATTTTGAGCCTTAGTCACAGGAATGACAATGAAAGGTAGCGTACAAACTCCTATATCTACGAGAATTACAAGGAAGGGTAGCAGCTAGGGCCCATTTTGGTCATTTTTATGCTTGCAACTCTAGGATTTTTGCCACTTTTTTAGCCCCAATGCCCAGGTCATTGCCCAAAAATTAATGAAAATTTAGGAGAGGATAAATAACATTAAAAAACGGTATGGAATCAATCACATCATCAAGAACTCATCTGGAATCCTCCCAACCACGACAGGAATTTCGTCAAACATGTCACAAACATTGCAACTGCATGTGTAAACAACATATTTAAACATAAGTGTCTCATACTTATCTAAGAATCGCTAAGAAGCATTGGTCCCTTACATCATTAACTACAATAAAATATATTTTACCATAGATCAATTGTGCATTCATTCACAAGTAAAAACATGGATAGAGCCATACATCATCACTTATAAAATACATGCTTATAACCAACATAATAACAACATAAATACCATGGATACAATAGCAATAAAATCCACATAATAACCATTGAATTTGCATACCAAATACCAAAGGAATTATTTATTCATTAATGCATGTAAAAAACCAACATGAGATGGGACTTCCACATTCCACTTGACCATAGATTGGCTGAGCCAAGTCTCGCTTCATCCAATCACCCTCTTGCCATATACTAAGGATGAATAGTGGGATGTCATCAAACACATCAATCACAACCAATCCAGGGCTTCCAAAGGCCAGATCACCTGAACCCTCAACTAGAGATTCCACCTCATGGTCGGACATCACAACCATCATGGATTGGTATCTATCCAAGCTATTCCAGGGCTCCGGAGTTTTTTTTTCCAACCAGGGCTTCCAGGACTAGTAACTCAACCCCAACTATTACAGGGCTTCCAGAGCATTTGTCCAACCAAGTCTTTCAGGACTAATAACTCAACCCACAATTTTTCGTCGGGCTTCCAGGGAATTTTTCAAACCAAGGCTTCCATGAAATAATAAATCAACCCACAGCTAAAGGAATCATGAGAAGCAACCAGAAAAAAATCAATGGAAATAAACCCACAACACCATGGCTATCTAGGAAACGGCAAGGCTAGGAAAATCCACATGCATACACCATGCATGCCAAAACTAGTAAGTAAATCATACATGCAACTCAACACCTACCCTTAGAACCTACTATAGATGTTGATCCAGATTTCCTCTTGCAATTTCCTTCTCTTCCTTTGCTTTCTTTGTCAAAATCTCTAAATATGCCACACCCTCTAAGAGTGATCCAAGAGTATGAGAGAGAGAGAGAGAGAATAATGGGAGCTCCAAAACTGAACTGACCAATTCTTGCTCGCCGATCCTCATAAGAACTTTTATCAATGAGGCCTCTATTTTCTTCATTTTCCTTGTCACATGTGACTTGTGACCTTTGACCTTCCTTTTCTCCCAATTTCCATTATTTTCATAAATAAATGCCAGTTTTCCTTTCTAAAGCCTTTTCCATTTCCTTTGCCAATTACCTTAGCCATAATAAACCGAAGTGAACACTCGCCAAGATGTTTTTCCCACCATTCAGCTTGGAATACGTGCCCCATCAACTGCATTATTATATATTTTTACATGATTTTTTAACCAGGGTTGTTACAGAACCCTACTCATTTTTCCAGGGCATACTCTCAATGTGCATATAATTATAACTATCAATGATAATGACCAAAACAAATCCATCCTTAACCTTCCCTTCTCTGCTACATAGTCCCTTGGGAAATCTGGTTACCCCCTTCCATGCAATCACCCAACTTCCAAGTTCCGTTGGCACCCCCGTCCCAGGAAATCCAACCCTTGGAAATACTTACTTGCATCGGAAGATACCAAAACCAAGGCATATCGCTGCCTCAAAACCATCATACTGGTCATAGAATCTAGCATGGCAATCAACAGACACTATTGGGTACCAGTTTCCCACAATGGCCCTGTCCCTGAATTCTTTACTAGCATACTACTGCCTATTTCAATTCATTTTGCTAATGTTGATAGTTCTTATAGTTGGTTTCAACCACCCAACCAGGAATTTTCGTGCTTCTTGTTCCAAGCACATAACTGCCTTTAGATTCAAAACAAACTAAAATAAATTCACATCATATCTCATTGTTATCTCGTCAATAAGGTACACTTGCAATTTTGTTCACTTCCTGTCACGACAAGTAAAAACTAGATGTTTGATTGAATTATCATGTATAAACATATGACATCCAGTTAGCTCAAAACATAACCATCATAAATTAAAATAATGAATCGCATTAAATCACCATCAACCATAATTATAAATCACATGTAACCATCATAAGTCAGAATCATAGATCACATGAATAACAAGACTAAAATAAAATACATATACTTATCCTTCATTGGTCTGTACTTCCGCCTTTTCCCTTTCCTTACACACACCAGATCAGTTGCCACACCCATCAAGCACCCAATTCCCTTGCTTCTCTTTACTCACGTACACATACACACAATGGACAACACGTACATCCACACAAGGCATACAACACCATACAATACATACACCCACACCCGGTGTACAACACAACACAATATGTACACCTACACCCAATGTGCAACATAATACATGCACATACACATACATCTGGTGTACAACACAACACCATATATACACCTATACCCAATGTAGAACACAATACATGTATATACACATACATCTAGTGTACAACTCAACACAGTACATACACCTATACCAACATACAACACATACACCTACACCCAATATACAATACAAAACAATACACATGCCTACACCGACATACCACACATACACCTACACTAAGTGTACAATACAACACAATACACATACATATATAGAGTACAACACAACAAATACACATGTCATGGTACCACGACTACACCATGCACATATATAACATTTTATGCCCACAACACAACATGTACTGCATGCACTCAATACCACATGTATACTAGTACCATATGCACAACAAGTACACAATACCACCTGTACAAAAAACTACCTACACAACATGTGCACAACATCACATGTACACAACACCACATGCACGACATGTAGATGACACCACATGTACACAATGTGACATGCATGACATGTACATGGAACCACCTGCATACAGCAGCACCATATGCACAACATGTACACAACACCACATCCACACAACACCATATGTACATAGCACCATATATACAACACGCACACAACACCATATGTACATAACACCACATATACAACATGTACATATCACCATATGTACACAACACCACATATCCAACATGCGCATAACAACATATGCACACAATACTGCATAGCTAACATGCGCACAGTACAATACATACACAACAGCACATATCCACCATGTACATAGCACCATCTATACCTAACACTACATATGAAATATACATACAACACCATATATACAACAGACATACAACATCATATGTTCACAATACTACATAGGCTACATGTACACATCACCATAGGTACAATCACTAAATATACAACATGTGTGACATATACACAACAGTAGTAATGCACATCCATAGACCACACACTAACCTCACAAGCAATCTTTCTTCCAGTGTCTTTCCACTATCCATGTTTATCCTAGCATGTCGCAGATCACACTAATTTCACTTTGCTAGCGTACCCCTCATAATTACCTATCCATAGCATAAACATAGGCATAGTACAAGCATATAACATTAAATCATATCCACATGATACTGACCTCATAGATCCGTCAAGGCTACTCTACCACTTGATCCCTCATAAGGTCAAGAACCTCTTCATGGCATTCTCCTGCATAAGAAATCATTATTCCAGAAGAATGATCCTTGGATACCATGTCATACAGTGACATAGGTACATAGATACATACATACATACATATAATCATTAGCATAAAAAAATAATGATCTTTTCAAACAATGACATGCATACACATGTATATACATATAAACATTAGCATTAAAAAATCATGATCCATGATGACCTTGTCAGACATGACATACATATATACATACATGTATACATATATATACATCAACATAAAATCATCATGGTCCATGACGACCCTTCCAATCAACGACATACATACATACATACATATATGCATATATAAACCATCAACATAATCATGATCACAACACAATTGCTAGATATCATAAGGTATAAGTTAAGATAACTTCCTTTGTTCAAGCACAACATGCACAACATTGAGAACAATAGTTCCCAACATAGCCAAGGCATTCATCACCTTAATCTCATTTACTTTACCTTTCCTATCACCTTTCTCATGTATGTATTGCCACCGTCCATTTACCCTAATGGACCTAGCGAGTCCAGCCAGTTGTCATATTATTACCTTCTATTTCACTTACTCATACACTGAGCTTCATGCGGGCCCGAATATACTCAAGTACACATAAGCTATCTCAACACATATTGTGTTAGTACAACCATCTTAATACCAAATCATATATATTCATGAAATCTTATAGACACATACTCATATCATGTGATTACTCAAACATTGAAAAATAGATGAAATAATAGACACCAACACTCAAAGACCAAATCGACGACATAATTAAACATTCAAGTACAAAGTAAATGGCATAAGAAATCTCATACTTTGATATATTTCAGGGGAGGCTATCTTGTCTGCACAATCAATCTATATTAGCACGACATAACTTCGCAACATATCAACTCAATCGTCAATAAGGTCATGATATCCATAACACATTAGGGGAATTTTAAGGTCTAAAAAGGGCCTCCTAAGGAAATTATAAAATAATACTGGAAATAATAAAATAAGATTTGATTACATCATCATATTTTAGAGGGAAAAAAGAAAAAATTTATTTTTTCAACTCCTGTTTTCAACTTATCTCATTATGGGTTTACTCAAATTTCGAGTGGAAACACTCATTTGATGCAAAATTTTATTTCTCATCCAAGGAGTACCCATGTTGAATAATTTCGATGGACCCTGCTACATGAAAAATTATAAATGCATGAAAAACGTGATCGCAATCACGTTTTTCATGTATTTCTCATTTTTCGTGTCGTAGATTCCATCAAAAGTATGCAATGTGGGTACTCCTTAGATGAGGAATTTAATTTTTCATCCAGTGAGTATTCCCGCTCGAAATTTGAGTAAAACATTAGAGAGATCATTTGAAAATACCTGTTAAAAATTAGTTTTATTTTTTTATTATTATTTTTACTTTTTTACTCCAAAAATGGTGAATCCTCCCCCATTGTTGATACCATCATCTTGAATAATATTGGTTCTTATAAATTTTATTTTGGATGTACATTTTTCTTAGGAGCTCCATTTTAGACCTCGAAATTCCCCTAATGGTAACTAGCTAGAAATTTCACATCATAAACTCATAATTGTCATTCATGCATAACAATCACATATGCACAGTTAGTCTAGATTAGTACAACACATTAGCACAAATATGTCGAATCATACTTGAATTTCATAACCCTAACCATTTTCCTAAACCAAGCCAAATTAGCATGCTACATATAACATCAATATCTTAATGCAATAACCCTAATAATCAAGTTAACTAACATATAACAACAACCAGTTAACGTATAACATACTCATCAACAACATATAACATAATCGTCAAGTTAACTAGCATAAAACAAAAATAATTCATATAACAAAAAGTTACTATCACTCCTGACTATTCGACACACTTTCATATGAACACACTATTTGACTAACATCTATCATGTATGTAACCCTAAAATAAATAGAATGAAAGGCATACACATAATCATAATGCATATGACTACACTGATCAACTAGCATACCACAATAAAAATAGAATGTAAAACATATAAGTAGCCCTAATGTCTATAACAACCATGAATCACATACCTGGATGCCACGCATACAAACTTATATGAAGATATTATCCTACCCCAAATTTCATTTTTGCAGCGTCACTAAATAATGATCCACATCTCCTACTCTATCTCATCCAAAACATTAGCATCATAACATACCAATATTATCATGATGACCTAATTTCACACAATGGCCTCATGGAAAATGACCTTAACCATACCAATGTACATGGACAATGTGCAAGCATGACCAACGAGTAACCAAGTGTGAATGACCAATGCATGTCCAACATATAACATCATGCAAGAATGCATACATGGACAACACATAAGCATGACCAATATGTGACCAAGCATAACAAGTGATGCATGTACAATATGTAGCAACATGTAAGCAAGAGTGTACATACAATACATAAGTGTGGAAAACACATAACTAGACATACACTAATGACAACATGTTTACAACAACACCATCAACCCTTCCGTGTGACACCACTGCCACCATGGCCAACACAAAAGAGATGCAACAAGCACACATAGACCATAAGCATACTAAACAAGCATGCCACCAAAATAAACGCATGATCCATACACCGCACATTGATTCGAGAGTTGAACCATGATCTAATACCACTCTGTAACACCCTCTTCCCACATCTATCCAAGTAACCGACCAATCAGGGTAAACATGCAACGACAACTACTAATATGAGATTCAACCTCCTAGATTACCTTAAGGAAGTGGAATCAACAGAAACAAGAAAAACACACCTTACACAACATAAAAAAACATCCTCGGGAGGTAACCTAACCTCCTAGGCCCCTATACCCTAAGGGGGAACTAATATTTTACCCTTTTTAGCCTTAGTCACGGGCATTCCAAGGAAAGGTAGCGGCCAGGGCCCAGTTTGGTTAGTTATGTGCCTGCAACTCTGAGATTTTTGCCACCTTTTTAGCCCCAAATCCAAGGTCATTGCCCAGAACTTCATAAAACTTTAAGAGGATAAATAACATTAAAACAAACATATTTAATAAATCACATCATTATAAACTCATCTAGACCCCTCCCAGCCATGATAGGAATTTCGTTAAACATGTCACAAACAATACATCTACAAGTGTAAACAAAAGTTTTAAACATAGGGGTCTCATACTTATTTGAGAATCACTAAGAAGCATTGCTACCTTACATAATTAGTTGCAATACAATCTATTTGACCATAGATCCATTGTGCATTCATTCACAAGTAAAAACATGGATAGAGCCATACATCATCACTGATAAAATAAATGCTTGGAACCAACATAAAAACAACAGAAATACCATGGATACAATAGCAATAGAATCCACATAATAACCAATATATTTGCATACCAAATACCAAAGGAAGTATTATTCATTTAATGCATGTAAAAACCAACTCGAGACGGGACTTATAGGTTTCACTTGACCATATATTGGATGAGCCAAGTCTCACTTCATCCAATCACCATCGTGCCATATTCCAAGCATGAATGTGGGATCTCATCAAACACATCAACCATAACCATTCCAGGGCTTCCAGAGGCCAAACCACCTCAACCCTCAACTAGTGATTCCACCTCATGGTCGGACATCAAAACCATCCTAGATTTGTTTCTATCCAAGCTATTCTAGGGTTCCATAGTTTTTGTTCCAGCCAAGGCTTCCAGGACTAGTAAATCAACCCCAATTGTTACAGGGCTTGTGGAGCGTTTTTCCAACCAAGGATTCCAGGACTAGTAACCCAACCCACCTAGGGCTTCCAGAGCGCTTGTCCAACCAAGGCTTCAAGGACTAATAAATCAACCCATAGTTGTCCGTCGGGATTCTAGAGAGTGTTTCCAACCAAGGCTTCCAAGAACTAATAATTCAACCCACATCTAAATGAATCATTAGAACCAACCAGAAAACAATCAATGGAAATAAACCCACAACACTATGGCTATCCAGGAAATGGGAAGGCTAGGAAAATCCACATGCATACACCATGCATGCCAAAAATAGTGAGGAAATCATACATGAAATCATGTACCTGCACTAAGAACCTATTGTAGATGATGATCCCGATGTCCTCTTGCGCTTTCATGATATTCCTTTGCTTTCTTGATCCAAATATCCAACTATGCCACACCCTCCAAGAGTTCTCCAAGAATACTTTAAGTGATCAAGAGTATGAGAGAGAGAGAGAGAGAGAGAAAGAGAATAATGAGAGCTCCAAAACTTAACTAGCCAATTCATTCCCACTAATCCTCAGAAGCCAACTTATCAATGAGGCCTCTATTTTCTTCATTTTCCTCCTCACATGCAACTTGTGACTTTTCACCTTCCTTTTTTCCTAATTTCCATTATTTTCATAAATAAAGGCCAATAAATTCCACTTTTCCTTTGTAAAGACTTTGACATTGCCTTTGCTAATTTCCTTACCCATAAATAACTGAAGTGAACACTCGCTAGGATTTTTTTCCGACCATTCATCTTGGGATACCTATCCAACCGACCGAGATCTTATTTATTTTTACATCATTTTTAACCAAGGATGTTACATGGGAACCCAACCATAATATCACCAATATGATCGCTACAAATACATGAATCACAATAGAATAGTAGATATTATTAACATATGAAAATACTAGGTCATGGACTTCCAAGTACCACTTGACCATACATTGGGCAAAATCAAATCTCTCTTTTATCCAATCACCCCCACGCCATCTTCCAAGCGTGAATGTGGGATATCATGGAATAAACCAATCAAAACCAAACTAGGGCTTCCAGATTCAAAACCACCTCAAATCTCAACAAGTGATTCCACCTCACGGTCGGGCATCACTGACACCAACCAGATTGGTCTCTACCCAAACTTTTGAGGGATCCAGGAACTAGTATGTAAAAACCATCGTTAAAAATACATGTAATAAGTTAATAAAGGAAAAAATAATACAAAGGTCATGGGACACGTATTCCAAACTTAATGTTGGGAAAAACATCGTAGTGGGGGTGTTCATTTGGTTTATTATGGATAAAGGAAATTGAAAAAGGCATTGAAAAGGAAAAGAGGCATTAATGGGAATTTTATTTATGAAAATAATGGAAAATAAGATCAAATGAATGTGAAAGGTCACAGGTTACATGTGAGGAGTAAATTGAAGGAAAAATGAAGAAAATAGAGGCCTCAATGATAAAAAAAATATTTTTAGGATCAATCCATGACTTTTGGTTGGTTATCTTTTGTTAGTTTAACCTTTTTTTCAATTTAGTTTTGGAGATCTCTCCCTTTTCTCTATCTCTCATGCTTGGAGAATTCTTGGAGCACTCTAGCATTGGAGAAAGGAAGTCAAAGGAAAGCAAAGAGAAGAAATGATCAGGCAAGGAAGATTTGGATCAAGCGGCTACAAGGGGATTACTTGCAGGTATCAAGTTGCATATATGATTTCCTTGCTAGTTTTGGGATGCATGGTACATGCATGTGTGTACTTGGTTCTCTAGTTGTTATCATTGGCATGGTTTTTTCTTGGTGTTAAAGTGATTTTAAATCTTTCCTTTCCATTTCCAGATAGCCATGGTGTGATGGGGTTATTTCACTTGGTTGAGCTAGATTGTCAGATGGTTTTGAAACTGGGTGAGGTGGTCTCAGGAAAATTTTCAAGGGCTTAGGAATCTCTTGAATGGTAATGTTGGGATACATGGTAAAGCTTTAGGGTTGAGAAGAGAAAATTCTTTAAGGTATCAGTGAAAAAATCCACGGGTATCCATGCTTATTTAGGGCCTAGTGGTCCCTTGACCGGTAATGGTGGGATTGCGATAAGCTTGGTAGTGTATGTTTATTGTTTGGCCTAGGAATCCCTTGACCAGTAATGGGAGGACTACGGTAAAACTTGGTTGTATAGATGAGGGTTTTGGTCCTAGGGATCCCTTGACCGGTAATGACGGGATACATAATAAATCCTTAGGAAGCCCTAGATTTTTCGTTGTGAGTCCCACATTCATGGTTGGAATATTGCATGGGGGTGATTTGCTGAAAGAAAGATTTGGTTCAACCCAATCTATGGTTAGGTTGTATGTGGAAGTCCTGGCTTGGTTGGATTTTTCATATGTTAATAAGAGCCCTTTTCCTCTTGCATTTCATGAGTATTTGTACTTGTTATTATGTGGCTTTAATGGTTCTTCTATCATTCTTATTATTTTGGTTATATGATGGTTATAAGCATGGTTATATGAGAAACTTTAGTTATGACTCTCATCATGTTTTGATTAGTAAATGAAGGGTTAATGAATGTATGACCTAATAGATGATAATGCATCTATTGTGATAGGGCATCAGACCTCCTTAACGATTCTCAGATAAGTATGAGATCCCTATGTTCAGATAAGTAATTATGACATGTAGATTACATGTTCATGATGTGTTTGACAGAATGACTTTCATGGTTAGGCCTGGTTAGGCCAATTTATTGATCATGTTTTGTATGGATGGATTTTCGATGGTGTCATTCATTGTTCTAGAAAGTTTCATTAAGTTCTATGCAGTAGTATGGAGAATAGCAATGAAAATTTTCCTCAAATCTCATGGTTGCAAGCATAGAACTGGTTGAAAAAGACTACAGTCGCTCCCTTATAGGCTTATGCATGTGATTGAAGGGTTATAGTTGAGTTTTTGTAGTGTTTTTCCAGTTTCTAGGAGTCCAGGACATTGAAAAAGAGGCTTAACTCAGGGGTTGGGCACCAGGAAGGGTGGTATAGCCCTTGAGTATCTTGTAGCACCTAAGGGAAGTCAATAAGGTTTTGGTTTTGTTGATTTCACTTCTTTAAGGTGATCTAGGAGGTTGAGTCATGTCATAGTAGATATTCCTCCCATGTTTACCTTAGCAGGCTGGTGAAACTAGGTATATGGGAGGGGGTGGTTAGAAAGTGGTATCAGAGCATGGTTCAAACACTTGGATTGGATGGGAGGAATGTGTTTGTCATTCATGCATGTTAGTTGTCTATGTCATTTTTATGCATGCATTGTCATGGTTAAGTTTGTCATGCACGATGTCATTATGTGTAGTTTTTGTAATCATGATGTTATTAGAATGTTATTATGTTGATATGTTGGCTAAGATAGAGTAGGAGAAGTCGATTATCAAACTGAGGTTGTAGCACTAGAACTCAGGGTAACAAAAAATCGTTATACATATTTGTATGTTGGTCATGCAGGTATGATATTTAATGGTTGTTATATATATTATGGTTATATACATGTATGTCATTCTATTTTTGTTATGGTTACATGTATGATAGATATTAGTTAACCAATGTTGTTATATGCACGTGTCAGATAGTCATGAATGGTAGTTAGCCTGTTGTTATATTCATTGCAGTCATACACATGATGATTATTGTAATTTTACTTAATATATTTATGTTATATGCATCATACTAATCTGGATTGGTCTATGCATATGGTTATGGTTATGATATTTAGGTATGAGTCAATATAGTTGTGATATTGTGTCGTACTAATATGGATTGATGTGATAGCCTCCCTTGAGATATATTGAGGTATGAGTTTTATTATGTCATTTATTTGGTTTATATAACATTGTATGTTTATGTATTGATTGAATGTTTGATTAATTGCACGATATGAGTATGTGTATATAAGATTGCATGAATGAATGATCTTTTTTTAAGATGGTTGTACCAATGCATAATGTGGTTAGACAACTGATATGTACTTGAGTGTAAGTGGGTGCTAGTTGTAGTATTATGATTAATGAATGTGAGTTGAATATTGATTATGAGATGTATGTTAGTATTGGTATTTGATTTCAATTAATAGACATTTTGTCTTAATCTTTGGAACTGACATGTGTGAACAATTGCAGGGAAACATGCTTGGTATTAGCATGACAAGGTAACAGTTGATTTGTTTATATAAATAACAGTTGGGTGATGTGACAGTGCATAGTAAGACTTAATTGCAACAAGAAAATGGTAAAAGAGAGGAATTGGGTGAGAGTTCCTTTGTCTATGTTTGGAAACCACAATTCCAAATGAATGAGTGTTTTCCATGAATACATGAAGTCTTCTTAACCTTGATTTTGACTAACAGTATGTGGATTTGTGATATAGTCATAAACATGTATTTGATAGGTATAACAGTTGATTTCCAGTTATGGCTTGATTCATCAAGCAATTGGAGCCTTTGAGAGATGATATATGGATGTGTTCAGTTACAAGGAAACGTGCTTGGCACAACAAGGTAAGATAACTAGTATATTGTTATGTTTATTTATACATTGAAAATTGTGTTTATGGAAATATGATGCATGGGATTGCATGGAAAAAAAGAGTTCCATGAAATCTTGAAGAAGGATTAGGTTGAGATTTCCCTTGGAAGCATTGGGGAACCCCTAGGGATTGAGCCATGATATTTGTTTCTAGTCTTGTTCTTTCGGTGCTTTTTTATTTGTTTGCCCTTGATTTGTGGTTTTTTTTTCTTTTTTCTATCTAGTGCATGGAAATGACACTTTGTTTGTGGTGTCATATTGCTATTGGTTTTCATGGTTTTCTTCTTGTTGGATTTCTTTTTCTTTCCTGTTATGTTTTAAGGGCCTTGGGAATTAGCATAGGAAAGAGGTAGTTAATGGAGCTCAGGGAGAGTTGAATGAAAATGAATAAGTAATGTAGTTAATGAAGCTCGGTGCATGTATAAGGGTAGTTGAAGACAAAAATATGACAATCGTTGGACTGGTTGGGTCCATTGGTGTAAATGGATGGTGGAAGTATTATCACGAGAAAGGTAACATGAAAGGTAAAGTAAATGGATTTGCAATATTAGATGCCTTAGCTATGTTAGGAAATATTATTCTCAATGTTGTGCATGCTATGCACAGATAAATGGAATTCTCTTAACCTTGTCCTTATGATATCTGATAGGTATGCTATGATCATGAGTATGTTGATATGTATATATGTATATATGTTATTGTATGACAGGGTCGTCGAGGATCATGATTGTTTTATGCTGATGTTTATATGTATATATGTATGTATGTATTTCATTGTCTGACAAGGTCTCCGGGGATCATTCTTGGGGAGGAATGATTGCTTATGTAGGTGATGTCATGAAGAGGTTCCAGATTTGATTGGGAGTCAAGTGGGAAGGGTAACATTGACATATCTATGGGGTAAGTATCATATGGATAAGAATTGATATTATGTGATTATACTATGTCTATGTTTATGTTATGGATAGGCTATGTTGATGGATACATTAGCTGAATGGAAGAAATGTGATCTATTGCATGTCGAGATAAACATGGATAGTGAAAAGAAACTAGAAGCAAGGTTTTCTGGTAGAGATAGTGTGGTCTCTGGATGTGCACTACTATTGTTGTGTATTTCTTGTATTGTGTACATATAATGATGTGTGCATGTTGAATATGCAGTATTGTGTACATATAGTGTTGTGTGCATGTTGTATGTGTGGTACTGTGTACATAAAGTGGTGTGTGCATGTTGTATGTGTAGTGTTGTGTATATATGGTGTTACGTACATTTTGTATATGAAGTTCTATGTACATATGGTGTTATGTGCATGTTGTTCATATGGTGTTATGTACATGTGGTGTTGTGTGCATTATTGTACATGTGTCGATGTGTGCATGCAGTGTTGTGTACATGTTGTACATGTGGTGTTGTGTGCAGGTGGTGTTGTGTACATGTCGTGCATGTGGTATTGTGTACATGTGGCGATGTGTACAAATCATGCATGTGGTGTTGTGTGCACGTTGTGTAGGTGGTGTTGTGTACATGTTGTACACGTGGCATTGTTGTACATGTGGCATTGTGTGCATGTCGTACATGTTCCGTTGTGTAAATGTGGTATTGGGTGCATGGCGTACATGATATGTTGGATACATGTGGTACTGTGTATGTGCAATGTGTAGTCGTGGTATCATGGCATGTGTATTCATTGGGTTGTACTCTGTATAGGTGTTGGGTCTCCAAAATGTCTTTAAAATGACATATATTTTCACTTCATTCACACCCTCATTTCACTTTTATCACCTTCATTCCATCACTTTGTCACTATATAACCCTACATATCTATCATCATATGGGCTCATAATTGTATTTTTCTAAAGTTATATTTTTCAAGTGTTTATAGTGACTTAATGGTTAAAAATTAGAAAAATGGCATATACTTGCTAATATCTAAAAGTGGCTTGAGTTTCATGACAAATGTAGGTCATTTGGAAGCTTCCAAGACACTGTTATGTGGCCTCCAAGGATCAATTTCGAATTCTCCTCAAGGTTGGAATAAGATTTGGGATAGGAATCAACCATATCTCATGGAGAAAAATCATGGATAAAGGGATATGTGTCTAATAGGCTGAGAGTTTTAGGGATCTAGGGAGAGAATAGTGGATCCTCATTAATGATGTAGCTTCTTATGTTTTTGTGTGAATATTAGAGCCTTCTCCTCTCAAAGGCATGTGTAAAGTTTGGAGTTATGCTCATGTTTGACTAAAGAATTACATTTGGCACCATAATCATGAGTGTTCTTTCACTTTGATTTGGTTTTTCTTGCATATGGAGCTTCTTCATTTTCCATCCTCATGTATCATTGGATTGGGCATCTAAATGTGTGAGATTGTATCATAATTTAATTCATTTCTTTATGTTTAGTTTAGTTTTCATTTCATGCTTTGTTATTATTTCATTTATGTTCATTTACATGCTTTCATAAGTTAAGTTTTCATATACTCATTGTTTTTGTGTGATGTTGCAGGTTTAGATGGATTGGTCACTTTTCTTTCATTGTAGTTAAGATTGTTTAGATTTCAATTCATGATTTTCAATTCTTGCAAGAAGTTTAAATTTTGAATTCATGAATTGTGCCTAGATTAGATTTCCAATTCTATGCAAGTGTGTCGTAGTTTAGATTTCTATTTATGCATGTGTGATAGTTTATATTTCCACTTTTACATATGTGGTAGATTAGATTTGAATGTTTTCCTAGATTAAAGTTTCCTGCTTTCCTAGATTAGATTTCTTATTTTTCATATATTAAATATTTCTTGCTTTCCCAGACTAGATTTTATTTCATTAGCGTAAATTTACTTTCTTGTCATTAGAATAATTTTGATCTCAATAATGCAAGTATGTGTATAGATCAGATTTTCATTTCATACAAGTAGACTAGATTTATTTTCATTCCTAGATTAAAAAGACTCATTTTCAAGAGATTGTGTACACGTTCATATCAGACAACTTTCGTGAATAATATTTTAATTGCCTCTCCTAGATTAATTTTTTCCTTGACGTAGATTGATTTCAGTTTTCTTATGTTTTTGGTTTGTAATAATTTTATTTCGTAGTTATATTAATCTAAATTGGAGGTTTATTTCTAGCATATATAGTGCACACACGCTTCACAAGAATTACGAAACCCCCGGGTTGACAATTAAATTATAGGTAATTAAAATTGCCTCAACATTTTGGTGTCGTTGCCGGGGAAGTGTGCATAGAAACTAGCCTTCAGTCTAGAGTTTATTTTCAGTTTTTATTTTATTTTATTCCTAGATGCATAGTTAAAACATTTAGATGCATAAACTATTTAGCTGCATACATTTCAATCATTTTTTTTGTAGAATAAAATTATCGACACTAAACCATTTATGGAAGAAAGATCTAGAATTCAGATCAAACATTCTTTGGAGTGCAAGGAATATATCCAAGAATGGTTTCAAGAGGTGACTATGTCACGACATTCATTCAGCCTTCAACCAATCTTTGCCTCGAATCCAAAAATTAAAAATATTTCTCATGTCCTCACACGCAATCAAGTACGTTTTGCGAATTTGGATATGAGCATTTCAGAAATTTTAATCCGTAAATGGCTCCATTGGAAAAATTCATATACTTAAAAAATAAAAATAAAAACTTCCTTAGTAGGATAAACTAGGGAAATAAAATCAAGCTTGATTGCATTTTTTTTAGATTTTATTTATTTTACTGCATTTTCACTAACCCAACAAAAATATTTTTAATAATAATAAAAAAAATCAATAAAGTGTTTCTTTATATATATATATATATATATATATATATATATATATATATATTCTTAAAATGGAACATATATAAAAATTTTAAAAACTAAAAAACTAAAAAAAAATAAAAAATAAAAAACAAAAACAAAACACAATACAAATAAAACAATCAAACACATAACATAAAAACAAAAAACAAAAAAAATGAATTTGAACAGAACCAAAGCACACATAAAAAAAACTTTTAAAAAATATAAATCACATAACCATTCATAAAACTAAGAGGCCGAGAGCATTAAACTCCAAGGCCCATCACATAAAAAAATCACAAATAAAAAAAACATTTGAAATCATATAATAGAACCTACGAAGGATCAAGGTCACGTGCAGGTTGAACGGGCCAACAAATTCTTTTTTATTCCGATTTTTTTTCTCTTCCAACACACAAGGCTCTCCATGACTTCAACCCTCAATACAACCTGCAAATAAAATGTTTTTGTGTGCAATACATACTCTGCAGATTAAAACGATGGTTCATCCATTTTTTTTGGGCGGATAGTAAGATTTTTGTATTTAAATGAAATGAAGTATGAACGAAAATAAATTACGAGCTTTTGAGCAAACAAAGAAATGTGCATTGATTTATTCATGGCAAATAAACAGGTCTTGAACCTGGTTTTGGTTTTGAATCCGCCCTTCAATTCAACTTGCAACAAAATTAAAATTTGGACGAGCTTCGGTCTCCTACAAACAATTTTTTCCCCAATCCATGATCACTTCAGCGACAACTTTAAAACTTGCAAATAGAATTTGAATATGCATTTCGTTGATATCTCAGCTCCAAAGCAACGTCAAAAACACAGTCATCTATAAAATGAGAAATGTGTTGATGAATTTGGTGGTCAGATCCGTTTTTATTGGGAGAAAGATGAGTTTTAATCAAAATTGAATATCTCTGTGTCTATAACAATTGATGCCATATATGGTTTCATTTTTTTAATTAAAAAAAATCAATTAAAACTGAAACATATTGATTTTTTTTCATGTGTGCAGTGTTATAGTTAAAGATGTAGTTTTATGGGCAGAAATAATGGGATATCAAAATTGGTGTTGGACGGTGGCATCGCCTTAGAGAGGGCCAACGATAGTGAGATTTGGCCTTATGCCTCCAACCATCTCTTCAACAATGCCATGGTCTACAATGATAACAAGAGGAGTCCATGAAAATCCCATGAAGCAGCAAATGATTTCGATGTCGGAGCAGAAGCTAGAAAACGCATTAGTTTTGACCCAACATTTTAAAACACATTTTGTAACCATTTGGGGGCGAATCTCAGAAACATAAAACCTGGTTTTTTCTTAGAACGGGGTGAATTATGTTCATGTTGAGTGATTTCTTCAAATTCGTAACTGTTTGAGATATTTTTGGGGTTCTTTAGAGCCTTATTTTTCATATTGCGTGAGAAAAAATATGTTTTTAATTTAATGCAAACTTCAGTTGCGACCATGCTAGAAGGATCAAAACCGAGTGGATTTCGAGTGATCCTAATCCTCTTACCCCATTTATAGGATGATCTCTGAAATCTCTGGATAACGCATTCATCTGGGCTAAGAATCATAACATCGACGTAATTATGGATCTCCATGTTGCTCTGGGATCCCAAAACAAAGATGCACACACCAGCACCAGAAGTGGATATCTTGAGTACCTTGATTCACGAAGACAACACCCATAAAATAATGTCAGTAATCTATTTTATCGCTTGCAGGTATGCTTCAATTTCAGCTCTCCTAGAAATTGAATTGTTGAATAAACCCCGCACACATCGGTGTACCCCTGGACACATTGAAAACTTATTATAAAAGAGGTTATATGTTAACAACCATTGGACTTTCGAGTGGACGGTGTAGAACAACTATTTGCAACTTTGATGATGCAAGACGTATGTTGCCATCGAGGAAGTGTTAATTGTGACACTATATGGATTACATGGTTTGAGTAATTTTCATAAAATCATACAACTTTAAAATAAAATTAAAAAATTGCCTTTTTAATAAATTTGTTTATTTCATCAATAAAACAAGTAGGAAGTTGGTTATTTTTTTTGGGGAAGGTGATAATTGAAATTGAGATATCAAAATCATTATTTTCATAGTTGTATGTGTAGGATTTTAGCTACAAAAATTGTACAATTTTACAGCTGAAAAGCCCCGCTGAAGCAAGAAACAAAGGAAAGATTCAGAAAACATAGGACAAAATTAATTGAATAAAGGCGCAATATCTCACCTTAACTAAATTTAATTGCAAATTGGATTTTTTTAATATTGAGTTTTTTGCATTTATCATTGGTTTTGTCTAATATTATGTTTTCAAGCATGATACAAGGAAGAAGAAGAACCATAAGAGAGCTTTATCTGTAGGTCCTCTGGATTTATGCAGGAACACAATAGAATACACATCTAACCATAAATACAAAGATGCAGTGGAAATAACACTTCATTTCATTAATATCAAAGAACTGAAATTTGCTTACAGACATAATGGAAAAAAACTAGCTAGGGCGCTAGTAGCTTATCTCTAAGAAGAGATGTGGTGGCTACAGGCCTCTGAAATGTGTTACAAAGAGGCTCGAGGGCCTATTTATTATTTATAAAAAATGGAAAACCCTAAACATCCAAAAATCCTAGGAGATGAAGCACTAAAACTATGGGCCCCGTTTGGGTAAATTGGTGTTTCAACTTCCCGGGGACGTAACTTTGGCATACGATCTTCGTTTGACAGGCACCATACCTCGTTAGAAATATATATTCGAGGACTACAACTTTTTATGTAAGAACCATTGGTCCATAGAACCATGTTGTTCCCATTCTTCAAAAAAAATGTCGTTTAGGGTCTCAAAACGGCTCTGGAAGTTCAAGACCCGAAAAAATACTAAAAATAATAAGTTGTGCCGAAACTGAAAAACTGAAAGAGAAAATGGTGGGGCCCCGAGTGGAATAGGCGGGTGGCCACCAATATCCACCTGGATCATTCCTCCCCCCTTAGGAAGCAATGGTACCCATTGCGTTGAGTTCCTCCATGAGATGATGAAACTTTTGTTCAACTTGGTCCCTGGTGAACCACTTGCTTTAGTGCAAGAGTTGGCCAGCTTTGACAACCCGATACCATTGGATCTTCTGTTGACAAGTGTTATTGATTTGCATGTCCATGATACAATCTATGGTGGCCTATTCCATGCAGTCTGGGTTTAACTCTGTTGGTGTGAGTTGTTATGCAATGCTATAGATGTCGAGTAGAGGTGGGAAGTAGGGACGAAGGCGGTTCACATTGAATACTGCGTGCAGACCAAGGAATGGTGGAATACTAAGCTCGAAGGTATTGTTCCCTACAGCCTTGGTGATTTTGTATGGCCCATATTGGAGCGGGCGAAGCTTGCAGTGGGGTCCAGTGAGGCGCTCCTTTTGCAAATGTAGCCACACTTTGTTGCCCACCTAGAAGTTGTGTGGCACCCGATGTTGATCATGTCGTTGCTTGTACTTAGCATTGGTTATGTCCAATATGTCATGAACCTGTTGGCAGATGTGCTGAATGCACTTGATGAATTTGTTTGCATTTTCAGCTTTAGATTGGACATGACCCAAATCAACCTGAGTAGCTGCAAATGGCATGACTATGTCAATGGGACATAGTGGCTAGAATACCAAGCCCACCTGAAAGGGTTTGTGGCCGGTTGAGTTATGGAGATCCCGATTATAATTTTTTTGTACATAGGGGAGGCTCTCATCCCATGTGAGTGGATTCTTTGAATTGTACATGCGCAGAATGTGTAAAATCATCCTGTTGACGACCTCTGTCGGGCCATCAGTTTAGGGATAGAAATTTGTGGACTTGGTGAGCTTGGTGTCCAGCATTGTCCAGAGGCTGGACCAAAATTTGTTGAGGAACCTGTTGTCCCGATCTGAGATGATATACTATGGGATCCCAAAGTGCACCCACAGTCATTCAAAGAAGAGTTTAGCAGTGGCTTCTGCTGTGATATTCTTCTTGCAGGCCGCCATAATGGCCATCTTCGAGAATCTGTCGACGACCACGAAAAAACCGTCATTTCCATGCTTAGTATAAGGAAGAGCCGACATGTAATCCATGGAGATAGATTCCCAAGGTCGACTAGGGGTAGGTAGCGGAGTATAGAGGCCTTTCTTCTTGATGGTCGGTTTGGCAATGTCGTAAGCAGTGCAGAATCTCATGTACTTCTCGACATCCTATCAAAGGTTCGGCCAATATAAATACTTTTGCAGTACTACCACTATTTTCTAGACCCTAAAATGCCCAACGACTCGACTGTAGTGTGCTTCCCATTGTTTAACGCTTAGTTAAATTGAGAGGGGGGAGGGGGTGAATCAGTTTAACACATTCATGGACTTTTAAACTGACCTTTAAACTTATTTACAACTTAATTTCATGATCAACTTTATATGTGAGCAATCTTAATATGTGAGTAGCAAGTATTAAGATAATGTGACAACAGACTTAATATGAGAGCAGCAAGTATTAAGCAGATGGGATAAACCATATCAACACATAAACATCACACACAGAGACAACAGATATAAGTGGAAGCCCATAAAGGGAGAAAACCACATCTTATTATTGTTGTGATGCAAAGGCAAGCTCCAACTCCCTCTCACCACTGATTTTCTGTAAGCACCAACCTACAGGAGGCTCCTACCTCATTTCTGCAAGCTACAACTTGCAAGGAAGCTCCAACTCCCATCAATTTTCTGCAAGCACCAATCTACAGGAGGCTCCAACCTCATTCAACTACAACTGACATCTATCAAGCTACAACTTGATAGGGAAGCTCCAACTTCCTCACTCTTTCATAAGAAAAACACTTGTTGATTTACCTTGGATATCAGCTCTGTTATGTACCTTCTTCATTGTTGTCCTCCAGCTTTCTTACCTGTCTTATATCATCTCTGACTCTTCACAGCTTCTCTTTCAACTCCTCCTTCTTATCTTCACTGCCTCAATTCTGCATTCTCTAACATCTTTATGTATATCAATGTGATATCATTTATAGAGTTCATCACATGACTGTTTGTATCCCACATGGAATTTGAAGTGAATAGCCCTGACTCTTTGCCTTCTACCTGCTCATTTCTTTGTCCAGCTCATTCAGAAAAATATAGCAATTTATACCAATTTATGTTTTACAATGGAGTTTTGTTTTCCTACCGGAGACTTGCTTTTGCATCAAAAACAATATAAAATCAATTAAGCCATTTACATTTTCAGTTACAATAACATCAATTTCACTCAGTCCTTTTTCTGGCCTTTGGCTTTGCTGGTTTTGTCTTTTCTGCTGTTGTCATGTAACTGTTCTGCATACCTCTGTTTACTGCAACTCTATGCACCTGTGTATGTACACCTGTCAACTGCAATTGTGTATCTGTTTAAACCATGGTCTAAACCCTCTTCATGAATTCATATGTGGACTTCAATACTCTGCTTCATAGCTCAATATATTATATGTTCAAACCCACTATATTGAAATCGAATAATATTCAATTTTACTCTAATTCAATGCTGGATTAGAACTTAAACTTAATAGAGACACACAGCCTTTTTAATTCGCACTTAACAATAGCTCAAACCCTTAATATGACTCTAATATTCGAAGACCCAAGTTTTAAGTTTAATGTGTGCCCAACACGCAATTCCTTTCCTATAGGTTCGATTTTATCACAACGCAATATAATGATGAACCCAACTTATTATATATCCAACCATAATATATATCAAAGTATATTATGTTCCAACCCAATGTTAGAACATTATAACAAACCCACGCCTTTGGATTTAAACCCAAGCGTTAATATATGTGAAATCTTCGGGCCCCACAACTCATTTAACACTTCCGCTCACAACATAAACTAAGCCATGCAACATATTAACATTCAACTATCAAACAACCATCAAATATATGCCCACGAATTTGTTAAATCAATGCACAAATGCACATATCAATAGGGACTTGTGGGCCCACATCTCCGTTTATCCGCATATCAAAGAATATTGTATATTGGTTTCGGCATGTGTTAAACCAACAATAAATCTTCGCCCAGCACATATATTATAATGAAATGTCTCGAGCCCACCATATCTCCGACCTGACAAAGTTAAGACTTTGTGTGTAGAACTGAATTATAACATGCATTTCCACATATATTAACGTGTATCAATACTTTATATTACGCCCAAACTTCATATCTGGCCCACTGCATTTTTACCACCACATTCACCTTTGAATGCTAAAATACATATATTAGAACGAAATGTCTCGGGCCCATAATATGCACAGTTTTCCTTTGATATTAACATGTAGCGCCTTTTTATATAATGAACCATGGATTTTTAACCCTTCTTTAAATAAATTGAATTAATATTCGAATTTCTATTACCTCAGATGTAAACCCCCGAACTTCCATTAACACTCGGGCCCACAATGAATTATATCATACGTTTATACATCGCGCACCAACTATAATATATCAACATATATTACAGCCTCCGTAGTAACATTATAATAAACCTTGGACCTTACCTTAAGAACCCAACAATATTGCTATCCGATTGGGTCACACAATACGTAACGACATACCTTTGCATTATTGACCCCGCAACTTGAAATATAATCCAACGAACAACCTGATCTCGCTCTCCCAAAACATAATATGCACACATCCGACGGTAATCGCACTCCTAATCTATGCGATGAACTGGGTCCCAATCCTTAACGCACCCTTCTCATCCGACGGCTGGGAGATGTTGCGTCCGCTTCGGTTATCCAACGACTAGAACTAAATATCGCGTAATCAAACAACACGAGGGTTAATCCTCCAAAATCACGCGATATGAATGGTTTTTGAAAACCACTTTTTGCCACGCGTAATTTAGGTTGTGGAATCGCGTTATTTTCTCAAAATCATCTTATCGCTTTTCAATCGTGTGAAACCCACCTACGGGGTTGGAAATCCACTTTCACTGTTCCTCATGGTTCCATTCTTGACTCAGGGTTCCAGTTCTTATAATTACGCTTCAATGTTTATTTGTCCTCCATTCTGCATTTAAATACATATTTTGTGCATTAACCCTGCATTATAACTGGTTTCTGTATTTATCAATTGCTTTCGACCATATATATATAACCCCACTGTTCTTTTTCTTTTCAGTTCCGCCCTTTCTACATGGTTCCACATCTTTGGTTTTCATTTCACATTTGATTTATTAACGGCTTTATGCCTTTATTTAAGGTTCCTTCCTTTGAATTAACCTTGGATACATTTCTTTGTAACTTCTACCTCTCACCATCGCATATAAACCCTTCCATCATATAGACCCTTTCACCTTTGCTTCTAAAATCTTGTTCTACATTGATCCACTATGTTCAATTCATGTGCATGCCAGTGCACTAGCAGTGCATGACTGTTTCACTATTTCTCTGTATTCTCTATATTCTCTGTTGAGCTGCTTCTTCAAATGACCCTTTTTACAGCTGCTCGACCCTCTGCAGCTCTTTAGATCTCTCTACATCTTTGCTGCCTCTTTTGTTATCTCTCTTTGCCTTTCTCTGCTTCTATGTTGCTCTCTTTGCCTCTCTCTGCTTCTATGCTGCTCTCTTTGCCATCAATGACAACATTTCCAACAGTCTCCCCATTTGGCATTGATGGCAATACACTTCCTCTGCTTGCCTTTTAGAAGACCCTCTCTTTTGTTGCTTTCTTTTCCTCCCCCTTTGACATCAATGGCAAGGGTTGCACACTTCCTATTGTGCTTTCCAAATCTTGTCCATAATATTCTGATCTTGAGGACCTATTCCATGCTCTGCTCACTTGCTCTGGTTCTTTTGTGACAATATTTGGTGACTGATCTCCCCCTGGAATGATGTTTTCTTTTCTGATCTCCCCTTGGAATGATGCTTTCTTTTCATGTTGGAGAGTAACATCTGCAGACACTACTCCTATTTTGTCTCTTAGATATTCAAATGGTTCTTTAGCAAGGGGTTTTGTGAATATGTCTGCTGCTTGTTCCTTTGTTGGTACATATTCCAGCTTTACTACTTTCTGTGCTACTTGTTCTCTGAGGAAGTGGTACTTTATTGGGATGTGCTTTGTTTTTGAATGAAGTACAGGATTTTTTGATATAATTATTGCACTTGTATTGTCACATTTGATAGAGATAGGTTCATCAATGCTTACCTTCATGTCTTGGAGAGTTTGTTTCATCCACATTACTTGTGTGCAACAAGCTGCTGCTGCTATGTATTCCGCTTCTGCTATAGACAGAGAGATGGAAGTTTGCTTCTTGCTTAGCCATGCCACCAGAATTTTTCCCAAATAGAATGCTCCTCCACTTGTGCTTTTCCTGTCATCCACACAGCTGGCCCAATCTGCATCTATATATGTTGTCAAAGTGAAGTTTTTTCCTTTTGGATACCATAGCCCATGATGTGCAGTTCCTTGTAGATATCTGAATATTATCTTGATTGCTAGTAAGTGATTTGTTTTTGGTGTTGCTTGATATCTTGCCACAAGTCCTACAGCCAGCACAATGTCTGGTCTAGAAGTTGTTAGGTATAGCAGACTTCCAACCATGGATCTGTAAAGTTTTTGATCTACATCTGTTGATCCATCATCTGCACACAGTTTGCATCCAGTGACCATGGGAGTTGATACCGGTTTTCAGTCTTCCATTTTGAACCTTTTCAGCATCTCTCTTAAGTATTTATCTTGTGAGATGAATGTGCATGTGTTCTTTTGTTGAATTTGAAGTCCTAAATAGAAGGTGAGCTCTCCAATCATAGACATCTCAAATTATGATTTCATTTCTTTAGCAAATCCTTTTTCTAACTCATCTGTGTTGCTTCCAAACATGATGTCATCTACAGACACAACTACAATAAGGAGATCATTTTCATTAGCTTTTATGTACATATTGCTATCTACTCCACCTTTCTTAAAGCCTTGTTTTTGTAAGTATTTGTCCAGCCTTGAATATCATGCACGAGGATCTTGTTTCAGACCATATAAGGCTTTCTTTAATCTGCACACATAGTCATGTTGATCTGTTAAAGAGAATCCTTCAGGTTGTTCCATGTAGACTTCTTCCTCTAGATCTCCATTCAGGAAGGCAGACTTCACATCCATTTGATATACCTTGAAATCATGATAACATGAAAAGGCCAGAAACATTCTGATTGCTTCCATTCTGGCTACAGGGGCAAAGGTTTCATCATAATCAAGACCCTCAATTTTTGAATATCCCTTTCATACAAGTCTGGCTTTATTTTTGATTACCTACCCTTGTTCATTCATCTTATTCTTGAATATTCATTTTGTGCCAATGAAATTTTTCCCAGTGGGTCTTGGAACTAATTCCCAGGTATTTTTCTTCTCAATTTGGTCCAATTCTTCATTCATAGCACTCACCCAATATTTGTCTTTGCAGACTTCTTCAAACTTCTTTGGCTTTATTTGAGATAACATGGCTAGGTATACTTCTTCTGTCTATTCAGCTAGTTGTCTTCTTGGCTGGACTCCTACACTCTTGTCCCCAATGATTTGATCTTCTGGATGTTTCTTTTGAGTGTATCTTGAGGGACCTTTTGAGTTTAACTTCGTATCTTCTATTGTCTTTCTTAGTTCATCATCATCTTGGTTCTCTTCTTCATGATCTTCTGAAGGATTGCTGCAACCTGTACTTCTTGTCTTGTTTGGTAGTTCTTCATCAAATCTTACATCAATGCTTTCCACAATTTTGCGAAGTGTTTTGTTGTAGCACCTGTAACCCTTACTCGTGGATGCATATCCTAAAAATATTCCTTCATCTTCTCTTGCATCAAACTTTCCCATATTTTCATCATTATTTTTTATGAAACACTTGCTTCCAAAGACTCTAAAGTGCTTGATTGATGTTGGTTTACCATGCCATAGTTCATAAGGAGTCTTGTCACTGTTTGGTCTTAAATGAGCTTTGTTAAGAATATGCACAGCTGTGTGTACTGCTTCTGCCCAGAAGGTTTGGGGAATGTTACTTTCTTGCATCATGGCTCTGGCAATCTATTGTACAGACTTGTTTTGTCTCTTTGCCACTCCATTCTGTTGAGGTGTACCTACAATTGTAAACTGTTGTTTTATCCCATGCTCATTGCATAGGTCTGCAAAATCATAGTCTATGAATTCACCTCCTCTGTCTGATCTGATGCACTTTAGCTTGCATCCTGTTTGATTTTCTGCCAATGCCTTGAATATCTTGAATTTCTCAAGTGCTTCCGATTTATATTTGAGAAATGCAACCCATGTCATTTTGGAAAAATCATCTATTATCAGCATGAAATAGGATTCTCCACTTGGTGTTTTAGTTCTTGAAGGTCCACACAGGTCCATGTGTACAAGCTGAAGTGGCCTACTTGTTGATAGCTCATCTTTGGTCTTAAAGGATGTGCGGGTCTGTTTGCCCAATTGGCAAGATTTACATATGGTATTTGAAGGCTTCTTTATTGCTAGCATATCTCTGACTGCTTTCTTCTTGCTCAGACTGATGATATGGTCGAAGTTAAGGTGTCCCAATATTCTATGCCATAACCATGACTCCTCAAGTTTGCTAAGGTGGCATGCTTCATTCTCTTCTTTCACTATGTAGACATTACTTCCTATTCGAACACCTTTGATCAAGGTCTTTCCTGTGGTACTTGATCTTACTTCACAGTCTTGTGCTCTAAAAATAACTTCACAGCCTTTATCACACATTTGACTGACACTCAGCAAATTTTCTTTCAGCCCATCCATAAATAGTACATCTTGGGCCTTTCCTCTGCCATTCTCTAGACTGACTGAGCCTTTTCCTTTGATTTTCCCTGCTTTATCATTGCCAAAAGTAACATTTCCATATTTCTTTTCATCAAAGGTTATAAACTTTCTTCTATCTCCAGTCATATGCTTTGAGCAACCACTGTCCAAATACCATTGGCTTTTCAGGTCTTGAGCTATTAGAGCCAGGTCACATTTATTCACCTTCTTTTTCCATTGCATGCATCATTTTGTTTGGTACCTTTTCTGAGATGAAGGGCCACATTCTCTGAGAGGACATTTGGAAGACATATGTCCAATTTTATGGCATACACAACATTTTATCATATTTTTAGCAGGATTATGAGTACGAGTAAATTCTCCATGATTCATAAACCTCCTTGAGGTTTTTAACATCAATATTTGTCCATATGTTCCGCATTCTATGATTTTATAGCCAAATTCCTTACAATAAAAACAGTATCCATAAAAACAATTTGCATACCTGATGAAGGGTTGTCTTCTGCATTTGTTTACTTGAGGAAGTCTTTTCACTGTGTGCATCCTTTGCTGGTTTGAATCGATTCTCCTTGTATGACAGTATGCAGCAATATGTCCCAGTTTGTGGCAGGCATAACAGGTGGCATTTTTCATAAGAGTGAAGAATCTTCTTTGATGGCTTCCAAATTTGACATATTCAGGAGTATATGAGCCTTTTTCAGTTGATTGGTTATTTATTTCATTCTTTGTCATTTGAGGTTCCTTCTGGTTTCTGTTTACTTCATTGCAGGTTTCTTCTTCTGTAGGAACCTTCTGAGCTACTTTATTATCCTTATCTGCTTTTATAAAAAAGATATTTCTATTTTCCTTTTCTTTGCCTTTGCTTGATTCTCCTTCATAGCCTATCCCAGTTTTTATCAGAGGAGATCTTTGAGCATCTAGAATTTCATTCAACTTATCAGAGCTTGTCATTTGAGGAGTATTTATTGACACTTTCCTTTGGGCGTTTTCTAATTTCTTCCTCAAGCATACTACTTCTTCCAATTTCTCTTGTTTCTGAATTTTATCCTTAATTTGCTTAAGTAAAATGTCTTATACCTTCTTGGCTTATTCAAGCTCTACTTTCAATTGAATGAGGACTTCTGAATTTTGTTCTTCTCTTACATATTTGAGGAGAATGTCTTTCTGTTTTTTGCGCTTCAGTTTGAGTGTGTCAATTTCCTCCAGGGCACTTCTTAGCTACCCCTCAAGATCAACTTCACCTTCTTCCTCATCTTCTAGAAGGAATCCTTCAAGCTCTTCTATAGCCATCAATATAAATTCAGAGGTTCCTTCTTCACTTGAGGATTCATCTGAGTCTTCAGATGCACTGCTGTCTTGCTGAGCATAGAAAGAATTTCTATTGAATCTCTTCCCTTTCTGCCAGTTCTTTGATATGGTTTTCTCTGATTCTTGAGTCTGATTCTTTGTTTTCTTATGAGGACACTTAGCAGCATAGTGTCCAACTCTTCCACAGTTAAAGCATTTAAATGGAAGTTTACCTTTATATTTACCTGAGCCTCTATCCAATTTCCTGACAAATTTGGCCTCTTCTTCATCAGAGCAAGAGCATATATCTTCCTTTTCTTCTTTCTTCTTCTCTGTCTTAAAGGCTGCCTCCCTCACATTTGACTTCCTCTGTGGCAGTCTCATCTCATAGGCTGTTATATTTCCAAGTAATTGATTCATGGTCAAGGTTTCCCAATCAGTTGTTTCTTCTATGGTAGAAACCTTGGGGTTAAAGCTGGATGGAAGAGATATTATAATCTTTTGAACAATTACAGCTTCTTTTATGGTTTCTCCTAGAGCTTTCATGTTATTCACAATTTCTACAACCCTTAAAAAGAAGCTAGAAATGTCTTCATCATCATTCATTTTTATATTTTCAAACTGGGCTCTATAGACTTGAAGTTTGGCTGTCTTCACCTTTTGTCTCCCTCATGGATGTTTTCTAGTGTATCCCACATTCTTTTGGCAGTCTTGTTGTGCATTACTTTGATAAATTCTGCATCACATAGTCCATTTAATATTGCATTCATGGCCTTTACATTAGCTATAAAATCTTGTTTGACTTCTTTCTCTGAGTCAGTAGCCTTTGGGGCATGTCCAAATTCCACAGCAGCCCAAACTTCTATTCCTAGAGACATTATTTATGTCTTCATTCTGATTTTCCAGAAGGCATAATTTGAAACAATGAAAAAAGGGGCTTTATTGGTTGAGCATTCTTCTTGACTAGCCATCCTGGGGACCTAGGATCTCCTTTTAGTTGTTAAACTGATACAAAAGGAACCTACTCTGATACCAATTGTTAAACGCTTAGTTAAACTAAGAGGGGGGGGGTGGGTGAATCAGTTTAACACATTCATGGACTTTTAAACTAACCTTTAAACTTATTTACAACTTAATTTCATGACCAACTTTATATGTGAGCAATCTTAATATGTGAGCAGCAAGTATTAAGTTAATGTGACAGCAGACTTAATATGAGAGCAGCAAGTATTAAGCAGATGGGATAAACCATATCAACACATAAACATCACACATAGAGATAGCAGATATAAGTGGAAGCCCATAAAGGGAGAAAACTACATCTTATTATTGTTGTGATGCAAAGGCAAGCTCCAACTCCCTCTCACCACTGATTTTCTGTAGGCACCAACCTACAAGAGGCTCCTACCTCAATTCTGCAAGCTACAACTTGCAAGGAAGCTCCAACTCCCATCAATTTTCTACGTACCCAACTCCACAGAGGCTCCAACCTCAGTCAGCTACAACTGACATCTATCAAGCTACAACTTGATAGGGAAGCTCCAACTTCCTCACTCTTTCATAAGAAAAACACTTGCTGATTTACCTTGGATATCAGCTCTGTTCTGTACCTTCTTCACTGCGATCCTCTAGCTTTCTTACCTGTCTTATATCATTTTTGACTCTTCACAGCTTCTCTTTCAGCTCCTCCTTCTTCTTATCTTCACTGCCTCAATTTTGCATTCTCTAACCTCTTTATGCATATCAATGTGATATCATTTATAGAGTTCATCAAATGACTATTTGTATCCCACAGGGAATTTGAAGTGAATAGCCCTGACTCTTTGCCTTTTACCTGCTCATTTCTTTGTCCATCTCATTCAGAAAAATATAGCAATTTATACCAATTTTTTTTTTACAGTGGAGTTTTTTTTCCTATCGGAGACTTGCCTTTGCATCACAAACAATATAAAATCAATTAAACCATTTACATTTTCAGTTACAATAAAATCAATTTCACTCAGTCCTTTTTCTGGCCTTTGGCTTTGCTGGTTTTGTCTTTTCTGCTGTTGTCATGTAACTGTTCTGCATACCTCTATTTACTACAACTTTGTGCACCTGTGTATGTACACCTGTCAACTGCAATTGTGTATATGTTTAAACCATGGTCTAAACCCTCTTCATGAATTCATATGCGGACTTCAATACTCTACTTCATAGCTCAATATATTATATGTTCAAACCCACTATATTGAAATCGAATAATATTCGATTTTACTCTAATTCAATGCTAGATTAGAACTTCAACTTAATAGAGACACACAGCCTTTTTAATTCGCACTTAACAAGAGCTCGAACCCTTAATATGACTCTAATATTCGAAGACCCAAGTTTTAAGTTTAATGTGTGCCCAACACGCAATTCCTTTCCTGCAGGTTCGATTTTATCACAACGCAATATAATGATGAACCCAGCTTATTATATATCCAACCATAATATATATCAAAGTATATTATGTTCCAACCCAATGTTATAACATTATAACAAACCCACGCCTTTGGATTTAAACCCAAGCGTTAATATATGTGAAATCTTCAGGTCCCACAGCTCATTTAACACTTCCGCTCACAACATAAACTAAGCCATGCAACATATTAACATTTGGCTATCAAACAACCATCAAATATATGCCCACGACTTGTTAAATCAATGCACAAATGCACATATCAATAGGGACTTGTGGTTCCACATCTCCATTTATCTGCATATCAAAGAATATTGTATATTGGTTCCCACCTGTGTTAAACCAACAATAAATCTTCGCCCAACACATATATTATAATGAAATGTCTCGAGCCCACCATATCTCCGACCTGATAAAGTTAAGACTTTGTGTGTAGAACTTTAATTATAACATGCATTTCCACATATATTAACGTGTGTCAATACTTTATATTACGCCCAAACTTCATATCTGGCCCACTGCACTTTTACCACCGCATTCACCTTTGAATGCTAAAATACATATATTAGAACGAAATGTCTCGGGCCCGTAATATGCACAGTTTTCCTTTGATATTAACATGTAGCACCTTTTTATATAATGAACCATGGATTTGTAACCCTTCTTTAAATAAATTGAATTAATATTCGAATTTATATTACCTCAGATGTAAACCCCCGAACATCCATTAACACTCGGGCCCACAGTGCATTATAACATACCTTTATACATCGCGCACCAACTATAATATATCAACATATATTACAGCCTCCATAGTAACATTATAATAAACCTTGGACCTTACCTTAAGAACCCATCAATATTGCTATCTGATTGGGTCACACAATACGTCACGACATACCTTTGCATTATTAACCCCGCAACTTGAAATATAATCCAACAAACAACCTGCTCTCGTGCTCCCAAAACACAATATGCACACATCCGACGGTAATCGCGCTCCTAAGATGCATGAAGGTTATTCCTCAAAATATATGCGATGAACTGGGTCCCAGTCCTTAACGTACCCTTCTCATTCGACGACTGGGGAGATGTCACGTCCGCTTCGGTGATCCAACGACTAGAACTAAATATCGCTTAATCAAACAACATGAGGGTTAATCCTCCAAAATCACGCGATATGAATGGTTTTAGAAAACCACTTTTTTCCACACATAATTCAGGTTGTGGAATCATGTTATTTTCTCAAAATTAGCTTACCACTTTTCAATCACGCAAAACCCACCTACGGGGTTGGAAATCCGCTTTCACTGTTCCTCATGGTTTCATTCTTGACTTAGGGTTCCGATTCTTATAATTCCGCTTCAATGTTTATTTGTCCTCCATTCTTCGTTTAACTACACAGTTTGTGCATTAACCCTACATTTTAACTGGATTATGTATTTATCAATTTCTTTCGACCATATATATATAACCCCACTGTTCTTTTGCTTTTCGGTTCTGGCATTTCTGCATGGTTCCACATCTTTGTTTTTCATTTCACATTTTATTTATTAACGGCTTCATGCCTTTATTTAAGGTTCCTTCCTTTGAATTAACCTCAGATACATTTCTTTGTAACTTCCACCTCTCACCATCGCATATAAATCCTTCCATCATATAGACCCTTTCACCTTTACTTCTAAAATATTGTTCTGCATTGGTCCGTTGTGTTCAATTCCTATGCATGCCAGTGCACTGGCAGTGCATGACTACGCATGTCAGTGCATGACTATTTCACTATTTCTCTGTATTCTCTGTATTCTCTGCTGAGCTGCTTCTTCAAATGACCCTTTTTACAGCTACTCGATTGTCTGCATCTCTTCAAATCTCTCTACATCTTTGCTGCCTATTTTTCTATCTCTCTTTGCCTTTCTCTGCTTCTATTCTACTCTCTTTGCCTCTCTCTGCTTCTATGCTACTCTCTTTGACATCAATGACAACATTTCCAACACTCATATCATCTTGGAAAACTTGCTTGAAGAAACACAAAGGTGTCCCAGGTGACATAATAGCGCATATTGGAGGTAAAAATTTGGAACTTGCGTACTGTCCAAGAGTGCCTTGTATGTGTAGTTGAATTCTGGATTGCTCTTGTACAGAAGCGGCCAATCAAAAGTCTCATGCCCATAAGAGTTGAGAACGGTGGTTAGCACCATGATGGGTGGTCGGCTGAGGCAATCTCCAACATTATTGGTGCTACCCTTCTTGCAGTTGATGTTCAAATGAAATTGTTGCAGATATGTGGACCACTTCTGATGTGGATCGTTCTACAACTTCCCTTGTGTCTGTATGAACTACCGGGATCGGTGGTCTATGTGGATTATTTTTTCCTACCCCAAAATGTAATGCTTCCATTATCGAAAAGCCTTTACAGTGGAGTACATTTCTTTGTCATAAGTGGGATACTTGTTGACTGTGTCGGACAATGTCTCACTGTGATATGCCACTGGTTTCTCTTGTTGATTAAGAACTACCCCAATAGCATAGTCAGAGGCATCTATCTCGATCTCAAATGGTTGTTGAAAGTCTAGTAATGTGAGCACTAGGGGAGAACAAAGGCGATGTTTCAATTCTACGAATGCATTTTGTTGAGATTCCGAACAAAATAATTTTTCTTTCACTCCTCCCTTGGTGACTCGACTCAAGGGCCAAGTGATATGAAAGAATCACAGCACAAACCTATGGTATAAATTATTAAGACCCAGAAATTTGCGAAGATTTGTTAGAGTGGTTGGGGCTGGCCAATCCCGAATGACTTGGATCTTGGTTGGATCCACATGCATCCCCCTTTCATCAATAATGTATCCCAGATATTGGACCTCGGTTATGCAAAAAGTGCACTTCTCCAAATTTTCACACAACCTGTGTTCCCAGAGTGTTTGGAGGACTTGTCAGATGTGGTGGAGGTGCTCTTCCCAATTCTGGCTGAAGATTAGAATGTCATCCAAGTACACCACCACAAATGAGTTTTTAAATGACTACAAGATATCATCCATCAACCTCATGAAGGTTGCGGGAGCATTCTTCAACCCGAAAGGCATGACCAGCCATTTGAAAAAGTCGTCCTTGGCTTTGAAGGCCTTCTTCCACACACCAGAGGGTTCTATTGGTACCTCGTGATACCCAAACTTCAAGTCGATCTTGTTGAAATATTTCACCCCTTTGAGTTGGTCCAGAAGATCATTAATCCATGGGATTGGGCACCTATTCCATACAATGATCTCGTTAAGCACCGATAGTCAATATAGAGTCTCTAAGTCCCATCCTTCTTCTGTACCAACACGATCGGGCTCCCACAGGGCGATGAACTCAGGCGAATGTGACCTTTCTACAGCAGCTCCTAAATCTACCTCTTGATTTCATCGTTCTCCAGAATAGAGTGCCGATAGATCAGTCCATTGGGTAGCGGCACACATGGGGTCATATCAATGGGGTGCTTGACTTGACAATACAGAGGCACCTCTGTGGGTGAGGTGAAGATTTTCCCGTACTCCTCCACAACCTTGTCCATTTTTTGTTGTAGTGTAGAGGAGCCCTATCTGGAGGTGGTGGCCACAGTCTTCTTCTTGCCTTGGGGGCAGATCATGAGGAAAAAAAATTACCTTGTTTTGGAAATGAGCTTACTGCATTTTTTTGTAGTAACCAAAGGGATAGCAGCAGGTAGTGGTACCTCTGGTATCCTGAATAACTTATTTCCCAAAGTAACAATAACAGCGCGAGGTCGGGACTCATACATAAATTGTCACTTTCACAAGTATGGTTGGCCTAATAATACATCACAAACATCAAGAGGAGCAATGTCACATAATACCTCATCCATGAAGGGCTTGATGCTGCAGAGAAGGCGACAATGTTGGTTGATGCAGAGATCCCGTCCTTGGTGAAGCCACCCGATGGTGTATGCTTGTGGGTTTGTTTTGGTCAGAAATCCCAACTACGTCACATTGTTTGCCGAAATGAGGTTCTTTTGGCTCCCATTTTTTACAATGAACTATAGTGGGAAACCCTTTACCCACATATGGGAGTGGAAGAGACACTCCTCCTCCTTTGGATCTTTCAGTTCCTCCTTCTCGATCTTCACAGTGGCAACAATGGCATTGGGCTCTACATCAATAATCTGTTTCCCTTTGTCATTCCCCTTGTCAAGTTATGATTCAGAGTTGGAGAATGCATCTGATTCAGAAGGCCTCATCTCGGCCACCAGCGACTACCTGGCCTAACACTCACTTGTGTTGTTAGTGGAGCTCTTATGGAACTCACACCACTTTCCCGTGTCCTTCTTTGGCTACGCGGTGTTATTATTTTCTTGCGACTTTGGAAAGTTGTCCTTGGCCACCATGCCTTGGATTTGTCCTTTGTTCTACGGTTTAGGGGCACCTTTCCCTTGCGTTTGATTTGCAGATTCAAAGTCTCGCTTCTTCTATTTTAATTTCTGCCCAATATTGGCAACATACCAGTATGCCGTACCAAGCAAGGAGATGTCGAGGAACTCATTTTCCTTATGAATTTATATGTGCAGACAACTCCGATACTTTAGCACCAAATTTTTCTTCGAATCTTTGATACCCAACTTTGTGCGCAGGGTATGGAACAAATTCGTCAGCTCATGCACATCTTGATCCCTTTGTTGCCGCAGCGTGGTCCATTGTATGTACTTTTCCTCATAGATCCCCACGGGATATTATTTTTTATTTATGGCATCAAGGAAATAATTCCAAGTGGGTACGACTGAGAAAAAAAAGGGTTTTGTCTCGTCCTTTTTCTCACTATAGATTTCCCACCAATCCTTGACATGGGGGGTAGCTTTGAGGAGTGCAAAAATAATCTTCTCCCGGTAGGAAAATTCATGAACTGAGAAATATCCTTCTCACATATTCAACCATCTATCTAGGAATGTCAAAGTTTAATTGTACCTTAAAGGGATTCGTGCCTCCGGAGTGGCTGTTGGATGCAGATACGCTGCCGGTGGGAAATCGTTGAAGGATCGGGGAAACGTTATCCATCATCGTTGTTGAGGAGGTAAATCCCCTCTACAGACAGAGGCGATCCCTACTAGCCCAGATCGAGTCTAGCAACAATCAAACACGCTACAATCAAGGTTCCTAATTGCAAATAAAATGACTTGCGAGGAAGGCTTACCTGGAATCCAGCGCTGTCGTTTGTAGAAGAGGTGGTGCTCCCGTTCCTTTGCCCTGGAAGATCACAATCCTCACGATCTCCGTGATCGGACACCTGCACATGCAAGAAACAACACAAATGCAAGCATAAAATCTAGTATATACAACTATATGTCAGTCGAAGAGGACATAACTCATGAACATAATCAAGAACAAGAGTGGAACCATAACCAATAGTCGCTTATCATTAATAAGTCAAAAGAAGAATACAACCATAGCTTCGACGCAGCACTCTCCTTTGGCGGGTCGTCAACAAAACATGTCTCGATAAAGCCTGTCAAGGATGGGACAAGCCTCTCTCTCCGGATACTTGAAAATAGTCTCCTTGCTTGGATTTGGCCTTAAGGGAATCAAGAAGGCTCTTGCAACATAAGGATGTGAAAGCTCTTGGGAACTTGGAGATTAGCTTGCCATGGAGATGAGCAAGCTTTTATAGATGGAGGAAGGGGAGTTGGGATCCCTATAATTATGGGATTGGCCCTATCATCAAGGAAGCTTCCATGAGAGGTGGCAAACCACTTCCTCTCTATGGAAATCCGTAGCCAAACCTCCCAACTCAAGATAGAAATCAGTCCAAGAATTTGTTAGGACGAAACTTCCACCATTTATTTTTAAAAAACACCTCTTACTATGGTTGGCGGGGGTGCGGCTCTATGACAAAGCGCCAATTGGCACGCCCTCTTTGGAGGATTTGCCCCCTTGGCGCGAGGGCTAAACTGTGGAACCGCGCCAATGGAAAAAGAGCTATTTTTAGGGTTTTTTGCAGGGAGATGTCTTCAGGGCAATGAAAGCTCATCTTCGGAGGGAGGCAATGAAAGTATTTTCAAGTCTTGTCTCTGCTCACAGGTCATGGAATGAGCCCTCCAATGTGTGGGATGGGGATTGTAGGGACGGTGAAAAATTGCTGTGTAACAGATGCCCCCTAAAGCATGAGGCCCAAGAGAGAGAGAGGGGTGAAATGCTTTACGAGAACATGCCGACTGAAAACACTGCCATCGGAAAACCTGCGGAGTGAAGTACAACTGATGTCTCAGATACATGATATATATGCGTGGTATGGGCGTAGCCATCCATAACAGAGTATGCAATAATACAGATCCAAGGCATGGACACAGCCATCCAGTGAGGATCGATAAATAGACTCAGGTATGGTCGCAGCCATCCAATCAGCGAGTCATGTAAATAATCATAATAATCCACAATATCGCAGCCTGGATTTCAACAGACACAATCTAGGGTCTCGCGCTCCATCTCGACCCAAAAAAAGTACAAGTTCAAGCATGCAAATATGTGAGCTGAAGTCGAACATGCAAGAACATTGTCTGATTACCAGCCAATGATGAAAGATGTTAACAGGCGCGAGAGGAACCACCAATAATGACAATGGCCCTCAAGGTACTATAGTTACAATCTACGGCATGTGAATCAATGAGCTGGCGTCGAACACCCGTAGAATCACTCGATCGGAGGCCAATGATGAAAACCTCAAGTCGAATGCGAAGAACCTGCCATTGACGCATGCAGGCTCCAAGGCACCATAAGGGAGTCTCTAGATCAGCTTCCTGGATAATGAGCTGAAGTCAACGAGAAGTGACCTTAATCGAAGGTGGGCCATAGTGTTTCCCACATCATCGACACGAGACAGAGGAACATGATGTTTTTTGTGAATCAGGATCATACGAGAATCAGAGGGAGGTTGATACTTGCAGAGGTCAACTTCTCTTGAACATATAAACGGCACGACAGTGGACTTGGCAGTATTTGACATCAACGGATCAGAGGTCATGGTGACGAGGCAATGAGCAGATGAGTGGTCAAAAGGGATTATCCAAACCCACGGAGGCAAGTGAAGAACGAGATGAGATGTCCCCAACCCGACACGAATGCAGACAAGTGCCATGTTCAAGAGCGACATACTGCTGACACGAAAATGATGTTGGTTCCATTTTCCCCCACCATTTCTGGCGAGTACCCCAATTATTTTTTATAACAATCTTGAATGGGATAGCATATGCTTGTAATATAAGTCCGCCCTTTGGGCGAATCCATCCAAGTACATTTAACGAGCCCTAGGAAGGAGGAACTCGAAGAACGTCATTTCGACTGAATCCAATGTCATCAGGGTTTAACGAGTCTGACAAAGGAAGAACTCGGTGTCTTTTCATGTTTAGAGAGTTTGAAAGATATCAAAAAAGTAAACTCCAGCGGTCCCTTTTCGTAGATAGTTCCTCGGACTCGAAAAGGTAGAAAACAATATCCGAGAAAACCTCCTAGTCGCGATAGGCTAGGTTATTCCTTTTTCGTAAATAATCTATCCCAGCCCAAAAAAGGGGTAAACGTATACTGGGTAGATGTAATTTCGCAGCCACTTTAACGAGATCGAAGCGACAAGGGACTCGGAAATCTTTTCATGTTTAGAGAGTCAGAAAAGAGCTGAAAGATGACTCCTCCTAGAGGAACGAGGTGTATAAAGGGGAGCAACTGGTTCCAGTAATTGTGGAACTGCTCAGGACAAGATAAAGGTCAAGAGGCTGGCTAACAAGACCACTCATCGCAGCGGTTCCTCAGGAACGGGTGAAACAACCAAGTGAAGGCATATGATCGTCCAAGCAGATAATGACAATGGAATGAGAGAACCAAGGCTCATCTGGAAAAAACAGGCTGATAAAATGGCAATCACAAGAGGTAAAATGAGAAAGGTTTCATTTTTACACAAGCTTGAAATCAGAAAACTCTGCTTGAAGTTGGTTTCATTTTTACACAAGCTTGAAACAAAGATAAACTATGCTTGAAACCGGTTTCATTTTTACACAAGCTTGAAACGAAAACAAACTATGCTTGAAAAAGTTAAGCATGCCCCCAGCATGGTGACTCAATTCGAGGTACATGCCCCCCAAGCTTCAATCCATATGAAAGGCAAATGGAGTGAAGGTTCAAGTTACGAGATCTAAGAAAGACTCGACTTGGATTTTACGAGATCTGATCAAAGAATCGAATTGAACAAGAACGTGTTTCATTATTTTAACGAGGTTGAGACATTAAAAGAACTATCCTCAGGACACCTTGTTTCATGGTTTAAGGAGCTTGGCACAAGACAAGGAACTCTGCTCCGACAACCTTGTTTCATTTTTTAAGGAGCTTGACACAAGACAAGGAATTCTTCTCCGACAACCTTGTTTCATTTTTTTAAGGAGCTTGACACAAGCAGGACGAACTGTGCTCCGACCAGACCCAGTTTCATTTTTTAAGGAGCTTGACACAGGAAAAGAACCATGCTCCGACCAGCTTGTTTCATTTTTTAAGGAGCTTGACACAAGAAAATGAATTGTGCTTCGACAACCTTGTTTCATTTTTTAAGGAGCTTGACACAAGACAAGGAACTCTGCTCCAACAACCTTGTTTCATTTTTTAAGGAGCTTGACACAATACAAGGAACTGTGCTCCGACAACCTCATCATAATGAACAAGAAGTCATCGCTTCCAAGAGTTCCACTCCCGATGGAAGGAAAACATCCTGGAAGTCAGGACCCAATGCCCCTAGCACCTGATGCACAATGGCACTATCACTGGGTACAGGCACGGGGTAGGTAGCCACATAGTTGACCTGTGGTGGGGCAGATACAACGGGTGGATAAAAACCAGGAATGGATGATGGAGGGCCAGCTGCCACATCAGGACCAAAGAACGAAATCTGATCAATGGTCGCGATCCGTCCTTCATGCGGAAAACAGACCACACGAAAAAGGGAGGAGACAAGCACTCCCATGGCATAGGTGTAATCACGCCCCAAGAGCAGATTAAAATCCAAGGGGCCTGGAACGACCATCACATCCATAAGGACGGTTTTACCTCCCAAAGTAACGGGTAACCTTGGGAGGATCCCTAAAGGTTGACTCGTTCTTCTATTGAATGTCAACAGATTCTGCGTAACGGGCGTAAGCGATGGCGAACCGAAAGCTTGTCGGGTAGTTGAGGATAGAATACTAATAGAGGCGCCTTCATCTATAATGGTGCTGGGTACGACCAGACCAAGAGCCTGTACTGTGATCTCAAAAGGCACATAAGACGGAAGGCGGAATCCTGCAAGTCGACTCCAATCAAAGGAAGCGACCAAACTACTCGGAGGGGCTACCATCGAACGGAGAAGGTCTTCCCCTGATGTTACGAAAGTAGGAGCCTCCTCCATGACCTCCATTTCGAAGGCGGGAGGAGTATCCTCCGGAACCTCCATCACGGGAGGTGGAGGAGCTGCTTGTTGAGGTATAGGAACAGGAGAATCTTTCTCCAAGTCCGAAGAATCTGAGGAAAACAAAAGAACATGAGGGATGTGAGATCCACTCTCGACAGAAAAGACCTGGTGCACCGCAGATGGGGCCAGCTCAACCGATCCCACAACCAATGGTTGGTCAGGGACGGATTCTTAAATTCGAATTTCTGAGGGAGTGGGATCGACCAAAGATTATTTTTGACCAATCATATCATCAGTAGGTGGAATACTCAAAGAGAGTTGTTTATAACCAGCTGGGAGGCATGGTGTGGAAACAGTTGGGCTGTCCAAAACTCGCTTGGCTTCATCCATATAAGGACAAAGGTGAATGGCATGGTTCCCTTCACACAACTTACAAGGATTGGTGATCTTACCCTGCTTCTTAGGAGCCTTATCAGCACCAGTTGAAGACGTGCCCCCAACCTGGCTCCCGGAAGTCAAAGGCAACGGCGGACGGCCATTGGACCATGCTTCAAGCACCTTGGGAATGCCAGGGCAGTCTCGAAGAAGATGGTCTCCCGTGCACAACATGTAGGGGAACTTGACTTTCCGTGGAGGGTTGGAAGGTATATCAAGAGGAGATGTTTCAGAAACATTAGTGGCAGCTTTAGCCTCTCTTTTATCGGACTTCTTCTTCTTTGTCTTCTTCTTCTTCTTCTTAGCCACCTGGTTACTCGAATCCAGACTTTGACCAGGCGAAGTAGAAGAGGGGGACGCAGAAACAGGCGAAGAAGGGGAGAGGTCCACCTGGGAATCAACATGATGTTGTTCCGGTGGAGGAACTGATTGAACAGTAGTGGAGACATTCGGGACCACAGAGGTTGAAAACAACCAAACAGGCAACCCAACAGTTAACCCAGGGAGGGACAACGTTGCCATGTAGGGAGCACCAACATTCCCAAAAGGAGGAAAATGACCAGGATTCCCATCTGAGGGGATTCCTTGGTTGGTAAACTCTGAAAAAGTTTCCATCAAAACTCAAAACCACACACGGGCTGAAAAAGAGTCAAGACACACGATCAAACGGTCAACAAGCAAAGTCTAACAAGGCGTGTAATCGTGGGTGATTAATTTTTTACCACATTGAAAAATAAGAAACTTCACCGTTTCATGTTTTAAGAGTCGAGAAACGGTCAAAAAGGTGACTCTATCTCTTTCAGATTTGACACAAGTGTGAAAGGACAAGCGCTTGGTGATCCTTTCAAATTTAGGGAGTCAGAAAAGATCAAATGACTGCTCAGGAATACTAGGCAAAAGGGTGTACCAAATAACCGTGAATTGCAATATACACCTTGGTTTCAATAATGAAAGAGAAATCAACCAAGGACTTTCCGTACGTGCAGGCAATCTCCCCGAATGTTGTGTTCGGTGTATCACGGGTATAGGGCGGCAGACTCGGCTTCCTATGGATAAAGGATTGAAACTTAGTGGGGTCTCCCTTTATATACGCGACGGTACAGGGAGCACAAGTCCGTACTAGCGCTGTCTAAAGCCAAGAGGCGAATGACAGCTACTAGGTTTTAAGACGCCGGAACACGTCTCTAGCCTAGACCTCTAAATGTGTTTCATTAGATTTCAATGTTGCCTTAGTGTAAATTGAGTAAATTTTAAAGTTTATCTTCAATTACGTTTCAGTTTTCAGGCCCTAATGAATGTGATGTCTCAAAAATCTCCTAAATGCAAAACTACATGCCACAGTATATCATTTCGTTCGATGAAAGCTAGCTACAGAAGAGTTAAGAGCTTTTTACACAAACAAAATGATCAGAAGACAATCAGTGATATCTCTAATGCAGCTAATGAAACTAAAAAAATTTCTTTCAAAGTCACTAATTACTAATAACACCGAAAAGATTTTAATTTGCACTAATCAATCAAAAGCAAAAGAGATTTTTTATTTTCAATGTTTGAGAGCTAGATGCACTAAACAAACCAAAAACAAATGAGAAGCAATTTGAGAAATGATAATAAGAGAGCAAAAACAAGCAGATTTCACTCAATGGCACAAACAATCAGATCTCAAATCGACCAAAAGTCTCTCAAAACCAAGAAAAGTCCCAAAGACACTAATGAGCCGTGTAATCTAGGCCCAAAATGAAGCAAAGTGGAATTCGAATGAAAACGAAATCAGTCACTCAAAAAGTGCAATAAAATGATAGACAATTGTCAAACAAATGCAAGGAAGCAATTCCAAAGTCGACTAAACGAACGAAAACCAAAAAACTCCCAAGGGAGGCTTGACTCACAAAAGCACCTAGATGCCCTAGGGCTCGAATGCAAAATCGAAAGAAATAGGCAAACAACCAAAGGATGGAGGTTACAATCAGTCAAACTAGACTCCAGTGCACTCAAACAGCCGAAAAAACAAGATCGAAATCACAAGTCAGTCCCAGAAAGAAAGAAACACAGCAAACCCTAATAGCTCACAGGATTGGTGCGACTGTGAGCTTGAAATTAGCGCCAGAAAGGTGATGGCGCGAGTGATACACAAGCAACCTGCGCCAATGGGCGCGACTGTCACGCTGAAAAGCGCGCCAGCCAAGTTTACTATGGGAAAATGAAAAACAAGCAATCTCAGACACAGACAAGTGATGACAAGGCTAAAACAAAGCTAAACAAAGAGAAAAAACCAGTCCAAAGAGCTGACCAAGCAAGCAAGACCAAGAAATTGACCGAAAAGAGAAGACAACACTCTAAGTTGTTCAGTCCGTAAACTCAACCGGAGATTGACTGAAGCAACGTTGATCTACTCCGCTAATGCAGAGCAAAAGCGTTTCGAAGGCTATCTGGCTGCACTTCAGGCTCCGTCTATAGCTTACAAATCAAACAACAAGCTGACTCCCCAGCAGAGTCGCCAAATTGTTGAAGAGGTAAATCCCCTCTGCGGACAGAGGCGATCCCTACTAGCCCAGATTGGGTCTAGCAAAAATCAAACATGCTACAATGCAGGTTCCTAATTGTAAATAAATTGACTTGCGATGAAGGCTTACCTGGAATCCAACGCTGTCGTTTGTAGAAGAGGTGGTGATCCCGTTCCTTCGCCCTGGCAGATCACAATCCTCACGATCTCCATGATCGGACACCTGCACATGCAAGAAACAACACAAACGCACACATAAAATCTAGTAAATACAATTATATGTCAGTCGAAGAGGACATAACTCATGAACACAATCAAGAACAAGAGTGGAACCATAACCAATAGTCGCTTATCATTAATGAGTCAAAAGAAGAATACAACCATAGCTTCGACGTCGAATTCTCCTTTGGTGGGTTGTCAGCAAAACATGTCTCGATAAAGCTTGTCAAGGACGGGACAAGCGTCTCTCTCTGGATACTTTACAATAGTCTCCTTGCTTGGATTTGGCCTTAAGGGAATCAAGAAGGCTCTTGCAGCATAAGGATGTGAAAGCTATTGGGAACTTGGAGATTATCTTGCAAGGGAGATGAGCAAGCTTTTATAGATGGAGGAAGGGGAGTTGGGATCCCTATAATTATGGGATTGGCCCTATCATCAAGGAAGCTTCCATGAGAGGTGGCAAACCACTTCCTCTCTATGGAAATCTGTAGCCAAACCTCCCAACTCAAGACAAATATTAGTCCAGGAATTTGTTAGGATGAAACTTCCGCCATTTATTTTTAAAAAACACCTCTTAATATGGTTGGCGCGGGTGTGGCTCTATGACAGAGCGCCAATTGGCGCGCCCTCTTTGGAGGATTTTCCCCCTTGGCGCGAGGGCTGAACTGTGGAACCGCGCCAATGGAAAAAGAGCTATTTTTAGGTTTTTTTGCAGGGAGATGTCTTCAGGGAAATGAAAGCTCATCTTCAGAGGGAGGAAATGAAAGTATGTTCAAGTCTTGTCTCTGCTCACAGGTCACGGAATGAGCCCTCCAATGTGCGGGATGGGGATTGTAGGGACGGTGACAAATTGTTGTGTAACAATTGCGTTCCTTTGTTTTTCGAGGGCCTCCTAGAGAAATATTTTGATATGATCTCCTGCTCCCTCATATTTCTTTTCCTCCCCAATGGGCAGTCATCAGGGCTTGCGAGACTAATCTTGCAAAGGTTCAACCAGATCAAGCCCTAACTCCTTATACCCCGACCTCATTGGGGACATGCAATGAAGGATCAAGAAAAAGCATACCGCTCTGATACCACTGATCTAGATTTATGCAGGAACACAACAGAATAGACATATAACCATAAATACAAATATGCAATGTAAATAACACTTCATTTCATTAATATCAAAGACCTAAAATTTGCTTACAGACATAATGGAAATAAACTAGCTAGGGCACTCGTAGCTTATCTCTGAGAAGATATGTGGAAACTATAGGCCTCTGAACTGTGTTACAAGAGGATTGAGTGCCTATATATTATTTATAAATAATGGAAAACCCTAAACATCTAAAAACCTAACCCTAAGAGATGAAGCGCCAAAACTACGGGCCCCGTTTGGGTAAATTGGTGTTTCAACTTCCCGGGGGTCGTAATTTTGGCATGTGGTCTCTGTTTGACACGCACCATACCTTGTTAGAAAGATCTATCTAAGGACTACAACTTTTTATGTGAGAAACATTGGTCCATGGAACCATGTTTCTCCCAGTTTTCCCAAAAATGGTCGTTAAGGGCCTCGAAACAGCTCTGGAAGTTCAGGACCCGAAAAACTACTAAAAATAGTAAGTTGTGCCGAAACTGAAAAACTGACAAAGACAATGGTAGGGCCCCAAGTGGAATAGGTAGGTGGCCACCAATATCCACTTGGATCAATCTTCCCCCCTTAGGAAGAAATGGTCCCCATTGCATTGAGTTCCTCCATGAGATGAGGAAACTTCTGTTGAACTTGGTCCCTGGTGAACCACTTGCTTTGGTAAAAGAGTTGGCCAGCTTTGACAACCCGATATAGTTGGATCTTCTGTTGGTGAGTGCTCTTGATTTGCATGTCCATGATACAATATTTGGTGGCATGTTCCATACAGTTTGGGTTTAACTCTGCTGGTGTGAGTTGTTCTGCAATTCCAGAGGTGTCCAGTAGAGGTGGGAATTAGGGATGAAGGCGGCTCACATTGAATACTGGGTGTAGACCAAGGAATGGTGGAATAGTGAGCTCAAAGGAATTTTTCCCTACAGCCTTGGTGATGGTGTACGACCCATATTGGAACAAGGGACGCTTGCGGTGGGGTCTAGTGAGGCGCTCCTTCTACAAATGTAGCCACACTTGTTCGCCCACCTGAAAGTTGTGTGGCACTCGATGTTGATCATATCATTGCTTGTACTTAGAATTGTGATCTATCCAACATGTCATGAACCTATTGGTGGATGTGTTGAATGCACTCGATGAAGTTTTTATCTTTCTTTGCTTCAGACTGGACATGAGCCGAATCAGCCTGAGTAGCCGCAAATGGCATGTCTACGTCAATGTGACATAGTGGTTGGAATCCCAAGCCCACCTGAAAGGGGGTATGGCTGGTTGAGCTGTGGAGAGCTCGGTTATAACTATGTTATACATAGGGGAGGCTCTCATCCCATGTGCGTGGATGCTTTGAATTGTACATGCACAGAATGTGTAGAATCATCCTGTTGACGACCTCTATCTGGCCATTAGTTTGGAGATGGAAAGCTGTGGACTTGGTGAGCCTGGTGTCCAGCATTGACCAGAGGCTGGACAAAAATGTGCTAAGAAAACTGTTATCCTGATCTAAGATGATAGACTGTGGGTTCCAAAATTGCACCCACACTCATTTAAAGAAGAGTTTAGCACTGGCTTCTGTTGTGATATTCTTCTTGCAGGCCTCTATAATGGCCATCTTTGAGAATCTGTCGGCGACCATGAAAACACAGTCGTTTCCATGCTTAGTAGAAGGAAGGCCTCACATGTAATCCATGGAGATGGATTATCAAGGTCGACTAGGGGTAGGTAGCAGAGTATAGAGGCCTTGCTTCTTGATGGTCAGTTTTGCAATGGTGCAAGCAGTGCAAGATCTGATGTACTTCCCGACATCATGTCAAAAGTTAGACCAATAGAAATACTTTTGCAATACTGCCACTATTTTCTTGACCCTGAAATGCCCATCAACTCAACTGTAGTGTGCTTCTCATATAATCTTGGCACGCTCGCCTGAAGGAACACAAAGGTTTCCCAAGTGACATAACACTGCATCTTGAAGGTGAAAATTTGGAACTTGTGTACCCCCCAAGTGTGCGTTGTATTTTTTGTCGAATTATGGATCGCTCTTGTAGAGAAGCGGCCAATCAGAAGTCTCATGCCCACCAGAGTTGAGAACGGTGGTTAGCACCACGTTTAGTGGTCGGCTAATGCAGTCTGCAACATTATTGGTGCAACCCTTCTTGTACTTAATGTTCAAATGAAACTATTGCAAATATGTGGAACACTTCTGATGGGGATCGTTCTGCAACTTCCCTTGTGTCTGTATGAACTGCAGGGGTCGCTGGTTTGTGTGGATGATTTTTTCCTTCCCCAAAATGTAATGCTTCCATTATCGACAATGTTTCACAATGGAATACATTTCTTTGTCATAAGTGGGATACTTGCGTATTGTGTCCGACAATGTCTCACTGCAACATGCCATCGGATTCCCCTGTTGAGTAAGAAATGCCCCAATAGCATAGTTAGAGGCATTTATCTCAATCTCAAATGGTTGTTGCAATTCTGGTAATGTGAACACCGGGGTAGAATAGAGGTGAGGTTTCAATTGTACGAGCGCCTTCTGTTGAGATTCCGACCAAAAGAATTTTTCTTTCGCTCCTCCCTTGGTGACTTGATTCAAGGGCCAAGTGATATGAGAGAATCCTAACACGAACCTGCGGTAGAAATTAGCAAGACCCAGAAAGCTACGAAGCTCTATTAGAGTGGTTGGGGTTGGCCAATCCTGAATGACCTGGATCTTGGTTGGATCCAGATGCACCCCCCTTTCATCAATAATGAATTTATCCCAGATATTGAACCTCGGTCATGCCAAAAGTGCACTTCTCCAAATTGGTACAAAACTTGTGTTCCCATAGTGTTTGGAGGACTAGTCGAATGTGGTGGATGTGCTCTTCCCAAGTCTAGCTGAAGATCATAATGTCATACAAATAAACCACTACAAATGAGTTGGTGAATGGCCACAAGATGTCGTCCATCAACCTCATGAAGGTTTCGGGAGAATTCTTCAACCTGAAAGGCATGACCAGCCATTTGAAAAGGCCCTCCTTGGCTTTGAAGGTCGCCTTCCACACATCAGAGGGTTTGATTGGTACCTGGTGATACCTAGACTTCAAGTCGATCTTGCTGAAATATTTCACTCCTTTGAGTTGGTCCAGAAGGTCATCAATATGTGGGATCGGGTACCTATTCCCGACATTGATCTTGTTCAGAGCCCAATAGTCAATATAGAGTCTCCAAGTCCCATCCTTTTTCTGTATCAACATGATTGGGCTCCCACGAGGCAATGAACTTGGCTGGACGTGACCTTTTTGCAACATTTCCTGAATTTTCCTCTTGATTTCATCGTTCTCTATAATAGAGTGTCGATAGATCGGTCCATTGGGTAGCAGTGCACCTGAGGTCAGATCAATGGGGTTCTTGACCTAACAGTGCAGAGGTACCCCTGTGGGTGAGGTGAAGATGTCCCCTAACTCCTCCACAACCTTGTCCATTTGTTATTGTCATGCAAAGGAGCCATGTCTGGAGGTTGTGGCCACATTCTTCTTCTTGCCTTGGGGGCGGATCATGAGGAAAACAAATTTCCTAGTTTTTGAAATGAGCTTACTACATTGTTTTGCAGTAACCAAAGAGATAGCAGCATACAATGGTACTTCTGGTATCCTGTACAACATATTTCCCAAAGTAACAATAACAACGCTAGGCCAGGACTCATACACAACATGTCACTTCCACAAGTATGGTTGGCCTAATAATACATCACAAACATCAAGAGGAGCAATGTCACATAATACCTCACCCGTGAAGGGCTTAATGTTGTAGGGAAGGTGGCAATGTTGGATGACGCGGAGATCCCGTCCTTGGTGAAGACACCCGATGTTGTATGGTTGTGGGTGTTTTGTGGTCGACAAGCCCAACCACTTCATGACGTCTGCCGAAATGAGGTTCTTTTGGCTCCCATTGTCTACAATGAACTATAGCGGGGAACCCTTTACCCATATCTGGGAGTGGAAGAGATGCTCCTCCTCCTCTGGATCTTCCAGTTCCTCCTTCTGGATCATCACAGTGGAAACAGTGGCATTCGGCTCTGCATCAATAATCTATTTCCCTTTGTCATTCCCCTTGTTAGGTTCTGATTCAGAGTCGGAGCATGCATGCGACTGCTTGGCTCGACACTCACTTGTGTTGTGAGTGGAGCTATTATGAAACTCACACCACTTTCACGTGTCCTTCTTTGGCTTCACAATGTTTTTCTTTGCTTGCATTTTTGGCAGGTTTCCTTGGGCTACCATGCCTTTGATTTTTCCTTTGTTTTGAGGTTTGGGGGCACCTTTCCCTTGCTTTTGATTCGCAGATCCAAAGTCTCGTTTCTTCTGTTTGAATTTCTACTCAATCTTGGTAGCATACCAGTATGCCCTACTAAGCAAGGAGATGTCGAGGAACTCCATTTCCTCCTGAATGTATATGTGCAGAAAACTCCAATACTTTCGCATCAATTTTTTCTCCAAATCATTGATACCCAACTTTGTGCACAGGGTATGGAACATATTCGTCAGCTCATGCTCATCTTGATCCCTTTGTTGCTGCATCATGGTCCATTGTATGTACTTGTCGTCATAGCTCCCCACAGGATAGTATTGTTCCATGATGGCGTCTTGGAAATACTTCCAAGTGGTTACAACTAAGAAATAAGAGGGTTTTGTCTCGTCCTTTTTATCACAGTAGGTTTCCCACTAGTCCTTGACATGGGGGGTCTCTTTGAGGAGTGCAAAAATAATCTTCTCCCGATCGGAAAAGTCATGAACCAATAAATATCCTTCTAATAGATTCAACCATCTATCTACGACATCTGCATCTATTTGAACCTCAAATATGGGAATGTCAAATTTTACTTGTACCTTAAAGGTAGTTGTGCCTCCAGAGTGGCTGCTGGATGCAGATGTGCCATTCGTGGGCAGTCATTGAAATATCTGGGCAAAGTTATCCATCATCGTGTTCCTTTGTTTTTCGAGGGCCTCCTCAAGAAATATTTTGATAGGATCTCCTGCTCCCTCATATTTATTTTCATCCCCCATGGGCGACTGTCGGGGTTTGTGAGGCTGATCTTGCAAAGGATCAACTAGATCAAGCCCTAACTCCTTATACCCCGACCTCGTTCGGGACATGCAAAGAAGGATCGAAAAAAAATAGATTGCTCTGATACCACTGATCCGGATTTATGAAGGAACGCAATAGAATACACATATAACCATAAATACCAAGATGTAACATAAATAACACTTCATTTCATTAATATCAAAGAACTAAAATTTGCTTACAGACATAATGGAAATAAACTAGCTAGGGCGCTCGTAGCTTATCTCTGAGAAGATATGTGGCGGCTACAAGCCTCTGAACTATGTTAAAATGAGGTTCGAGGGCCTATTTATTATTTAGAAACAATGGAAAACCATAAACATCCAAAACCCTAACCCTAGGAGATGAAGAACCAAAACTATGGGCCCCATTTGGGTAAATTGATGTTTCAACTTCCCGGGGACGTAACTTTGGCATAAGATCTCTGTTTAACACACACCATACCTCGTTAGAAATATCTATCCGAGGAATACAAATTTTTATGTGAGAAAAATTGGTCCATGGAAACAATTTTATCCCATGTTTCCCAAAAAATGTTGTTTAGGGCCTCAAAATGGCTTCGGAAGTTTAGGACCCGAAAAACTATTAAAAATAGTAAGTTGTGCTGAAACTAAAAAATTGAAGGAGACAATGGTGGGGCCCCAAGTGGAATAGGTGGGTGGCCACTAATATCCACCTAGATCATTCCCCCCCCCCCCCACCCCCCTTAGGAAGCAATGGTCCTCGTTGCATTGAGTTCCTCCATGAGATGAGAAAACTTATAGTGAACTTGGTCCCTGGTGAACCACTTGCCTTGGTGCAGGAGTTGGTCAGCTTTGACAACCTGATATAGTTGGATCTTCTATTGGTGAGTGTTCTTGATTTGCATGTTCATGAAACAATCTATGGTGGCCTGTTCCATGCAGTCTGTGTTTAACTATATTGGTGTGATTTGTTCTGCAATGTCAAAGGTGTCCAATAGAGGTGGGAAGTAGGGACGAAGGTTGTCCACATTGAATAGTGGGTGAAGACTAGGGAATGGTGGAATACTTAGCTCGAAGACATTATTCCCTACAGCCTTGATGATGGTGTACAACCCATATGGGAGCAGGTGAAGCTTGCGATGGAGTATAGTGAGGTGCTCATTTTGCAAATGTCGTCACACTTTGTCGCCCACCCGGAATTTGTGTGGCACCTGATGTTGATCATGTCATTGCTTGTAATTAGCATTGGCTCTATCCAATATGTCATGAAAATGTTGGCGGATGTGCTAAATGCGCTCGATGAATTTGTTTGCTTTGTCAGCTTCATACTAGACATGAGCCGAATCGACCTGAGTAGCCACAAATGTCATGGTTATGTCAATGGGACATGGTGGCTGGAATCCCAAGCCCACCTGAAAGGGGATGTGGCCAGTTGAACTATGGAGAGCCCGATTATAAAAAATTTGTACATAGGGGAGGCTCTCATCCCATGTGCGTGGATGCTTTGAATTGTACATGCGCAGAATGTGTAAAATCATCTTGTTGACGACCTCTGTCTGGCCATCAGTTTGGGGATGGAAATATGTGGACTTGGTGAGCTTGGTGTCTAGCATTGACCAGAGGCTGAACCAAAATGCATTGAGAAACCTACTTTCCTGATCTAGTATGATAGACTGTGTGATCCCAAAGTGCACCCACACTCGTTCAAACAAAAGTTTAGCAATGGATTCTGCTATAATATTCTTTTTCCAGGCTGCCATAATGGCCATCTTCAAGAATCTGTCGACGACAACGAAAACACAGTCATTTCCATGCTTAGTAGAAGGAAGGCCTGACATGTAATCCATGGAGATGGATTCCCAAGGTCGACTAGGGGTAGGTAGAAGAGTTTAGAGGCCTTACTTCTTGATGGTTGGTTTGGAAATGGCGCAAGAAATGCAGGATCTGATGTACTTCCTGACATCCTGTCGAAGGTTCAGCCAATAGAAATACTTTTGCAGTACTGCCACTATTTTCTTGACTCCAAAATTCCCATCAACTTGATTGTAGTGTGCTTTCCATATCATCTTGGCATGCTCACTTGAAGGAACACAAAGGTGTCCCAGGTGACATAACAATGCATCTTGGAGGTGAAAATATGGAACTTGCATAACCCCCAAGAGTGCCTTGTATGTGTGGCCAAATTTTGGATCGATTTTATAGAGAAGTGGCCAATTAGAAGTCTCATGCCCACAAGAGTTGAGAACGGTGGTTAGTGCCACGATCGGTGGCCAACTGAGGCAGTCTACAACATTATTGGTGCTACCCTTCTTGTACTTAATGTTCAAATGAAAATGTTGCAGATATGTGGACCGCTTCTTATGGGGATCGTTCTACAACTTCCCTTGTGCCTATATGAACTGCAGGGTTTGGTGGTATGTGTGGATGATTGTTTCCTTCCCCAAAATGTAATGATTCCATTGTCGAAAATCTTGCACAATGGAATACATTTCTTTGTCATAAGTGGGATACTTGCGGACTGTGTCATACAATGTCTTACTGTGGTATGCCATTGGATGCCACTGTTGAGTAATAACTGCCCAAATAGCATAGTCAGAGGCATCTGTATCGATCTCAAATGGTTGTTACAAGTCTGGTAATGTGAGCACTAGGGCAGAACAGAGGCGATGTTTCAATTCTACGAACGCCTTCTGCTAATATTCCGACCAAAATAATTTTGCTATCTCTCCTCCCTTGGTGACTCGACTCAAGGGCGAAGTGATATGAGAGAATCCCAACATGAACCTATGGTAGAAATTATCAAGACCCAGAAAGTTGTGAAGCTCTATTAGAGTGATTGGGGCTGGCCAATCCCGAATGAATCTGATCTTAGTTGGATCCACATGCACCCCCCTTTCATCAATAATGTATCCCAGATATTAAACCTCGGTCATGAAAAAAGTGCACTTCTCCAAATTAGCAGACAAGTTTTGTTCTCGCAGTGTTTGGAGGACTTGTCGGATGTGGTGGAGGTGCTCTTCCCAAGTCTAGTTGAAGATCAGAATGTCATCCAAGTACACCACTACAAATGAGTTTTTGAATGGTGACAAGATGTCGTCCATCAACATCATGAAGGTTGCGGGAGAATTCGTCAACCCGAAAGGCATAACCAACCATTTGAAAAGGCCCTCCTTGGCATTGAAGCTCGTCTTCCAGACATCAGAGGGTTTGATTGGTACCTGGTGATACCCAGACTTCAATTCCATCTTGCTGAAATATTTTTCTCCTTTGAGTTGATCCATAAGGTCATCAATCTGTGGGATCAAGTACCTATTCTAGACAGTGATCTTGTTCAGAGCCCGATAGTCAATACAAAGTCTCCAAGTCCAATACTTCTTCTATATCAACACGATCGGGCTCCCACAGGTCGATGAATTCGGTCGGATGTGACCTTTCTGCAGCAGCTCCTAAATTTGCCTCTTGATTTCATCATTCTCTAGAATAGTGCGTTGATAGATCGGTCCATTGGCTAGCAGCGCAACTGGGGTCAGACCAATGGGGTGCTTGACCTGACAGTGTAGAGGCACCCCTGTGGATCAGGTGAAGATGTCCCCATACTCCTCCACAACCTTGTTGTAATATTCCCAAATTTTCACATCATATTTGGAATATTAGAGTCCTTAATAAACTTGATCAAGTAAGTAAATAAAAGGGTGAAGGGACCCAAAAACCTCAAAGATGAATAAAAGCCACTTTTAATGTGTGTATGTGGATACTCTAGATCTACATCTAAAAACATGGAGTAGTGGAGCAGCTCCATCAATGGAGATCATGTCTCATTTATGAGATAGATTATGGAGGATGAAACAGTCAACTAAGATCATGGATCTTAAATGTAAAATCACGAGGATCTTTGACAAGATCAACTAAGATCATAATCCATTCAAAGAAGATCATAAAGCACTTATGATAAGATAGTGGAGGAAGTGAAGCATTTAATGCATACATGATGGAGAGGGTGATCACCCCATATGAACATGATGGAGGACATGGATCAATAGCACAGTCAAACATGGAGACTTTGTCCACATGTACAGCACAGATTTGGAGTGGACCTAGGCTATGGAAGGCTCATGCATATAATGAAGGTGAAGGCACAATGGAAGGCATGATTTGGATTATTCATTTCTTGATATGTTTAGATCTAGATTTGTCTTAGGACATTTCTATGTAGACTAGGGTTGTTTAGAAGAGTTTGCAGTGTTGTTTAGCACAGGGTGTTCCTGAGCAGGAATCCCACCTCTTTCTTTGAGTATCTCTGGAAAGAGGAATGTTCTTCATCCCTTATCAGGCATTGGTGCAATCTTCAGGAGGTTGTTTCTAGCATTCAGCTAGGAAACTAGTGTAGGGTTCATCCTACCACCTTGTTCTTCAGATCTAGCCTCTCAGGAGCAGCAGATCTACATCCGTCATTCAGGCCATTGGGTTTTACCTCCATGCATTAGTAATCCCTTCAAGGATTGCACAGTTCAGTCCTATAGATCTATTGGGGGAAGGAAGTTTCCAGTATTTCAGCTGGAAATCCTATGAAGGATCACCTCCTCACATTGGATCTATTGTTTCCATCACTCAGGAGCTGATTTTACATATCTAGCAGTAGGCTATAGAGCCTCCCTCTCTGACAGCGTAGTTTTCTGAAGCTGTTGTTCATTCAGTAGCTATTTTCAGTGGAGGAGATTAGAGGAGCTAGATCTTGAGCTTTTAGCCCAAGGATATAGAGAAGGGATCAACCCTTCTTGCATATATCCGATTGTGCATCATTGCAGCCATCATATCATCAGATCTAGCTTCATATCTTCATTTCCCAATAGCATATATGTGAATCCCTAAGAGGGTGGTTTTCTTATACTTACAGATCTGAGAAACCCTTCCTGGGTTATCTTGGGAATCCATCATTGAGCCCAGATCTACAATTTCAGCATCATCGGAGCTCCCATTCTACCTAGATATGAATTTCTATCTTTCAGGAAGTTGCAGTCCCTAGAGTTGCAGCAAGGACAACGCAGTCTACCTTCCAACATTTTAGCATTTACGCAGTCCCTCTTGGGAAATCATTGTAGGGTCATTCTAGGCCACCCTTGTGGCTTGAGTGTCTCATATTTTGAGCACTGTTGTACTTGCTTTTTCACCTCCAATATAATAAAATGGCTCAGTTGTTTCTATGCATTCTGATGTGTATTTATATTTATTGTTTACTTTGTTGCAGTTCTTATATTGTGTTTCAATATTACTGCATTCTCCCTCTTGGGATATTACAGTGGTATCAAAGCATGATATTTGGCTTAGCTTGTGGACACTTCATCTTTTACATCAAAAGAAGAAGCATGATCTTTGGCTCAGCTTGTGGACACTTCATCTTTTACATCAAAAGAAGAAGTAGATAGATGAGATCTATCATGGAGGATGATAATTCTGCCACTCCTTTTTTTAGATCCATGCAAGATATCTCGAAGGAGGTCAATCAAATGAAGAAGGAAGGGCAGAAAGAAGATCCAAGAAGAATATTTGATGAGGAAGGTCCAAGCACTTCCTATTAGCAAAGAAGAATATCAGATAATCATAGATCTCCTCATGGATCCACTGTGCCCACTTTCTTTGGAGAAGGTGAAAGGTGTAGAAATGAAGAAAGAAGAAAACCTGAGACTCATGAGACTCTCAGTCTATATCTTGAAGAGTACAAAGCACAATCTAGAGCATTCAAAGAGAAACTAACTCTCCAACAATTCTTCAAAAGCAAAGAAGAAAGAGGATCTTATAGCAACAATAGAATAAAGAGGCATAATAGAATCTATTTAACTACATTTGATGGATCTTCCTCAAGCACTGTTAAGGCTTGGAGGAAAGAGTTAGATGCATTTTTCAAGCTACATCCTATAGTTGAAGGAGAGGTTTTCCAAATTGCAGCATTTCATATTTTAGGTGAAGCCAATGATTGGTGGTTTGGTCACATGGAGCATGCAAAGGCGACTAAATATTCAGATTTGTTTCACAAATTGAGGAAGAAGTTTGATATGAGAAAACCAGAGATGTATCACAAAGAGAAATTTCCTAAGGAAATAAAGGAGGATGTCAATCTTGTCACTTTAGACAAGAAGTCACTACATTCACCACCAGCTACAAAGGTACTTGCATCCGGAAAAGAGAAACTTGAAACCTTGCAAGATAGTCTTGAGCTCTTGACACATAGAGTCTCATGCATGATTTAGGGGACGCATGAGGAAAATGAGGAAGATTCCAGCGCTGGTACACTTGGAGAAGAGCAAGCATCACTCTTACCAGTAATTGGAGACATTATTGTCCCAGTTGGAGGAACTCTTGTGTTCTGGCAAGAGGTTTCCACACATCAATTGATCCAAGGTATGCATGAACTTTCATCACATATTGTTTTAGTAGATCTTATTGAAACGTATGAAGACATGCCATCAGGGCAAATGCATAACCAAGGGTTAGAACAAAATTATGATTTGAAGCAGCAACATATCACAACGTAGAGGACCCTTGATCTAATCAAGGAAAAGACTAAGAACTATCCCATTTCATCATTGTTGAGCTACATTCAACCCTTTGAGTTGAAGTGTAGAGTTTCTAAAAATGGGATTAGCATGATCCTATGTACAATAACTGGTTATGAGATTAGTATTGTGCCTTGCTTTGAGGCAGCACATGTATTACCATGCAAATCTACAACATTTTCACTTAGTAGTTGTGATAAAGAAGGGGCATCATCATTCTTGGAGCATTCTGAAGGTAGCTTCACTCATGAAGCAATGGAGGTAAAGATGGTAGATGGTAGACATCTTGAGATGAGGAATTTTTTCTCCTTTCTAGATGACACTTTCTCAATGAGCATCTCATTTATCAAAGAGAAACTTCTACCTGCAGCGGATCCAAAACTTCAATGGTTTTGGAGGGCCTTTGGTGAAAATACAATCTCCTTGAGAGATCTCATTGGAGGTGCACTTCAACATTTCATGAAGTGCAAAGTTCTTCATCAGTTTGGGGAAGATGGTATTCTACAAAGGGAGGATACCATGATTATGCAATACATCATTCATCATCCACATTGGGATGAATGGACGAGGATGATAAGAAAGGGGTTGCATGAACACTTGCAGATATATGACATGGGCCAGCAAGCTTGGTTACGTTGGTTTCTTTTGGGAGATCTGTTTCACTACCCAAAGGCTCCTATTTCTTTGATCCATGCCTTGAAAAACACTTATGAAATGAAGAAGGAGGCATGGTTGCGCTAGTCGCTCTTGGGTGAGTATGGTTACCAACCGATAGCTCATATTTTTCTGATTCATTCCTTGTGTATCAATGATAGAATGCAGCAAAAGAAGGCATGTTCATTTTGGTTTCCCTTGAGAGAGTTTGGCCACCACATGACATCTCCTATGTCTATGTGTTTTGTATTGGGTAGAACTTGGCATGATGCTCTCATGATGTGTATTGATGGTGTTTTCTTATATTGGGCTGATGTGACATTTCACATGTCTATGAGTATGTTTTTATTCCATGATGCACATGAGGAGGAGAGGAGGCAACAATTCTCTTGTTGCTTTGGTTACTTTTGGGGGAGTTTGTCTTATTCATCTTGCATGGGGGAGATGGAGGATGGAAAAAAAGATACTTACTCCGATGGTCACTATTGGGAGAATATGGTTTGACATCTTTGTCTACCCATATGTCTCTATTCCTTATTTTGTATCATTTTGGGATGATACTTGGATCCAACAAGGCCAACAGGGCTAAAAAGGAGAGCATGTCAATGCCCAATCAAATTCATAAAGCATGGGATGAAGATATGTATTGTGAGATGGAGCTTTTCCTTTGTGAAAAGAGCCAATTTATTTTATGTATCTCATGTATTGATGATGATGTTGGAAATCATATGGTTGTCACTTGGTACTTTATGGTGGAAGGAGGACATCTAACTACACAGTTGGAGGTCATTCTATGTTCTCTTGAGAGACAAATTTGGAACCAAACATGCATAACACATTGCAGCAAATGGAATAGGCCTTCCTTATGTGGATTCCATTTGGAGGGGAATAGATGTCTTTGCATCTACTTTTGGAGTTGCTTGAGGACAAGCAACATTTTTTGGGGGGGGACTGTAATATTCCCAAATTTTCACATCATATTTGGAATATTAGAGTCCTTAATAAACTTAATTAATTAAGTAAATAAAATGGTGAAGGGACCCAAAACCTCAAAGATGAATAAAATCCACTTTTAATGTGTGTATGTGGATACTCTAGATCTAGATCTGAAAACATGGAGTAGTGGAGCAGCTCCATCAATGGAGATCATGTCTCATTTATGAGATAGATTATGGAGGATGAAAGAGTCAAATAAGATCATGGATCTTAAATGTGAAATCATGAGGATCTTTGAAAAGGTCAACTAAGATCATAATGCATTCAAAGAAGATCATAAAGAACTTATGATAAGATAGTGGAGGAAGTGATGCATTTAATGCATACATGATGGAGAGGGTGATGATCCCATATGAACATGATGGAGGACATGGATCAACAGTGTTGTCAAACATGGAGACTTTGTCCACATGTACAATGCAGATTTGGAGTGGGCCTAGGCTATAGAAGGCTCATGCATATAATGAAGGTGAAGGCATGATTTGGATTATTCATTTCTTGATATGTTTAAATCTAGATTTTTCTTAGGAAATTTCTATGCAGACTTGGGTTGTTTAGTAGAGTTTGCAGTGTTGTTTAGCACAGGGTGTTCCTGAGTGGGAATCCCACCTCTTTCTTTGAGTAGTTCTGGAAAGAGGATTGTTCTTCACTCCTTATCAAGCATTGGTGCCATCTTTAGCAAGTTGTTTCTAGAATTCAGCTAGGAAACTAGTGGAGGGTTCATCCTACGACTTTGTTCTTCAGATCAAGCCTTTCAGGAGCAGAAGATCTACATCTGGCATTTAGGCCATTGGGTTTTACCTCCATGTAGTAGCAATCCCTTCAAGGATTGCACAGTTCAGTCCTGTAGATCTATTGGGGGAAGGAAGTTTCCAGTATTTCAGCTGGAAATCCTATGAGGGATCACCTCCTCACATTGGATCTATTGTTTCCATCACTTAGGAGCTGATTTTCCTTATCTAGCAGTAGGCTATAGAGCCTCCCTCTCTGACAGCGTATTTTTCTGAAGTTGTTGTTAATTCAACAACTATTTTCAGTGGAGGACATTGGAGGAGCTAGATCTTGAGCTTTTAGCCCAAGGATCTATTGAAGGGTTCAACCCTTCTTGAATAGATCTGAGTGTGCATCATTGCAGCCATCATATCATCAAATCTAGCTTCAGATCTGCATTTCCCAGTAGCATATATGTGAAGCCCTAAGAGGGTGGTTTTCTTAGACTTACAGATCTGAGAAACCCTTCCTAGGTTATCTTGGGAATCCATCATTAAGCCTACATCTACAATTTCAACATCATCGGAGCTCCCATTCTGCCTAGATATGAATTTCTATTTTTCAGGAAGTTGCATTCCCTAGAGTTGCAGCAGCGATAGCGCAGTCTACCTTCTAGAAGTTTAGCAGTTATGCAGTCCGTCTTGGGAAATCATAGTAGGGTCATTCTAGGCCACCCTTGTGGCTTGAGTGTCTCATATTTTGAGCATTTTTGTACTTGTTTTTTCACCTCCAATATAATAAAATGGCTCAATTGTTTCCGTGCATTCTGATGTGTATTTAGATTTATTGTTTACTTTATTGCAGTTCTTATATTGTGTTTCAGTATTACTGCATTCTCCCTCTTGGGATATTACACTTGTCCATTTGTTGTTGTCATGTAGAGGAGCCTTGTCTGGAGGTCATGGCCACAATCTTCTTCTTGCCTTGGGGGCAGATCATCAGGAAAATAATTTTCCTGGTTTTGGAAATGAGCTTACTACATTGATTTGCAGTAACCAAAGAGATAGCTATAGGCAGTGGTATCTCTGGTTTCTTGTACAACTTATTTCCCAAAGTAACAATAACGGCACAAAGCCGAGACTCATACACAACATGTCACTTCAACAAGTATGGTTGGCCTAATAATACATCACAAACATCAAGAGGAGCAATGTCACATAATGACTCATCTATGAAGGGATTGATGCTGTAGGGAAGACGACACTGATGGGTGACGCAGAGATCCCGTCCTTGGTGAAGCCACCCGATGATGTATGGTTGTGGGCGTGTTGTGGTCGGTAAGCCCAACCTCTTCACGATTTCTACCTAAATGAGGTTCTTTTGGCTCCCATTTTCGACAATGAACTGTAGCAGGGAACCCTTTACCCACATCTGGGAGTAAAAGAGATGCTCCTCCTCCTCTAGATCTTTTGGTTCCTCCTTCTGGATCTTCGTAGTGGCAAAAATGGTGTTCGGATTTGCATCAATAATCTATTTCCCTTTGTCATTCCCCTTTTCAGGTTCTGATTCAGAGTTGGAGCATGCATCTGATTCAGAATCCCTCATCTCAGACACTAGCGACTACTTGGCCCGACACTCACTTATGTTATGAGTGAAGCTCTTATGGAACTCACACCACTTTCCCGTGTCCTTCTTTGGCTTCCGATGTTCTTATTTTCTTGCGGATTTGGTAGGTTGTCTTGGGCTTCCATGCCTTTTCTTTGTCCTTTGTTCTATGGTTTGGAGGCACCTTTCCCTTGCTTTTGATTCGCAGATCCAAAGTCTCGCTTCTTCTGTTGGAATTTCTACTCAATATTAGCAGCATACCTGTATGCCGAACCAAGCGAGGAGATGTTGAGGAACTCCATTTCGTCCTGAATGCACCTGTGAAAACAACTCTGATACTTTAGCACCAAATTTTTCTCCGAATCTTTGATACCTAACTTTGTGCGCAGGGTATGGAATAGATTTGTTAGCTCATGCACATCTTGATCCCTTTATTGTTGCAGTGTGGTCCATTGTATGTACTTATCCTCATAGCTCCCCACAGGATAGTATTGTTCCTTGATGGCGTCTCGGAAATAATTCCAAGTGGGTACGACTGAGAATAGAGAGGGATTTGTCTTGTCCTTTTTATCACAGTAGGTTTCCCACTAGTCCTTGACATGGGGGGTAGCTTTGAAGAGTGCAAAAATAATATTCTCCTGGTCGGAAAAGTCTTGAACCAAAAAATATACTTCTAACAAATTCAACCATCAATCTGCGACATCTGCATCTATTTGACCCTCAAATATGGGATTGTCAAATTTTACTTCTACCTTAAAGGGATTCACGCCTCCAGAGTGGTTGCTGATGCAGATGCACAGTCAGAGGGCAGTCGTTGAAGTATCTGGGAAAAGTTATCCATCATCGTGTTCCTTTGTTTTTTGAGAGCCTCCTCAAGCAATATTTTGATAGGATCTCCTGATCCCTCATATTTATTTTCGTCCCCCATGGGTGGTCATCAGGGTTCGCAAGGTTGATCTTGCAAAGGTTCAACTAGATCGATCCCTAACTCCTTATACCCCAACCTCATTGGGGACATGCAAAGAAAGATTGAGAAAAAGTAGACCGCTCTGATACCACTGATCCAGATTTATGCAAGAATGCAACAGAACACACATATAATCATAAATACAAAGATGCAATGGAAATAACACTTCATTTCATTAATATCAAAGAACTGAAATTTTCTTACAGACATAATGGAAATAAACTAGGTAGGGCGCTAGTAGCTTATCTCTGAGAAGAGATGTGGTGGCTACGTGCCTCCAAACTGTGTTACAATGAGGCTCGAGGGCCTATTTATTATTTAGAAACAATGTAAAACCCTAAACATTCAAAACCCTAACCCTAGGAGATGAAGCACCAAAACAATGGACCCCATTTGGGTAAATTGGTCTTTCAACTTCTCGAGGACGTAACTGTGGCATACGATCTACGTTTGATGCGCACCATACCTCGTTAGAAAGATCTATCTGATGGAAACAACTTTTGATGTGAGCAACAAATATACATCGAACCATGTTTTCCAAAAAACATCGTTTAGGGCCTCAAAACGATTCCAGAAGTTCAGGAACCAAAAAATGCTAAAAATAGTAAGTTGTGCTGAAATTGAAAAAATGAAAGAAACAATGGTGGGGGCCCAAGTGGAATAAGCGAGTGGCCACCAATATCCACCTGGATCAGCAGGGGTCGATTAGTGAATTTTGGTTGAAGATTATTTTGCAATAATCATTAAGCATTCAAAAATTAACATTTCTTTATCTTTATGAAATGTTATTGTTCACACGTAAATTGAGGAAATTGTGCATATCGCCTTTTTTTAGAAATTGGATTTATTATCGCAATTGTGAAATTGGACTAACCATGATAGCTTGAAATGAAGACACGTCATGAACCTGTTTTACTAGCATTATTTATGCATTTTTTTCATATGTACCAAGAAAAATTGATCACTTCTCTTTGAACACACTTACGTTTTATCGCAATATTAGTGCCATGCTTGTTTTCAAGTTCCGGGAAAATCGAAGAATTGAAGGAAGCTAATTTATGCATGATTTGTTTTCTACGACCAATTTCAAGAAACATGAACCAAATTATATCCATTTATATCATCCATAAATGCCATCACTTTTCCTCTCCAAATTCACAAGCTACTCAAGCATTTTTGCTAAACATTATCATCGCCATTTTCCTTGCAAGTGTCACATGTTTCCTTCACATTTTCCATTTACATTTTCCATAATTTCCATTCATTTTCATTAACCCATTAATAAAGACATTATTCTCGCTTACATGATGATTTGTCCTTTTTCTTTCCGGTCACTTGTTTACCCTCTTGTCATTTTTCTTTCCATTAAATAAATCCTGCTTGATGCAAATTTTCATCCATGGTCCTTCCAAAATCATTTTTCCATACTCGTGTTAGATGATGGGGGATTAATTAATGCCTCCCTTCTAACAACTTTTGGCCTATCGACATCAACACATTATCTAGGATCAAGGATAGAGTCCTTATTAGTACCTTGTGGCTTGTATTCATTAATGACAAGTTCTCCTGCTAACAATCATGGGAATATATCAATGTCCTTTGATCGTTGGATCTTGCAAGTGGCTCGACATCAACTCATCTATTCGCACTTCGCAAGATGTACTTAGGTACCTTCGCACTCGTGACCTTAATGGCGAGTTTGCCTCGCATTGGTTAACAACATTAATTAATGGTCGATAATCCAATGTCTTCTCTTCATGCTCGACAACAACACATTTTTCGCATGACTCTAATTGTACCATCGAGTTTTGTAGTAGGTGAAGACTATATAACTTCAGAATTTTGCAATGAATACAACAAATTTAGCAGCAGAAATAAATAATCCATTTTCACGACCTCTTCCACCATTTATGCAACCAAGAAGTAGATGAAACTATACATTATATTCCATGATAGAAACATGATCTACACTTCTCTACATATGCACAATTTTCCCACTTCTTAGGTAAGTAAAGGTATGTTCTTTTATATCAATTAATCATAGAATTCCTTAAATACTAAAATTATAATATTTGGAAAATAATTTACCATATTTCCTTTCTCATTTAAAACTGAAAACACATTTCTTTGGGGGGGAAGGAACATCCATTATGATCACTTTTCATACCATTTCATTATGTTTCATTTCATTTCATCCTAACATAATTGTCCTAATCAATTATGATTTCATTATGGTTAAAAAATTGTATGATTTTCAAAATGACGACTAAATAATGAGCATATTATATGGCCGATTTAAAGATGCATCCTCCAATGTCAAAGGAACCTTGCTGCAACAAAAAGAAACAAGGTATTGATACACAAGAACCAATCCCAATTAAAATTAGGTTTCCACACAAGAACCAACAAAACATGTTGCAATTCAATATATGACAAGGAATACATTACAAAATAAAATAAAATGAAATTGTCAAATATAATTGAATGCAAAGTTTAAAGAGCATTGATATAAGCCAAGCTCATCCAAAAGCAAAGACGTTGCAAGAAAATAAAAGGAATTAATGCAATATTTGCATGAGGACATGCAATCACTCTAGGTGGGGGGTATGTTGGGTCTCCAAAATATCTTTAAAAAGACATATATGTTCACTTCATTCACACCCTCATTTCACTTTTATCACCTTAATTCCATCACTTTGTCACTATATAACCCTACATCTCTATCATCATATGGGTTAATAATTGTATTTTCCTAAAGTAATATTTTTCAAGTGTTTATAGTGAATTAATGATTAAAAATTATAAAAATTACATATACTTGCTAATATCTAAAAGTGGCTTGAGTTTCATGACAAGTGTAGGTCGTTTGGAAGCTTCCAAGAAACTCTTATGTGGCCTCCAAGGATTAGTTTCGAATTCTCTTCAAGATCGGAAGAAGATTTGGGATAGGAATCAACCATGTCTCATGGAGAAAAATCATGGATAAAGGGATATGTGTCTAATTGGTTGATATTTTTAGGGATCTAGGGAGAGAATAGTGGATCCTCATTAATGAGGTAGCTTCTTATGTTTTTGTATAAATAGGAGAGCCTTCTCCTCTCAAAGGCATGTGGAAAGTTTGGAGTTATGCTCATGTTTGAATAAATAATTAGATTTGGCACCATACTCATGAGTGTTTTTTCACTTTGATTTGTTTTTTCTTGCATATGGAGCTTCTTCACTTGCCATCCTCATGCATCATTGAATTGGCCACCTAAATGAGTGTGAGATTGTATCATAATTTCATTCATTTCTTTATGTTTAGTTTAGTTTTCATTTCATGCTTTGTTATTTCCTTTATGTTCATTTACATGCTTTCATAGGTTAAGTTTTCATATGCTCATTTTTTTGTGTGCTCTTGTAGGTTTAGATGGATTGGTCACTTTTCTTTCATTGTAGTTGAGATTGTTTAGATTTCAATTCATGCTTTTCAATTCTTGCAAGAAATTTAGATTTTGAATTCATGAAGTGTGCCTAAAGTAGATTTCCAATTATATGCAAGTGTGTCATAGTTTAGATTTCTATTTATGCATGTGTGATAGTTTAGATTTCCACTTATACATATGTGCTAGATTAGATTTAATTGTTTTCCTAGATTAAAGTTTCTAGATTAAACATTTCTTGCTTTCCTAGACTATATTTTCTTTCATTAGCGTAAATTTATGTTCTTGTCATTATATTAAGTTTGATCTCAATCATGCAAGTACGTGTATAGATCATATTTTCATTTCATACAAGTAGATTAGATTTATTTTAATTCCTAGATTAAAATGACTCATTTTTAAGAGGTTATGTACACGTTCATATCAGACAAATTTTGTGAATAAGATTTGAATTGCCTTTCCTAGATTAAGTTTTTCCTTTACGTAGCTTGATTTAAGTTTCCTTATGTTTTTGTTTTGTCATCATTTGATTTCATAGTTAGATTAATATAAATTGGAGGTTAATTTCTAGAATATATAGTGCATGCACGCTTCACAAATTTTACGAAACCCTAAATGATAGGTAATTAAAATTTCCTCAACAATAGGTGTATGTATTATGTTGTACATCAGGTGTAGGTGTATGTATTTTGTTGTGTTGTACACCATGTGTAGGTCTATATGTTGTGTCATGCATCATGTGTAGGTGTATGTATTGTGTTTCACACCAAGTGTAGGTGTATTTTTTGTGATGTATACCAGGTGTAGGTATATGTATTGTTTATTGTTGTACGTTGTGTTGTCGATGTATGTGTTGTGATGAAAATTGTGTATGTGTATGTGAATGAGTACAAGGGAAGCACTCAGTGCTTGTCGAGTGTGGAAACTGATCCAGTGATTATACGGAAAGGAAAATGACCAAAGGTTGAAGAAAATAACTGATTGACTAGATAAGTATTAGTATTTCATTTCAGTTTTATTATGCATGTGATATATGATTCTAATTTTTTATGGTTGCATGTAATTTATGATTCTGATTTATGATGGTTGAGTTTGAGCTAACCAAATGTGATATGATTATACATGATGATTTAATCAAAGAGTTAGTTTGAATTTTTGTGATAGGATGTAAAAAAAAAGCGCAAGTGTACCTTGTTAACAACCCACCAATAAGGTATGATTTGAATTTATTTTGAATCTAATGGGAATTATGTGCTTGGTACATGAAAGCATGGAAATTATCGTTTGGGTGGTTGAAACTGACTGCAAGAATTAGCAGCAACAAAAAAAAGGAATTGGAACATGCAATAGTATGTTGGTAAAGCATTCAGTAGCAAGGCCATTGTGGGACACTAGTACCCAATAGTGTCCATTGATTTCCATGAGCATGCTATGAATGGCATGAATTTTTGAGGTAGGGATATGCCTTGGTTTTTTCACCTTCTCATGCAAGGAAAATTTTCCAAGGGATGGATCACACGAGAAATGGGATGTCAAGGAACTTGGAAGGTGGGTCACTGCACGGAAGGAGGTGACCGTATTTCTCGAGGGAGTGTGTAGTAGAGAAGGGATGGTTAGAGAATACATTTATTTTGGTCATTAGAATTGCTATATGGAATTAGAATCACATTAGGAGTGTGACCTGGAACAATGAGTCGATAACTGTTCAATGAGAGGACAAGTGGCGCAGGATTGTAGCACTAGATATTGGGTGCGGGTTTGACTTTGGCAATGGATTCTTGACTTCCTAGGAAGGAGGTGAACCCTGGTACTACTTTGAGGGTGGAGGTGTGAGCCTCTCGATTCCCTTATTGCTGATGCAGGCATTGGATCCTATTATTTCTTGGTAAGAGAAAATGAGCACATGTGTATATGTGTATTTTATCGTGAATATTGTATCCAACTATATTTATAAAGCTCCTTGGATAGTATGTTTATTTTCTAGTTGAAGAAAATGTGCATCAGTATGTATCCAGTTGTTATTATAACTATCATAACGAGTTGTTTTATAAAGCTCCATTAAATGGTGTGATTGTCATGTTTTCAACAATGTTCATTGTAAATACTACAACGAGTTGGATTATAAATCTCCACTGGAAGTATGATTTATTTCGACCTTTTTTTGGTTGTAGGTGTCATAGAACACCAAGGATGGTATTCCCACAAGGGGGAGGGTTCTGTAACAACCCTGGTTAAAAATACATGCAATAAAGTTAATAAAGGAAAAAATATTACTAAGGTCATGGGACATGTATTCCAAGTTGAATGTTGGGAAAAACATCCTAGTGGGGGTGTTCATTAGGTTTATTATGGATAAAGGAAATTGGAAAATGATCCAAGTGGATATTGGTGGCCACTTGCCTATTCCACTTGGGGCCCCACCATTATTTCTTTTATTTTTTCACTTTCCTTAATTATAGGACAAATTACAATTTTTAGCAGTTTTTCGAGTCCTGAACTTCTGTAACCGTTTTGAGGCCCTAAACGGAGATTTTTTGGGCACGCTTCTCCAGAAAATATGATTCCATTTTAAAATTAATATTCTTGGCCAGCATTTTTATTCCTCGGATAGATCTTTCTAACGATGTATCATGTGCGTCAAAAGAAGATAGTATGCTAAAGTTACGACCCCGAGAAATTGATGTACCAATTTACCCCAACGGGGCCCATATTCTGACGTTTCATCTCCTAGGGTTAGGTTTTTGGATGTTTAGGGTTTTCCATTGTTTCTCAATAATATATAGGCCTTTGAGCCTCATTATAACATAGAGTTCAAAGGCTTGTAGCCACCACATCTCTTCTCAGAGATAAGCTACTAGCGCTCTAGATAGTTTATTTCCATTATGCCTATAAACAGATTTTAGTTCTTTGATATTAATGAAATGAAGTGTTATTTTCGCTGCAAGTTTATATTTATGGTTATATGTGTATTATTTTGCGTTCCTACATAAATTTCGATCAACAAAGGCATCGAAAAGGAAAAGAGTCATTAATTGGCATTTATTTATGAAAATAAGAGAAAACCAAAGTGAAAGGTCATAGGTTTCACGTGAGGAGGAAAATGAAGGAAACGATGAAGGAAAATGAATAAAATAGAGGCCTCAATGATAAAAAATCTTCTAAGGATCAGTTCATGGCTTTTGGATGGTTAGATTTTTTCAGTTTAACCTTTTGTCAGTTTAGTTTTGGAACTCTCTATCTATTCTCTCTCTCACACACTTAGGGAATTCTTGGATCACTCTAGCACTGGAGAAATAAAGGCAAAGGAAAAAAAAGAGAAGCTAAGATCAAGAATGGAAGAGTTGTATCAAGTGGCCACTGTGGGATTACTTGAAGGTATCGAGTTGAATGTATGATTTCCGTGCTAATTTTGGCACGTATGGTACATGCATGTGTGTATTTGGTTCTTTTGTTGTCATTGGCATGGCTATGGCAAAGTGTGACAATGGTTTTAAGTCTTGCCTTTCCATTCCTAGATAGCCATTATGTGATGGGGTTCTTTTACTTGGTTGAGATGGATTCCCGGATGGTTTTGGAACCAGTTGAAGTGGTCTCAGGAAAATTTCCAGGGGCACAGGAATCCCTTGACTTGTGATGGCGAGATACCCAATAAAGCTTCAAGGAGGAGATGGGAAAATTAGTCAAGGTATTGGTGAAAATATTTGGGGGCACCCATGGTTGTTTAGGTCCTGGTGATCCATTGATCAGTAATTGCAGGATTGCGATAAAGAATGGTTGCACTAGTACATTTGGGGGAAATTCCGACACTTGGTTCCGATGCTTTTGACCAAATGTCGGGAATTTCCCCAAATTTTTTCAATCTCGCCCGAAACTTTTGCTATACTGACGTTTAGAGAAAAGTGTCGCAATACCGACACTTAGACAAAGTGTCGCAATTGCGACATTTGGAGGAAGACGTCGCAATTGCGACACTATGCCCCAAAGCGTCGCTATTGCGACGGCTGCCTCCAAACGTCGCAAGTGCGACACAATGTCTAAGTGTCGCAATTGCGACGTTTGGAGGCATCCGTCACAATAGCGACGCTTTTGCCGCCGTCAGTATAACGACACTTATATGCGCACTACATAAAAATGATTTTATTAAAAACTACATTAATGTCTGATATCACGCGCGCATTCACCCTCAGCTCTTGCAGAACAACATTCGCCCTCAGCATTCGCCCTCAGCGTTTGCCCTCAGCTTTTGCAGAACAGCATTCACCCTCAGCTCTTGCAGAACAACATTCGCCCTCAGCTCTTGCAAAATGGTAAGTTCTTACTGTAGGCCCTTCCTCCTATAGTAGGGTTGACTCTATTTGGGTTTTTTTGGTCAATTCCATTGGATTGTGTTAGGCTATAAAGTTCTCTCTAGATGTCTTCCGATGTTCTTTTGGATGAGTTTCAAAGAGGATGTGTAAGATGTGTTTGTGCTTGCATGAATTTGACTCCACTAGTTTCATGAAGTTTAATCTATGGATTTTAGTTCAACAAACTCATCCATCTCAACACCCAGTAACGAATTGCCCTTGGTCTGATCTATATTGAAGGTGAAGTGCAAAGTGGTAGAGAATGGGAGATCGAAAGTCATCAACTTTATCACAAGGGTAGTACTCCAGATCGAAAGTGATGAGCTTTAGTTCTCCATATTTGGGGATTTTCTGATATTTGGGGATTTTCTGATGACATACCAAAGGTCACATCCATACAACCATATCAAGGTCAATGTTGAGATCATTCTCATATAGATATAGGTCACTAATATATAGGGTTAATATCATCATCACTATCCATGGAAACCGAATGGTTACAAAATATGTGATTGTGGTTGGTTCATTTATAATTATTACCCATTTACAGTAGAGCACAGAAGCACTAAATATGGCCTGAGCAGAGCCTTTACAACAGGCAATGGAATTGCAGCTGCTTCATCAATAACCGATAGCTCCACTTGAGGAAAATTTTCATAATCTTGGGACTGGATATACTGCAGAGCAAACAATTGTAGTTATCATTCGTGCTCCAATATATTAATATGCTTTTTACATTGAACTGAAGAAAGGGAAACAAGCAAATGCTAGCCATCATACAATGCTTTGACATAAGAGTTTTGAGTGACATACTTGAAAAAAAGAACTCATCCACTGATATTTATAATCATTTGAGTTATTCAAGTTCAACACAATGTCAAGAATCAAGATTCAATACCCTCTATTATCTTCATCACCCAATACAAGATTTAAATTTCTCCCAAAGAAACGCTTATTAAATTGGCAACCATTATTTCTCCCTGCTTTAAAAACCCTACATTTAAATGAAAACAAGCAATGCATTTCAACTACAAAAATCTATTAGTGTTCAATTGTACATGTGTGCATCACTTGTGTGGGGTATTCCTTTTCCACTTTCACATTATCCAAGAATGTGTGCAGTATAGTTCATATTTTTTGTGATTTAGATTATCTTGAAAAAGGAAAGGTAAATTATTTCCCATGGAAAAGGAAGGTTTTCCCTTTTTACTACTAGAAATGGTACAACAAATTTCCATTTCTACCCGAAACTCCTATGAAACAAGAACCAAATAAAGGCCATGTCCTCAATGGACATCATTTGGCTTTGAAAATGGCCATTGCACCGTGTTGTTTCTTATATTACATCATGATAGTTTCTTAGGTAATTTCTTGTTTCTTGAGATGAAAAACAACCAAAGAAATTGTGAAGATCCTTTCAAGAAATAAATGACCATTTCTCAATCATATCTCAACTATTTTTTATTTTATTCAGTGGTTGCTTACTTTGAGAGAAATTTGACACTTTTATAATGAATATAACATAAAAACACAAAATGGGAAGGAATTGATGAGGTAGATGACCTTTAGTTGTTGTCAATTAAGAATTGATAATACACGATGCATGTTTTGTACTACAAACTAGATTCCTTCCTGGAGTTAGGACACAAAGTATTGAATCAAAGTTGTAGTTTCTAACTTCTTGTATTGGTTCATCAATCTTGAAATTCAGACATTGCATGTCTTCATTGCTTCATTTTTGAATAATTTGCATCATATCGTACAATAGGAAATTAGGAATTATGATTATTATTACTTTATGGATCTGTTAAGTTACTTTTAAGTTTGCATGGTTTAGCGTGAAATTATTCTTGTGTGCCCCTAGGCCCAGGTGAAGGAATGCCAAGGACTGAGAACCCTAGTTTTTAAATGGTATTGTTTCTTATACCCAAAAAACCCTCAACATCACTTCTTATTAGTTCTTAACAATAGTTTTGTAAACAATTTGAGAATTGATATAGCAAAATCTCGCACTTCTCAAGATAAAGTCCTAAAGCTAAAGTGTGATACCATGTGTAATTAAATAGCCCCATGGTCACCTCACCAACCTCTTTTCACTTCGAGCTAACTCTCATCCAACTCAAGGGGGGTTCTCCCTAGTAGATGGTAGGGATCTAATGGCCCAACCAAACCAAGTCAAGAGCCCCCTAACTCTCTATGTTTACTACTATCAATCAAAATATTGAACAATAGGGTCAGACATGCATCCCGAAGATAAAATTGCCAAGGTATTTTTGGGTAATTTCAAAGGGAAAGTCCCCAAACACATATAATCAAGGAATTATAACGTGATTTCAAACATTAAATATCAAAAAAATCGTTTAAAGGATATTGAAAGGAAAAATGTGATGGAAGATAGAAAGTGCCTTACTTAAATGCTCTAAGGATTTTTCAATAGTTGCTCCAAAAGCTTCACTTCAAGGCCCTTCAAGATCGTCTCCAACAATGCTATACCATCAGCTTCAACAATGTTGCTCCAAAATGTCCTCAAGGTATTCACAACAAGTTTACTAGAAGTTGCTCCAACAATATATTCAATAAGGTCTTCATTGTCAACTCGTCTCTTGTTTGGGTGCCTTAATGTGCAATGACATGTTTCCAGGACTGAATTCAATGCAAGGCATATTTGAAACTCTAACTCTGTCTTCTGTTGTCTTATTAGAAATTATTTCATTTTTCATTTTGTGTTTTCAAGTTAGATATTGTTTTCAAGTTTTTACATTTATAATTTTATTGCAATGTGGCAGACTGATCAGAGCAGTGCAGGAACAACCCCGAGACAGGATGATCGCGGAAAGAGGCCAGCCGAAGAACATGTAAAGTGCCAGCATTGCTCTATCTTTAGGTATTTTAGTTATTTACATAATTGAAATAATATTAATTTTGTTCAAATATGCAGACACCTAGCCATGGTACGCCTGATGATTCCCTCTATGAGGAAGAGCTTTCTTCATCCCTATCTCCAGCGCTCTTGTTGCGAAAAAAGGCACGAGATGCAAGGTAGGAATTTAATACTTTGATAGACGCGTCTCAAACACCTGAAACAGAAGAGAGGATAAAAAAACTTATGACCCAGCTAGAAACATATCAGGTAATAATAAAAATTCAAAAGGATATTTTTTTTGTTCTGCATGAGATGAATTGTGATAGTTTGATTTTTAATTTTTACATTGACTAAACTAACAAAAAGTTCTTTTGTATGTAGCGTCTTCTGGCATTTGCTGAACCCGGTGTTGGTGGTAGTGGGACGCAAGGGCAAGAGATTGCCCAACAACCCTCTCGTACACCTTCTACTCCTTTAGGTGCTAGCCAAGAAACACACCCTGCCCAAGCTGACACCCAGCCAACTGCTGAACGTGTTGGCAATGATGAGGCTGATATGGCCAACTACATTATTGCGTTTCCTGGAGCTACACGTGTCAGCTCCACAAGGACCATTAATGGCACATTGTTGGTGAACAATGAAGGTGTCCCTATAAAGCATGTACAACTCCCAGGTAAATTTTAATATTTTAACTATTTCATGTACTTTATCTAAAACATATTTATCATGATTTTTATTTTTAAATTAATGATAATATCTTCTTTTTCTTTTGGTTTTATTCTGTGTAGGAAACAATGAGTTCTACAGGATTCTGGAGAGCCATGCGTTGGTGATTTTTGGCCCAACCATACGTACAGGGTGGAATTCCCAGAATTCCAACCTGAAAAAAGAACTTTTAGATTATCTAGAAGCCCTTTTTGGGGTCGGCACATTTGACAGAAAAGCGGTGGCTCAGGTAGCCGGCAAATATTTGAAATATACCAGAGACACCTATAGGACGCAATTGCAATTTAACCCTAGATATGAGCGTCCTCTCGCAGTTTCAGAGAGTGAGTGGAGAGCACTCATCCATGACGGAAAAGAGAAAAGGGCAAAGAAAGAAGGAAAAATGCCAACTGGACCCGTAAGGTAAATTACAACTTTAATTCAATAGCTTTAATTTTCTCTATGTCTAAAATAAAAGTGTGCTACGTCATATCTGACTTCAATATTTTGATGCTAGGTTTCCTGACACCTCAAAGGCAACCAAAGCTAGGATTGAAAAAAAGGGCCATCACAAGCTAGGCCAGGGCGGCTACTTGAAATTAGCCGTAAGAATTGTAATTAAGTAGCTAAACATCTTATAATTAATTGTATCGCCTTCCAACGTTTTTGTAATCCTATCAAATATGATTAAAAATACGCAATCATATGTAATGTAGGGTGATGACTTCAGAACAAAAACTACATAGGAAGATAAAAATATCGCTTTCCATTTCGGCTATCAAGCCGTAGTTGAACGTTGCAGAAGCTTGGGGCAGGTCCCAAGATCCAGAATGCATGATAAGGTAAAACATTAACCTTTCAATATGTTTGTTTTCGTCCATAAATTTAATGTCTAACAACTTTGTTTAAATCAGGGGAGCAGCACTACCGACGAGGCAAATAACCCAATTTTAGAGCCAGATGTAGATGATCCTCACGTGCAACCTGATCATTGTAGTGGGGACCAGGCCGACAATGCTACTATCAATGAGGGCCGTGACGGTAATTAATTTCCACTTATAATTTTTTCAAATTATACCTTGATGGTTGTCCTTATAACGTTTTTTGTTTAAATGACAGAGAATGTCTCCCTTGAGGATCTTACCACCAGAGAGGAAGACAGGGCAACAGTCCCAACGGCGATAACTGGTGCATCAGGTAAATAATCTCATTGCAATTTTTTTTATTAATATTACCGAACTAGTTCAATGTTATTTAAAAACTAACAATTAAAATTTAATATTATATGTTTTTTTAGGCGATGCCCCGTCACTGGATGAGACCAGACATCATGACTATGCAACTAGGTCAGCAGTGTGGGTCGAAAGGCACGAAACAGGAGCAGAGCACGATGATATTGATGATGTAATTAGGAGCTTTAGAAATAGGAAGAAGAAACAGAAAATTTGATAATGTAAAATATTGTATTATTATAAGACAAACGTTACCATACTTGGAACATTTTTTGCGTTATATAAAAAATTCATTTATCATACTATTTTTATGTCAAGCATTAATTTCAATGTTTCCTTGCGTACTTTTTGTTGAATTGTTTTTTTATTAGTTATTGAATATTTTTTTTATGCTCATGAAAGTAAAAAATGAAATATAGATTGGGTATTGGGGAATTGAGAGTGATGTGAGGAAGGGGGGGGAGGGTCCATAAGAGCTTCCACCTTCACGTGGTTGGCCCTGTTTAGTAGAGAATAATTTATTGGAGCGATTTAATCTTGGAGCAAACCTCTCTCGATCCAGCGTAACAACAAAAAAGTCACTGTTGACTTAGTTGCTACTCTTTCAGATCGTGGGAGGCTTGTTCCAAGTTCATGTGACTCCAATAAATTGTTCTTGAAACGAAGAGGAGCTTATTCAGGTATGTTTTGACATTTTCAACATATGTTCTAACATTATTATAAGAATGCATCTTAGAGTAAAAAATACTACATCAATTACTTGTATTTATTGTATAGATAATGATGGATTTTGATTGACTTGGCAGTGCAGGTACAAATCCTCTTGCATCATGAGCAATACAACTTGTCGACCAGGGTCATGTCCAGGATATTTTTGCTTGTGCGCTTGACCAGGTTCGTAATGTCACATTTTGTAAGTTCCTTTACAGTTCATAATTCAATATTAAGCTTGTTCACGATTATTATCTAGGTTTTTGTATGTGTTTTTTCATCTATTTGATTGTAAGCAACTCTGCATGTTTCCTGTTGTTCACTATGATTTCTCCCATTACCACTCCCAGGATGAATCCGACTTTATTGTTACATAGGTTACTTTATTGTTACTCTGATTTCTCCATTTATGATTTCATAGGTTACATCATGTAAAGTTGTCAATCTCAGGTTGGTGATGAGCTTTAGTTCTCCAGATTTGGGGCTTTTCTGATATTTTCTCCCTCATGTCATTCCCGCATCACCTCGTTGTTTGAGCATGCCAATTGTCTACCACTTGTACCAATTGGCACATGTCAATCTCTGAGTGGTGCCACATTTCACCTATTTTCAGCCCACTTGACCACCTGAAAAACTCAAATCCACACACCATGTGTCTTTATCATGGAGTGCCACATGTCCTAGATATTTAGGCCGATAGGCCTTCTGTTATGAAAGAGATCAATTTTTTTTCGTCAACACTTCTTATCTAGGCACGACACATGTTACTTGTTTAATCTGACGGTCACAGTCTCTCGGGTTACCTTCTAGGTTTTACATACCACTGGTTTCTGGTATATTTCCATGAAATCAGTCTGAAAATACCAGCAACAATCCACACACCTGCAACCGTTGACAGACCTGCCATTTTAGTAGTTGCATTTCCGCAACTACTAATACACCTGTCGTTTTAGTTGCTGCATTTCGGCAACTGCCAATACACCTGCCGTTTCATTCTCCTGGACTATGTGTATGCATATTTTTCATATAATTTTATCACGAAGTTGGCTGCAGTGCTTTGACATGCCTTTGAATATTTTTGCAGGTTAGAAGACATTTTAGGCCAGAGCTATTGAATAGACTTGATGAGATAGTTGTATTTGATCCTCTTTCTCGTGATGAGCTCAGAAAATTTGCTAGACTACATATGAAAGATGTAGCGATTCGTCTTGCAGAGAGAGGTGTTGCTTTAGGGGTTACAGATGCTGCTCTGGATCTTGTTCTTCAGAAAGCCTATGATCCTGTAAGTAATCACTTTGTTTTTCTTTCTTTCTTATTCAGAGTCTATCTTGCCAGGGGATGTGCCCGTTATGGTTTGTTATGAGACCGTTGTCAATTTCATCACCGTCCCTCATAATATGTTTGATTGTGTTTATAAATAATAAACAATTATTACACCAAACAATAAACAATTAACTGTACTATGAGTAATATGATATCTTGAAATAATTATCATTATAATTTCATAACCTCTGCTCTCACTTGGTGGTGTCTATATCACTAAGTGTGTCTTCTTTAAAATTATAGTTACAACAGACAATGAACAATCAACTGCACTGTGAGTGATATCTTGTAATAATTCTTATTATAATTTCCTAACCTCTACTCTCACTAGGTTTCTATATCACTAGGTGTATCTATTTTAAAATTATAGTTTCAATGGTAGATAAATTGTTATCTTAAAATTATAGCTTTGATGGTGATACCTTGTGATTGATAATGCAGTTTGAAGCAACTTTGGCTTTGACTAATATAGTCTCAGGAACCTCTAAGAATACAAAGGTTGTGATTGATTACGGGGCACTGCCTATATTTGTGGAACTTCTTACCTCTGGGAATGATAATGTTCGAGAACAGGTAGCACGTTTATTTTAGAGGCATAAATTATTCTTCCCAACTATCTTATATGTCTGTAATTTTGGAATTCGATTTAAAAAACTAATACCCAACTTTGAGTTCAACTGGTGTTTGTGTAAGGTTGTTTGGGCTTTGGGAAATATTGCTGGAGACTCTACAACATTTAGGGATCTTGCCCTCAGTCATGGAGCTCCGAGGCAGGTGCTTGCCCAGTTGAATGATACTGCCAGAATTTCAATGATAAGAAATGCTACATGGGCTCTGTCAAATTTTTGTCGTGGTAAACCCCAACCACTATTTGAAAAGGTAAGAAAAATACATTTTCTGCCTCTTCTTCTTAGTTCGTAGATACTGTGGATTTTTTTTATAGATCTTGGTGCTTGGTAGATTTGGACGTAATATGGACCTAGGTGCTTGTTCATTACAATGACTCTGTCATCAGGTTTTAGAAAATGCTTAGAAATTTGGGTTTCACAAGGGGATTACCCTTGCTTGCAATTATCGATTATCAATCACATTCAAAAAAATTCTTTCGTAGCATTGCTGAGCTCTTTGTAGGTGAATTTCTGAGGCAATTTCACAATATCTGAACTAAATTTGTCTGTCCTTTTCAATACTCTACGCTTGTAATAGAACCAGACAAACAATCTAGTGGCCAATGCAACAACAACAACACCTCCTATTGCAATGCCTGCAATTCACCCTCTCTGCACGCATGAATGACTATGGCACCCTCTTTTGTGAATAGGTACTGGAGCTAAAGGTATTGGTTTCCATTAGGATCGTGGAATTCAACATCCAAAATAGTATCAAATTCCACTGCAATAGTATTCCCCAGCGAGGGCAATAGTTCATTGAGACCTATTGGACTCATCACCCCCAAATAGCCTCCAGGGCTACCCAGAGTGTGATCATCTGGAGCAATAACAAATGCTCATCCATCCCCAATTGAAACAAGAACAGGACCCACATTGGTTACAGAAAAGGAGAAACATGTTTTGAAATAAGAAGAAACTTTTGTATTAGGGTCCAGAAATCTAACAGGTCTATTGTACAATGCCCTACCTACACTTCAAATTGGTACTCCAAACTCCATGCTAAGGCTCACTGTGCCATTCTTCAGATGAGCATCTTAACCTGAAGTTTGATTCCAAAAAACCCAAGTCCCATGTTCTATGCCCAAGACCTCTGTTACAACGAGTAGAGTTCTGAGCAAAATACTTCACAATAGGAAACAAAAGAAACATCGCAAAATTGCTCCGCTTTATACTGATAATTTTCTGTGCGAAAATTCAACTGCGGATAGTAAAAACATAATATCAAACACAACCAATCCACAATGGAATTTGAACATGAGGATTTATAACCACAGAAAACCCTCTCCAGGTTAAAAGAATTCCAGAATGGCTTTAAGATTCTACTAATGAGCACTTACAACACCATAGAAATTACTGTCACAATGAAATCTGCTGGAAGCAAAGCCCTTGTACAGTTTCTACATTTCCACAGTGGAAGCAAGAATCTTGCTATCTCTCATGATCTGGTTCTGTGGTCAGATCCTTTGCTATGGTTGTCTTGTTCTGCTAAACGTGAATCTGTCTTAGCTTTGGCTCTAGTTCTCATTTAGGATCGTGGCTATCTGATCTTGTTGTGGCTTTGACTATACAAACTTGTTCAATAGGAAAATGTTGACTCTGCTATATATAGGAGCTTCAATGGGTGCTCTCAAACTGCTCTACTACAGTAGTTGCACTCTCAATGGACTTCTACAGCAATTGGCACCATCAATCTGCTTTGTTACAATGATGGCTCATGTCAACAAACTGTGCTACAACCATTGGCACCATGAATCTTCTCTCTGCTTCGTCAAATGGTTGGCACCATCAACTGACTTTGCGCTCCTCGGGGTGATGACAGTGGCAAACACTTTTTTGGGCAACTTTGTTTTGTCTCTGATTCAAGGCAGAACTATGTTGGCCTTGTTTTTTTAGTCCTTGGAACTTAGTTCTCTCATATTTTCCATCCTATCCCCAGTTTGCTACCGAGAAATACATAACTTCACGATATCAAAATTGACTATTTTTGGCCATTTATCTTTAGTAATGGTACAACCTTAATTTGGTGCATTCGTACAGTATCTGAAGAGCACTCTCAAGCTGTTATTCAATATTTTAGCATAACTACTACATTTAACTACCATGCTCTAATATTTATATCAACCATAAGCATTCTTAAGGTAGTTCCACGATTGTGAAGCAGAAGGAATGCTTCTGACAACTTCTTATCATAGTGGTACAATTCTGTTCACAGTTTATCTTTTATAAACCTCCAATTTTCCAAACGTAGTAGAGACTACAGTTTGCATCTCAAATTTTGGACAAATCTATTTAGTATTCTACAGAAAATGCATTAAGAATACAGTGTTGTGTCTACTAAGCACAAATAATTGTTGTACTGAGTCATCTAAACATCTTGACATCCTCATTTTATATTCCTTTTCTGTTTTCGCAAAGTTTCCTCTGCTACAGAAAATGTAATTATATTAATTTTTTTCCATCGATATATGGATTGGATCTAATTAGATGTAAACCCTTGCTACAGTGGTTATTTGAATGGGTTAGAATGTGCATTTTTATTTTTTTCTTTTGAAATACATGCATTACCACTACGCGAGATCTTTGCATTAATTTTGAAATGTTGAGATCTTTGCATTGATGTTGCCTCTGCTTGGTGGTGTCTCTGAGATTGAGCTGATCCAAAGGCAATGGATGTGCATCAGCGGTCGATTTCTCTTTGCTAGTACTGTAATCCAAATCCTCTAGCATGCAAACAGGTGCCACAACAATTATATCTAGGATTGATCGTTTTTTTCTCACCTTCACTTTAGGCTTGGAAAAATTTGTTCCAGATTTTTTAGCATTTGACTCACCTGATAGACAGTGATCTATGTGGGCATTTAAGGCTATATTGGATGTAGATGAGAAAGATCTACAAACAGGACAAACCTTTGGTATCATGGCCTCTGGAAGAGATCCCGGATTCCCAAATTCTTCGTTCTTCCCAGGATCTGCCTTGCTCTTCTCCAAAGTTTGGATCTGCCTTGTAGGCTCCTGCCTCTTCTACACTGCTTGAATTTGAGCACCTCCATTATGATATCAAATCATCCGCTACTATGAAATGACACAGGTCGCAGATGCTTTGATAGACTTGCCTTTTGGGCACTTCACCGCGAACCAAGTTTTAAAATGTCACAACCCACTTGATATTTATCCCTAGCAAAAGTGTCACATGTGAAGATCAGGCTTTTGATGAAGCGAATAACTTGGTAAAGAGAATTTTTGATTAATTATGTATTCGGCCCAACAATATAGATTTTGATGCACTATAATTTTTAACCATGTGCTGAAAAACATACAAAAAACTATGTTTTTAGTGAAATTTGAGTTCACAAGAATCGATGCCAGTCAAAATCTAGACCTTGCTCCCAGCTTACTGGTAAAAGGTGGTACTCATATTTCATGCAAGTAATGGAATGCCTTTTTCGTTGTTTTATCTCATCTTATTCAAACTTCCAAGTCTAGCATCAATGATTGTCTTATGCTTCAGAAAAACGGTATTATGCTTTAGAGAAGTGTATCTACTTCTTATTATACTTCTTAACTTCCAATTCTAGCATCAATGATTATTTTATGCTTCACACATAATCTAGTTTTCATTATACTCCTTGAAACATTTTTTATTAGTTGAATGAGACAAACTTAAAAGGAGTAAGCTAATATATTAGCAAAAGGATTTATGTCACAAATCTAAGATTCTTATAGGAATTCAATGGAAATTTCAGGCATCACCTGAGTAATCTTTAGTGTCTACAAATTTTGACATCCAGAGAGAAGTTTGTTACAAAATTAGGCAGCTCCTACTTGAAAACATGTTGATGTTGATGCGTAGCAATCTCCTTCATTTATAGCCATGTGTTGGAATATTTGAAAATTCCATAATAACAATGGAGAGAGTAATACTCTCCTCTTCTAACATAGAGAAAATATTGAAATTTCTTCACTGGAAACAGAGTTCAACACTTTGAAAAAATTCTATTCCTTCAAAAAAAAACTATTACAAATTCTTCCTCACTGAGAGGGATTACAAAATGTGACTGCTGCAAAACGCAGTGCACTCAAAATTCTTCTCTGTCTCTAAAACTACGCACTGATGTGCTCTTCAAAACACTTACACTGCTATTGTGTGTAATAATAAACTTTACGACTACATTCCAAAACAGGCTCACATCCCTTTTATTTTATATGCAACGCATATAGTAAAAACATAACAAAACTATGCAAATAACAAATCTATTAAAATGCTCCTGGGGTCCACAATCTATAAATGTTTTAATATATATAAAAAACATATATACGTCGCATTTAAAACAAAATATTACCAAAACCAGTGTGGGACCTTCCGCCGCGCGTTATATAAAACATATAACAAAACCTTTGTCAAAACTTCAAACGAACCCTTTAGCCGTGGAGCCCGTCGGACTTCAAACAATGATCAACCATAATTCAAACCAAATTCGCATACCAAAATAGCCTGCTGACGTCGACAATTTTGTGACGCGAAAACCAAATGAATTCCGCCCTAATCTTTTTTGGGTCCGAATTTGCGCTGGCGTACGGAGAGAGAATTGAGACGCGAATTTCTTATCAAATTCGCCCTAATCTTTTTCGGGTCCGGATTTCCACTGCGCGAGCGGCCCAAACAAAGATCCGCTCCAATCAATTTATGCCATGTGTCCTCAATCAAAAGTTTCCCTGTTCCCGAATGCAGGTGCATTCAATGGCGTTTAAGGAGATGGGACATGGATGTGGCGATTTCATATCAATCGCATTAAGTTTTAACATTGTTCAATCAACCGATATTTAATTTCCAAGGTTTTCACATCAAATCGCATTAAGTTTTAACGTTGTTCAAGATTGGACCTCCACTACTGTTAGCGATTCCGCATGCTCCAATATGCTCCGACCTTCGGCTCTCATCAATGAGAGATTTATGACGGGCGTTCTTCGATGCCATTGCAGTCAGGTCGATAAAATGGTGTTACTTTGTAAGCGTCAGTCTTCGGACATCTTGAACGATTTCCATTTTCATCGGTCTTGTGATGTCCGTCGATATTGCCACAGTTCTTCCTAGGGTCGGTATTGCGATGCTTTTGGAATGCGTCGGTATTGCGACACTTCTGGAAAGCGTCGGTCTTGCGACACTTTTGCAATGCGTCGGTCTTGCGACACTTTTGTATGGCGTCGAAATTGCGACAGCTTAAAAATGTCGGAAGAGAGACAGTATAAAAACGTCGGAAGAGCGACGTTAAAAACGTCGGACCACATTTCGTCAGAATTGCAACAGTTTACAAACGTCGGAAGAGCGATGTTCAAAACGTCGAACCACATTTCGTCGAAATTGCGACAGTTTACAAACGTCGAAAGAGCAACGGTTTGGGAAACGTCAGAAAAGCGACGCTTGTTTGGAAGCGACGGAAAAAGTGTTGGTAGTGCGACACTTTGTCAGTGCGTCGGAATTGCGACGTAATGGCAAACCACGTTTTTCCCGTCCTCGAACTATCGCTCTTGCGACGACTATGTGTCGGAATAGCGACGAAGTGGCCTCGGAAATTGGGCCAAATTTTCTAGTGTTGTATAAATGAGGGTTTCAGGCCTAGGAATCCATTTACCGGTAATGGAAGGATACACGATAAAGCTTGAGGAGTTGTGGTTGTTTTGTTGTGAGTCCCACATTCATGCTTATAATATTGCACATGGGTGATTTAATGAAATAAATATTTGGTTCAACCCAATATATGGTCGAGTGGTACGTGGAAATCCCTGACTTGGTTGGATTTTTCATATGTTAATTAGAGCTCTTTTCCTATTATATTTCATGAGTATTTATACTTTTTATTACGTGGCTTTAATGACTATTCTATCATTGTTATTATTCTGGTTATATTCTCTTTATAAGCATGGATATATGACATATGTTAGTTATGTCTCTCATCATGTCTTGATTATTAAATGAATGGTTAATGAATGTAGGACCTAATAGATGATAATGTAGCTATTGTGAGAGGGCATCAAATCTTCTTGACTATTCTCAAATAAGTATGAGATCCCTATGTTTAGATATGCAATTATGACCTATAGATTACATGTTTATTTTTTTTTGAAGGAATTTTTGTCATGGTTAGGTATGGTTAGGTTATGTTCTTGATCAAGTTTTTTATGAATGTCTTTGTCCTAATTTCATTCATTTTTTTGGAGGGTTTCATTAAGTTTTGGGAATTGTTCTAGAGAATAGCCCTTAAAAAGCGCCTAATATCTTCCCGTCACACACATAGAAATGAGCGAAAAATAATACAATAACTGTCTTGCAGGCTTATGCATGTGACTGGAGGGTTACAGTCAATTTTTTGCAGTGTTGTGCCAGCATCTGGGAGTCTAGGACATTGAAAAAGAGGCTTAACTCAGGGTTTGGGCACCTGGAAGGGTGGTCTAGCCCTTGGGGGTCCTGTAGCACCTAAGGGAAGTTAGTAAGGTTTTGGTTTTGTTGAGTCCACTTCCTTAAGGTGATATAGGAGGTCAATTCATTTCATAGTAGCTCTTCCACACATATTTACCCTAGCAGGCCGATGAAACTAAGTAGATATGGGAGGGGGTGGTTAGAGATTGGTATCAGATCATGGTTCAAACACTGGACTAGATGGGTGGATTTTTTTTGTCATGCATGCATGTTAGTTGTCTCTATGTTTGTTATGCATGCATTGTCATGGTTAAGGGTTTCATTCATGAGTTCATTGTATGTATTTTGTGTCATTGTGATTCTCTTAGTATGCTATGATGCTGATATGTTGGCTGAGATAGAGAAGGAGAAGAATATTATCAAACTGATGTTGCATCATTGGACCTCGGGGTAACAACATATCGATATATATATTTGTATGTTGGGCATGCATGTATGATATTTAATGGGTGTTATATATACTATGGTTATATACATGCCTATCATTCTAGTTTTATTGTGGTTACATGCATGAAAGATGTTAGCTAATCAATGTGGTTATATGCACATGTGTCAAATAGTCCTGCATGATAGTTAACCTCTTTTTATATGAATTGTAGTCATACACATGCTGATTATGGTCTATTTTTGTATTTTTATCAAATAAATGGCCTACTTTCATCTATCATTGATCTACTTTACATTTTCTTGAAAATAAATCTAACTTATAACATGCTTGTGAAAAAAAATACTAAATCTACTCTATTTTGCAATGAGAAAAAGAAGAGGTTAGAGTGGTCTAAGAGCTTATCTCAATCATCAAATCACAAGTTCTGGATCATTATTGATCCTAACTATGCTAAATTTGAAGTGGGGAGAAAGATAGGTGGAGGAAAATGGTATTACAGGCTTGCCACAAGAGGTAATGTATTGCTACAAGAGGACTTGTATTGATACAAGAGGGGTTCCGAGAGCCTTTTTAATGTAAATATGGTGTATTAAGGGTAGGAAGATATGGATTAAGGTAGGAGGTAGTGCATGAAGGTTGAGGGTGTTATCACTCAAATTTTCCTTGAAGTTGTAGAGAAAAGGAAAGAGGTCCGAGGTAACCACAAACCAACCTTCAGATACAGAATCTAGCCAATCTATATCCAGAGAGGGCTCTCTCTATAAAATTTAGCTTTGTTTATGAGATATTAGGCTAGTTATAAAGTCCAGGGGTTTTTATTTTGTTTGGATTGATGGAATTCTATAACTGATGGTAAGATCGAGTATTTTTAGTCCATTGGGCTAATGGAGTCAAAAATATGGCTAAACTGGATTAAGTTTCTTAACAAAAGATGGTTTAACAGGGCAAGATAATCAAACAGAGAACAATTATATATCCGAATTGAATGAAATGGATTTCAAAATAGAAGAAGAGCAATTAAGAATTCTTCAACATATTTTAAAACAGGGAAAATGATTGATTATCAATAAAGAGAAATTAAGTATTCTTTACTAAATAATCATAATGTATAAAATAGAAAAATGGGAGCAATTAAGAATTCATTGTTTAAACTAGCTTAGAAGAAAACATTTAGAATAATAACAATTAAAAGCAGATTACACTTAAGTACTTTCTGATTTATTCATTTTCGTTAATTATTCAGAGATAATGAAACACAGATGATATTATAAACAAATATAAAACTTCAAAACATGAGATAAAGATGACTTATTGATCCTTCATTCGACACAAGAATCCTGAGAAAAGTCTTCTGCATCAATTCCTTGTCCAGCTTTGCCACGAAGAATTTCTCCAAAAGCACTTTATTCCAAAATAGTCAATGTTACATCAAATTCTAAGAGTCCACCCTCAATACTCTAACTGAGGGCTTCTTTATACAAAAAAATATAAAAAATATCTCATAACAAATTGAGATATAATCTAGGATGACTCATAAATTCGTTGCAAGAAAAATAGAGACAGATGGTCTCGTAGATAAGATAAAAAGTAACTAATGTTGTGTTGTTTCCTTCTTTTGAGAATGTGCTGGAGGCAGGCCCTATGGTTTGGCTCGATGCTGTCACCTTCAGTAATTCTATTATGACTGCTTTTATTTTCTGATACTCTTCATTTTCACTAATACACTTTGACCTTTGTTTATCCATTTATCCTTTTTATCATGATAAACTGTAGTAAATAAGCAAAAATTCATATAAGGATAAATGTTACAAAAGTTCTAACATTTCATCCCACCATTGAACTTCTGGCACTCTGGTCTTTTGCAACTTTCTCAGTGTTTCATCAGCCTCAGTATATCTGAAGAAATTAGGCTGATTTGGGAATAAATGTTTTACTTCATGCTCAAGATAAAATAAATTTTCCAATCTATCATGAAGATTTTTTCCTGTTGGCAATGTTGCTTCTGATGAACTAGTTGAGGAACTGGCTTGATAATCAACATTTTTGTCCAATTTCTCAACATAACTTTCCAGGTCCATTAATTTATCTTCTGAAACTATAGGACTGGGCAATCCTTTATTTAACAAAATATCAAATCTTTCTCTGAAGGTAATGATTTCTTCTTACATATCTGAGCACCTTCGTTCTAGATTCTGCATAAGAGTTCTTTTAGTAAAAACTCTTTTTATTTCCAAAATTGTTCCAGTCCTATCCTGAATACCAAGTTCTGCAAGTTGATGTTTATTCTGAGTATTCAAAAAATGTATAAGTCTATTGGCTTCTTCTGGCATGTTTCCTAACTCTTCTCTTGCTCTCTCAGTTTCATCCAGAGCCAATTTAACTAAGTCATTATGTTCATACATTATTTGAATTGAGGACCAGACATCCTTTATTGATTGAATGATGTTGTCCCAAAGAATTTCATTTATTTCCCTTCAAGGTTTTTCCAATGTGAGATCCTTTTCCAGTGCCTTAACCAATTTTTCTAATTTTTTGATCTCTCTTGTTTTATCAGCAACACTCATTTTTGAGAGATCATATCTCTGTTCAAGCTGTAACTTTGTGTGCTAGAGTTCTATCACTTGAAGTTTTAATTCATTCATTGACTTTATTAATTCTTCAGAACTCAAATTGGAAGTATTTACCTGTGACAGCTCAGTTGGATGACCTGTTGTGGATGTACTTGTTCCTGTAATTGCTTCTGCTGTAGATGCTGGAATAGTAGACTGCTTGTCTTTCAATGCCTGTTCGAGCTCTTTTTCTGTTTCATTTAGTTGCTCATTCATTCTCAAAAGCAAGTCCATCATTTCTTCTTCATAATTTTTCTTTATCACTTCTTCAGTTTGTGGATGTCTTGAGGCTGGTAATTTCAACTGCTTTCTCAAAGCAGCAATGTCATCATCTTTCTTCTTTATCAATGCTTCTATGCCCTTAACATCTTTGAGATTATGACCCAAACTAATGATTATCTCCTCCAAAGTTTTTATCCTGTTATCTTTAGCCTAAGAAGAGGCTTTCTCAAGCTGCAACTGTGCATTTGTATTATCCAAAGAATCCTGCAATTTCTGATTCATCATTGCTTTATCAGAAAGTGTGGAATAGATCATTTCACCTGTTTGCTTATGTAATTCAATTTGATCCAGAGGATGGATATCCTTCGCTAGGACTTCAAAATTAGTCCTGATATAATCAGCAGTTGTTTGGGGTTGCTACGCCTTAGGTTTGAAGTGGCTCATTACCATTTTGCCATGTTGGATGTCATAAGCTGACATTAATCTTTCTTGATTCTTTGGATCCATTTTCAAATATTGATTGTACACTTGAATTCTCAGTGGGTCATTCCTGGCTTTTATATTTATAAATGTTCTTTTGATATCTCCAGCATCTTTTACTGGTGGATTGAAAGAAGACACTTCTGTACTTGGTTGCTTTTATAGTTCCTTTCTTTGAAGAGTAGTGGATGTTCCACTGACTGAACATGTTTTCTGACTATTTTCTCTCTCTTGGCTGTCAATGATTTCTTGAACAATTTCAACTTCTGGGAGAGGATTTAATTTCTGTCTTTTAAAATCATGTTGTTCTGAAAAATTCACCAACAGGGGTAGCAGCTTCAGCATCTCTTTTCTTTCCTTTTTCTACATTAAGAGGAGTTTGCAAGATTGAAATTTCTGGCTCATTGATCTGAATAGGAGGAATCTGTACTTGACTATGTTCTTTAGAAGTCTCAGGTTGCTCTGTCATTTTTAATTTTTCAAGTACTTGTATGTCAGGCTCCTTTTCTTTCCCCTTAGATTCAATTGTAGCCAATGCACTAATCTCCTGTAAATTTTGCTGAGAATTCCCTGCAGAAGAAGGACCAATACCTGGTATCTGCACCTGTCCAAAAGAGTCTAGGTCAAGCATCTTTTCAAGGTCTTTCATTACATTTTCAACATTGACCTGCTCACTATCTTGTTCTATCAATGTTCCTTCCATCCATTCATCCATATTGGCATATTGTTCAATTTCTGGGATTCTATGATGAATGTATGGTGATAGTTTATTTTTTGTTCTTCTATCACAAATAAAGCTGTTTGGATCATAAGGAACCCAGTAAAAGCTTTTTTGTAATCTGAGATATTCTTCTAAAATTCTTTCTGCTTCCTTTCCAGCATCTCTAGAGTTACAAATAAAGGGACCTAATTGGCTCTTGATTCTCAGTTGAGCCTTCTTCTTGGCATTGCAGAAATGGATTATATCTGAGTTGTTCATCTGTCTGAAATACTCTAGTGCAAAAAGTCTCATTGGAACATATTTGGGCAACTTGAATGGGCACAATTCACATCCATAAATTCTGATTTCATTGTGATTCTGATACAGGTACCAGTCACCCACCCTATATTGCTTTGAGATCTGTAGAATTTTCTTGATTTCATTATTGACTCTAGGATGGGAAACTCCTGTCAACATGGTGGTTGCAGGATGTACAAAGAGGTCAATAAACTCATTATAGGAGTAAGGAGAATCAGAGGAATTATGGGTGATGGCAGACCAAAATATCACAGACCTAGGATTTCCTTTGGTATCAAGTTTTTGAACATGGAAAGGGAAACTTTCTAATTGGTAGTAAATCATGAGATGATATATAACAGAAGAATATTTGAAGACTTTTTCATTCTCAAATATCATGAACTGATCATGGATTTTATCAGCAATGTAGGATGCAAAATCATGCTTGACAGCAGGGGGCTGTCCAGGGGTAAATATAGACAACAATACTAGGGTTAATTGGTCAACATATTCACTAGTATTGAAACACATGATAGAGGATATCATATTCAGAATAAGCTTGCCCACATCAGTGAAAAAAGTATAACCATAGGGGGGAGGGCCTTTGGGCTGATGCTCTGGTAACATGAAGGTTTGACAAATGCGTTTTAACTCTTCATGGGACAAATTGGCAGACTTCTCAAGTAATTCTCCCATGGACAGGGGAGTGAGGTCTTGACCTGGTTGAAATTGTAGCATTTCATTTATTGACTGAGCAGTTATTTGAAAAAGGACACTTTGGCTTGGGGATAAAATTTCTCTTAGGTTGGGATTATAATTTGCATGGCAGTAATGGATTAACTCAGGAAAAATGTGGACAGAGGGGAGAAGATACATGGGAAGATTGGACTCCCATAATCCAATAATGTTAGTACCATTTATGAAGTTATCTCTGCAGCAGCAAAAAGGTTCGAAGAGGATTATCACTGAGAACTAGGTCTTTTATCTGAAAATCTCTGTCTGCCAAAGGAATATAATCTAAATCTTTGTGAGGGGCATTCAGGGGTGTGACATTCAGAGCCACGGGAATCTCCATTTCTGGTTCTTGTGGATTCAGAAATGGAAATTCGGGTTTCGACGAAAAAAAATAGGTACAATTGTGATTATTGTTATTACCCAAATCCACCTTAGGCTGAAGAAAGGCGGGATTCAGGGTAACACCAAACCACGCTCAGTCTGGTAGCTAGCCCTACCAGAACAAGAGAGGGCTCTCTCCGGGTCAATCTCAGGAAAAATGTATCAATAGGCCTTGAGATGACTGAAATGAGTGCTAATTTTAGGCTAGGTATATTAATCAAGGAGTTTGGAATGATTTTTAGGGGTTTTTGTTGGAAAAAGGGAAAGGCAATATTGGGCTTGGGGATGAGGCCAAATTCTTGCAGAGTTCAAGTTGGGGCAGGGAAGGCAATGACTTTGATGTCTTATATTCAATGAATGGATAGAAAAGACTGTTGAGGAGCTGAAGAGGGAAAGAAGGTGCAAGGATCCTCTTCAAACGAAGGAAAACATATAAAACTAAACAAAATTTTAAGGCAGAGCACCAGCAAAATAATGAATTCTACCTTAGTTACTCATTTGTTTAATTCAGAAGCAAAATAAGGGAAATGGCATACATTTAACATTAATGAAACTTACAGATACATGGAGAAAAAAATCATCAAAACTCAGAGCCACAAGGATCCCAACAAGTGCTACAAAACTCTGGTCTTTCCTTTGCCAAAAAGTTGAAATGAATATACAAAGAGGTGCCAAACTTTTCCCAAGAGTCCAACCCTGAAAATGTCTCAGAAAATACAATATATAGACAATTCTAACCCCTTCCCATGCCTCTAGGGGTCGAGCTCATCCTTCTAGGATTTGTTTCAACCAATTCTAAACTAGGAACTGAAATCTAGGCAACCAAACAACTTGCCTCTATATGCTAGGAAACTTATCCATTCATTTAATTTTCACTTTTTAGTGAATGAGTCCTCTAGAAAAAGTAAAAATGTGCCAAATTTACATCATGGTCATCAAATTACATCAAGATATATCAATAGTTACATCAAAAAGTGAAACTAGTCAAAACTGGGCGAAATTCTGAGCTGAAGGGTGAAAAATAGGCAAAAGTCCTCTATGCGCTGCGCCCAAAAACTCAATGCGTCGCGCCACTTTGGAGCTAATTTTGAGGCACTTACCGAAGTCCAAATTGAAATCATGATAGCTCGTTGGAAAGCCCTACCTGTCTACTATCCAACCCAAATTGAATTTCTGGATTTGGATGTCATTTGCCCCTCCAAAAATTCAATCTCCCAAGACTGGTTCCTGTGTGTGCAAAAGGTGGCAGAAAAGCCATTTTCAAGGTGTTTTTGACCCTTTAGGCCACCCAGAATTTGATGAAATCTCTCAGCCATTCCTGAGCATGCATAATTTATCATAAAAAACCCAAAAATATCAAGTTTTCCTCCAGAAGATCTCTCAAACTTACGCGTCGGGCAAGAAACCCTGTTTTGTGACCAAAAACTCAAAAATGAAAAACATTTCTCCAAATTTGCTGAAATTTGGAGTGAAGGCCCTCCATCACGTGTTATGCTCAGCCAACGAAGCTTCGGCCAAGATTATGTCTTTTCATGCATCCTCGATGCCTTCTTCATCTATGCTGCCTGAGGTGAAAATGAAGAGCTTGGTGTCTTTGTCTTAGTTCGCCAAATGTGTCAAAGTCAAATGAGGGACTGTGGGAAGAATGGGCAGTGAGAATGATGGAGTTTTGTCAAGTGAATTTAAAGTGTAATACAGTCACTTGATTGTATGGGGATTTAGGAATCTAGGAATATTTGCAAATGATATGGGAGAGTATGGGGAATAGTAGGGTTTAGGAATAGGGAAAATGGGACAAGTGATATGATAATGTAAGAGAATCAAGGATTGACAATAATGATAGGATTATGAAGGGGAAAGGAATCACAATTGGGAAATGGAAACTTGGCACCAAAAATACAATTTCAACACACCAATTTCAAACCCTTGGAGCAGCCTTTGTCAAGAAGATGGAGTTTATGTTTACACCATTCAAATTTTCCAACCAACCTTCGAAATCACACCAAACACCAGCAAGAGTGATTGTATCAACTTACTTGAACAAATAGGAGCGAAATATTTGAAGTTGTTTGAAAATTTGGTGAAGAAATGATGAGATTTGGCCTGTCGGCTCTTTGCGCCGCGCGCACACCCAGTGCACCGCGCCTCCTGGATGCGTCGCGCACGTTGAGAAAATGCACTGTGGCAAGAGGCCCAGTGCGTCGTGCGGCCTATGTGCACCGCGCACTTTCCCAATGCGCCGCGCATGTGAACTCACCCATAATTCGGCTTTCCAAACTCTGTTTCACTTTTCCACAATATTCTTCACGATTTCTTTGGCTTCTGGAAGACTTTTGCTATGCAAATGGCTTATTGAAACACAAAAATGTCTTCCATACCATAGAATTTGATTTTTATTTGGCAAATCCTCTTTCTACTTTTGCAGACTTTGGCACTTTCACAAGAGAACTTTGTTTTGCTTGTTTCCTTTTGATTTGTTGAGCTGATGATAAATCTCTTCCATATTTTGTAGGGATGACTGACATTGGGTTGGTGATGAGATAACAGTGATGGGAGATGGAAAAAACAAGGTGGGGAGGTGGGATGATTGACACCAAAACAAGTTGCGAAACCCTAAGGAGGCACTTCTCAACAAGATAGTAGGGTTTAGTTTTGCACTCAAATATTCATAATCAAACTCATAATCAACACCAAGCATGAGTTATGAGCAATAGAGGAGTGACTTTGACTTACTCAAAAATGGAGAAACCAAGCAAACTTGATGTTGGAGAGGAATGGCAATATTTTTTGTGTTTCAGCTCAATGTGCCGCGCACCAAGCTCAATGTGTAGCGCACTTTTGCAGGAGGCTTTTGGAGGCTTTCCCAGTGTCCAAATTGGACACGGGATAGCTTTTGGAAAGCTATTTGAGTCTAATTTCCAACCCAACTAGAATTTTTTAATTTGGAGTTCATTTTCCTTATCAAAAATCAAATCTCCCAAGACTGGTCAAAATGAGTAGAATGAGGCTGCCTCAAGGCAGAGTGCTGTTGCAGTCAACTTTTGAAAGTCTTCCTCAGCTCCAAATTGAGCTCATGATAGCTCATTGGAAATATAGTTGTGTCTAGTTATCATTTTACTCATCAAGAAAGTCATTTTTCCAACCAAGCTAGGAGAAATCTTGATTTTCCCAAGGTCACTTCAGAGGTTCATCAATTCTCCTGAGGCAACGGTATTTTTGACATTTCTCTAAAACCACGACACCTGTGTAAAACTTGAAGGAGGTTTTTCTTCGTTGGCCTATTGTGGACAAAAACCTCTCTCAGTTTTCCCAAATTCATCTTTTATTGCTCAGAAACATCATTTGCGTGAAATTTATCCCGATGTGTGGAACAAGGAATTTGTCAAAATGAAGCGAAATGAAGGGGATAAGGGGCTTCTAAATTCTTGAGAAAACTTTGGGAAGTAGGGAGGGATGTTAGGAAGCAGGGGAAAGTGGAATTTCAGAGATTGAGTGGGGGGAAGGGGTCCAAAAGGGCAAAACACAGGCCTAGCCTAGAAAATTGCCAAGTTGTAGCAAGAAACTAGGGTTTGTGAAAAAATGAGGAATTTGGGGGATCTTAGTGATGGGAAGTGTTTAATAAGGTACATTAAGGATAGGGGAAGGTGTATGAACATCAGGATACAAGTTTTGATAATTATTTGACCATCCAAGAGAAATTACCTCCAAAACCCTAGGAGAGGGAAATGAACCTTACCTAGGCACAACTGAAGCATGAACAAGGTGTAAAATGACCCTTTGGAACTTGACATGATGATGAAAACCCTCTGAATGATGGTACACTCAGCTGAATGGTGACATGGACCGACATTTGGACAACTCTGAAAGGAATGAAAGAAAACCCTAGACCTAATACCTAGTGACCAAATTTTGCTTGAAGACTCACTGAAATGACAAAATTTGACCTTGACACCTTAAAATCACTTTGTAAGAGCATGTTTGATCACTGGAGGAAGGCTGCAAAGGCTGACACTAACATTGGCTCCAATGGGGATGGTAGCTCCCTGGAGGTGCCAAGAACTACAGATCTTTGGAAAAGCAGACAGTGTCTTCATCCATTGGGCAATGGAGTCAAAACTCAAGCTGAAATGCATGACTGAAAACTGATGACTTGACGACACAAACTGACTCTCACTCAACTAAAAACTGACTCAATATTTAAACACAACTGACAAACTGGAAAAGATGCTCAAAGCTGAGCTTATTCACCAAACCTACCCTAATTGTTCTTTTCACCACCCGATCAAGTGAAATGGAACAACCAATGCAACCAGGTAAGTATTGCAGCTGCTGTTTGGATTCTCCGCAAGTGCTCGTTTATGAACAACAAGAGAGAACTACTGAAAGGCAACTCCCAGGAAAACTTGTGAACAAATCCGTTGAATACTATGGATTCTCTATCCGCCTCCAAAAACACTGCATAAGGATCTCGAAATTCATGCACACTAGGACTTAGCTCATCCAATGGATTACTTTTCTTCTCCTCATACCATGAATGCAAATTTTGATCTGATATTTGTAATGAAAAATCTGTTAAACAAGACAATGAAGGTGACTTTTGAATCAGATTACTATCAACATTCTTTTCTAGCACATGGTTAATCAATGGAGAAGAACTTTTACAGCACACATCATCCAACACACGAGCAATAGGATCATCAAAAACTTGAGAAGACTGTTGTGATGTATCCATTGAAACTGTATGACATCCTACTGGTTGTTCATCTTTCGCTTTAGAGATATTACGAAGATTCTGCTTTAAAAACTGAAATGCTTCGAAACAAAATGGTACAGAATCCTCTTGCATCATTAAATCATGTATTTCAGCTTCCACGACTTCATCTGTAATCTGACCTTCAATTTCATTTAGTGGCTGCAAATCTGGTGCTAGGGAGGGTTTTGTATCCAAAATGATGTTATCAGTCATTTCAAGGGAAGATTTCTCATTAACAACTTGCTCAATAATTTTGCTATCTGTCTCATCTTTCACATTAAAACTGAGAGATTGTCGATTTCCTATAGGCTACTCATTTGAATATTTACTATGCAATTTACCCTTCAAAAACTGAAATGATTCAAAAAAAAAAGGTACGGAATCATCTTGTATCATTTGATCATATGTGCCAGCTTCCATGGCTTCATCCACAACTTGACAATCAATGGCATTCGGGTGCTGCAAATCTGAATATGAGAAGTCTTGAAAAAGGTTTTCATTGCGCTCAAGATGGTCTGGATCAAGGCTTGTTGGCAGTTGATTTCTGATTGCATGGAAGTTATCTCTCATGAACTGAAATGAGTCAAAACAAAAAGGCAAAGATCCTTCACTTACTTCAAAATTTGATGCACTTTCCTCATCATTGTCATAGCTGATATGCATCGGTTGATCACTGTACTCGAGTTGCTGAAAGTGAACTTCCTCCTTCCACAAACTAGCTGCTGATTTGTCTGCAAGGTTAGCTTCTGTTTGGAGAACATAATCATCATCATACTGATCGAACTGAGGCAAATCATCAGTATACAACACATCATCAAGCATACATGTCATATCAACAGCTCTCTCTTCTTCAAAATGATCTATAAAACAATCACTATGACAACTGGGATAAGAAACAAAATGTTTTGGATTAGCCACTTGTTCTTCTTCAATTCGCAAGTCATGGGTTTGAACTCTATACTCATTCTTTGTGGTTTTCTTTTGCATCATCTCTTATACTGCACTTACCAACATGTCAAGCTTTACCTCTGGAGATGTCGATTTCTCCGTATCTATCTTTTTCATCTCTTCTTCCTTCAACCTTGCCCTTCGGATCAGCAAATGATCCTCTACATTTACTGCACTGTTCTGTATCTCTACAAGTGTTGCAATATTCATTTCTCTCAACTGAAACTCCATTTCCGGATCAAAGGCACCCGGGTAGTGCAAGAGAGCAGATCTAGGAGAAGGTCTTATATCAGTTGGCATCGAATAATAAACTTGATTAAATCTGGCAGAAAATTGTTGTACTGTCTCCCCCGGCAGTCTTTTCAGCTGGTTATACTCTTCTATAATCAAGAAAAGGTTTTGTCCGATTGCCCACCTGTCGAGGAAAACTTTGACGAACTGATGGAAATCTGAGATGCTCGCATCGGGCAAAATTTTGAACCAACTTTTCACTTGGCCTTGCAAAAAAAGAGCAAAAAGCCTAATACTGACATCCTCTTCATCAACTTCAAAAAGGTCTAGAAAAATCTCAACATTCTGCACATGTTGCTCAAAGTTGACGTTGTTACATTCACCGTCAAATCTCGGCAAATATAGGTAATAATTTGCAGGGAAAGCATGGAGAACAGAAGGTAAAATCAGAGGCTTGTATCGATCTGGAATTTTATAAGGTATAGGGGTATGTACAAATGCGGCAGAATCAGTCTTGGTCTCTTTAGGCTCATCACTCTGAAGAGAGTCATCATAAGATGTGGGAAAAGTAAGGAGGCTAGGATCAAAGGGAAACTCAGTATTTACACTTTTTGAATAGGTCGAGCGAAGATTTTGATCACCTTTATCATACGACAAACTCTGAAAAACTTTCAGGATAGCTTCAAGAACAGCAAAGAAGTAATTTACAAGAAATCAGACTAGATCCTAAATACCATTCCACTTTGGATACCTGAAATTTGTGTAAGATCCTTCCATTTTCTCAGAGAAAGAGTTAGTCCTCCAGTGGAGTCTCTACATTGAGTTTGGAGTCACCCGGTGAAAGATTTCAGCCTTCTTATGTCTGATCGTTGTCCACCATCAACCATCAGATCTGAACTTGATACACGTACTTGGGCAATTTACAAGTTAGATGTCACGTTTACAAACTAGACCGGAGATTGACTGAAGCAGCGTTTATCTACTTTCGCTAATGCAAAGCAAGAGCGTTTCAAAGGCTTCCTGGCTAACTTCAGGCTCCGTCTGTAGCTTATAAAACCAATAACACTAACAAGAAAACCATTTGATTTTCCCCAGTATGGTCGCCACTATGTTATTGCCCAAATCCACCTTAGGCTGAAGAAAGGCGGGATTCAGGGTAACACCAAACCACGCTCAGTCTGGTAGCTAGCCCTACTAGAATAGGAGAGGGCTCTCTCTGGGTCAATTTCAGGAAAAATGTATCAATAGGCCTTGAGATGACTGAAATGAGTGCTAATTTTAGGCTAGGTATATTAATCAAGGAGTTTGGAATGATTTTTAGCGGTTTTTGTTGGAAAAAGGGAAAGGCAATTTTGGGCTTGGGATGCGGCCAAATTCTTGCAGAGTTCAAGTTGCGGCAAGGAAGGCAATGACTTTGATGTCTTAGATTCAATGAATGGATAGAAAAGACTGTTGAGGAGCTGAAGAGGGCAAGAAGGTGCAAGGATCCTCTTCAAACGGAGGAAAACATATAAAACTAAACAAAATTTTAAGGCAGAGCACCAGCAAAATAATGAATTCTACATTAGTTACTCATTTGTTTAATTCAAAAGCAAAAGAAGGGAAATGACATACATATAAAATTAATGAAACTTACAGATACATGGAGAAAAAAATCATCAAAACTCACAGCCACAAGGATCCCAACAAGTGCTGCAAAACTCTGGTCTTTCCTTTGCCAAAAAGCTGAAATGAATATACAAAGAGGTGCCAAACTTTTCCCAAGAGTCCAACCCTGAAAATGTCTCAGAAAATACAATATATAGACAAGTCTAACTCCTTCCCATGCCTCTAGGGGTCGAGCTCATCCTTCTAGGAGTTGTTTCAACCAATTCTAAACTAGGAACTAAAATCTAGACAACCAAACAACTTGCCTCTATATGCTAGGAAACTGATCCATTCATTTAATTTTCACTTTTTAGTGAATGAATCCTCTAGAACAAGTAAAAATGTGCCAAATTTACATCATGGTCATCAAATTACATCAAGATATATCAATAGTTACATCAAAAAGTGAAACTAGTCAAAACTGGGCGAAATTCTGAGCTAAAGGGTGAAAAATAGGCAAAAGTCCTCTATGCGCCGCGCCCAAAAACTCAATGCGTCGCGCCACTTTGGAGCTGATTTTGAGGCACTTCCCGAAGTCCAAATTGAGCTCATGATAGCTCGTTGGAAAGCCCTACCTATCTACTATCCAACCCAAGTGGAATATCTGGATTTTGATGTCATTTGCCCCTCCAAAACTTCAATCTCCCAAGACTGGTTCCTGTGTGTGCAAAAGGTGGCAGAAAAGCCATTTTCAAGGTGTTTTTGACCCTTTAGGCCACCCAGAACTTGATGAAATCTCTTAGCAATTCCTGAGCATGCATAATTTATCATAAAAAACCCAAAAATATCAATTTTTCCTCCAGAAGATCTCTCAAACGTAAGCGCGCGCCAAGTGGCACGATGCGTCGGGCAGGAAAACCTGTTTTGTGACCAAAAACTCAAAAATGAAAAAATTTTCTCCAAATTTGCTGAAATTTGGAGTGAATGCTCTCCATCACGTGTTATGCTCAACTAACGAAGCTTCGGCTAAGATTATGTCTTTTCACGCCTCCTTGATGCCTTCTTCATCTATGCTGCCTGAGGTGAAAATGAAGAGCTTGGTGTCTTTGTCTTAGTTCGCCAAATGTGTCAAAGTCAAATGAGGGACTGTGGGAAGAATGGGAAGTGATAATGATGGAGTTTTGTCGAGTGAATTTAAAGTGTAATACAGTCACTTGATTGTATGGGGATTTAGGAATCTAGGAATATTTGCAAATGATATGGGAGAGTATGGGGAATAGTAGGGTTTAGGAATAGGGAAAATGGGACAAGTGATATGAGAATGTAAGGGAATCAAGGATTGACAATAATGATAGGATTCTGAAGGGGAAAGGGATCAAAATTTGGAAATGGAAACTTGGCACCAAAAATACAATTTCAACACACCAATTTCAAACCCTTGGAGCAGCCTTTGTCAAGAAGATGGAGTTTATGTTTACACCATTCAAATTTTCCAACCAACCTTCGAAATCACACCAAACACCAGCAAGAGCGATTGTATCAACTTACTTGAACAAATAGGAGCGAAAGATTTGAAGTTGTTTGAAAATTTGGTGAAGAAATGATGAGATTTGGCCTGTCGGCTATGTGTGCCACGCGCACACCCATTGCGTCGTGCCTCCTGGATGCGCCATGCACGTTGAGAAAATGCACTGTGGCAGGAGGCCCAGTGCGCCGCGCGGCCTATGTGCACCGCGCACTTTCCCAATGCGCCGCGCATGTGAACTCAGCCATAATTCGGCTTTCCAAACTCTGTTTCACTTTTCCACAATCTTCTTCACGATTTCTTTGGATTCTGGCAGACTTTTGCTATGAAAATGGCTTATTGAAACACAAAAATGTCTTCCATACCATAGACTTTGATTTTGATTTGGCAAATCCTCTTTCTACTTTTGCAGACTTTGGCACTTTCACAAGAGAACTTTGTTTTGCTTGTTTCCTTTTGATTTGTTGAGCTGATGATAAATCTCTTCTATCTTTTGCAGGGATGACTGAAATTGGGTTGGTGATGAGATAACAGTGATGGGAGATGGAAAAAACAAGGTGGGGAGGTGGGATGATTGACACCAAAACAAGTTGCAAAACCCTACGGAGGCACTTCTCAACAAGATAGTAGGGTTTAGTTTTGTACTCAAATCTTCATAATCAAACTCATAATCAACACCAAGCACGAGTTATGAACAATAGAGGAGTGACTTTGACTTACTCAAACATGGAGAAACCAAGCAAACTTGATGTTGGAGAGGAATGGCAAAAAATTTTGTGTTTCAGCTCAATGCGCCGCGCACTAAGCTCAATGCGTAGTGCACTTTTGCAGGAGGCTTTTGGAGGCTTTCCCGGTGTCCAAATTGGGCACGAGATAGCTCGTTGGAAAGCTCATTGAGTATACTTTCCAACCCAACTGGAATTTTTTAATTTGGAGTTCATTTGTCTTGTCAAAAATCAAATCTCCCAAGACTGGTCAAAATGAGCAGAATGAGGTTGCCTCAAGGAAGAGTGCTGTTGCAGTAAACTTTTTAAAGTCTTCCTCAGCTCCAAATTGAGCTCATGATAGCTCATTGGAAAGCTATTTGTGTCTAGTTATCATTTGACTCATCAAGAAAGTCATTTGGCCAACCAAGCTAGGATAAATATTTATTTTCCCAAGGTCACTTCAGAGGTGCATCAATTCCCCTGAGGCAACAGTATTTTTGACATTTCTATAAAACCACGACACCTGTGTAAAAAGTGAAGGAGGTTTTTCTCCCTTGGCCTATTTTGGACAAAAACCTCTCTCATTTTTCCTAAATTCATCTTTTATTACTCAGAAACATCATTTGAGTGAAATCTATCCCGATGTGTGGAACAAGGGATTTGTCGAAATGAAGCGAAATGAAGGGGATAAGGAGCTTCTAAATTCTTGAGAAAATTTTTGGAAGTAGGGAGGGATGTTAGGAAGTAGGAGAAAGTGGAATTTCAGAGATTGAGTGGAGGGAAGGGGTCCAAAAGTGCAAAACACAGGCCTAGCCTAGAAAATTGCCAAGTTGTAGCAAGAAACTAGGGTTTGTGCAAAAATGAGGAATTTGGGGGATCTTAGTGATGGGAAGTATTTAATAAGGTAAATTAAGGATAGGAGAAGGTGTATGAACATCAGGATACAAGTTTTAATGATGATTTGACCATCCAAGAGAAATTACCTTCAAAACCCTAGGAGAGGGAAATGAACTTTACCTAGGCACAACTGAAGCATGAACAAGGTGTAAAATGACCCTTTGGAACTTGACATGATGATGACAACCCTCTGAATGATGGTACACTCAGCTGAATGGTGACATGGACCGACATTTGGACAACTCTGAAAGGAATGAAATAAAACCCTAGACCTAATACCTAGTGACCAATTTTGCTTGAAGACTCACTGAAATGACAAAATTTGACCTTGACACCTTAAAAACACTTTGTAAGAGCATGTTTGATCACTGGAGGAAGGCTGCAAACGCTGAAACTAACAATTATCACTGAGAACTAGGTCTTTTATCTGAAAATCTATGTCTGCCAAAGGAAAATAATCTAAATCTCTGTGAGGGGCATTCAGGGATGCGACATTCAGAGCCACGGGAATCTCCATTTCTGGTTCTTGTGGATTCAGAAATGGAAATTTGGGTTTCGACGAAAAAAAATAGGTACAATTGCAGGTTTGGGAATGTAATTACAATTCTCAGGATTAAGAAATGAACTAACAATCAATTTTAACCCTGCTTCAGTGAAACAAAAGCGAAAACCAGGTTTTTTACAGAGTTCAGTGGGATTTTAGGGTAAATACATGTTTTCTGAGGATGAAAATGATTTAAACAGGTAATGGTTAAGGCAGACGAATTCTTAGATGCTCGACTACAATTATCTTCGACAGGGTAACGGTCGGCAGACTTCAACAGTTGGTATTTGAAATTTTTTGCATGGGAGTGTAGTCTTTTACTGTGCACGAGATAATGAAAAAGACACGGGTTCTTTTGTTTTATTTGCAAAATCAATGGGTGGCGGGTTTTTTTATTAATTTAATGGATAACGTCAGCAGGTACGGAGGATCCGTCACAGGAGATAGGCGGTAAATGGTTTTCATCGCACCACTTTTGAGGAAAGGTGGTTTTGGGCGGAGGGGCAGCGATTCCATACGATAAACGACGCATGGCATGGCACTGTTGAGAAAACCACCTGCTCATCGCGCGTTATCATTCGGATCAGGATGGCCAGCGATATTATCAATAGTCGTTGATCTTGAACGGGTTGATCGAACGGTGGTCGAGACGGGGAGATGACGGGATTTTAATATGGATGGCCCGACGCAATTAAAGTTAACTAATCTCATCGGGGGGAAATCGATTGGCGGGTTAAGTTCTTAATTAATCGTGAGGATTAATTAATTCTTTTATATGGTGAAAAGTTATCGGGAATGGTTTTAAACTTGGGTTTAACCAAAGTTAATAGTTAAGGGTTTAAGCTTGGGTAAAGGGAGTCGGGGGATAAAATTGCGCGGGGGGAAGGGTTATGTTTTCATGATTTTTCAATGTATTTTTATTATATGATAATTAAATCAAAGTAATCTAATTATCATAGGGGGCGGGATTTAATATAAAAGGTATATTTTAGCCAAAGGGATATAAAGTGGGTTTTTTATTTGAACATGTGGGGAGTAAATATTTTGGCTAAAACTATAATAAATGGTTTTTTTTTTGTATTTTATATACAAAAGGAGTTATCTATAATAGGAGAAGGTGATTTTTATAAGGATTTACTATATAAATTAGAGTTACAATGACAAGGGGACAATGTAAACTTCAAAATACATTAATACAACTAAGAAAGTGAAGATTTAAAAGCAACTTACATTATAATAACTTCATCACTTAGACTTAGCATTAAAAATGATTTTGAGGGTTTTTTATGAAATATTGCATGATTTTCCTAAGTAAAATGGGATTTTACTTAGAAAAAGATTTTTAAAAAGTGAATGAATGTTATGATGGATGATTTCAAGTACTTAGGTTTTTCCAATTATTGGGCCGAGGGTCCGGTCCCTCCAAAAGTCAAGGAAATGCCTTGAGCCCCTTAAATCTTCAAATACCTTAGTGCTTAGGGAAATTAGTGAATTTTTAGGGAAAAATGAGAGAGGAAGTTAATGATTTTGACTTTGCTTTGTTTGAACTTTTTTCAGTGTAGTATCTGCCTTAGCACTTGTGATGAAAGTAAAAGATTGAACACATTTAGAGCCATTTTCATCACATATAATTCTGCAACAACATCTACCTACCCTACCTACTTTACTCTACCATTTTCTTTTCTTTATTAGGGTGCACTTAGACTGGCAAACCCTTATCACACTTTTCTTTTACATACAGAAACCTATCTAATTCTATCCTTATTACATCCAAGGGCTCAGATTAAACTGTTGAGCTCCTTTTATTTACTCTACCTATCTACTTATCTGCTAAGATTAAACAGTTTGGTCAGATTTTATTCTCTATCTCTAAAACATGAAATTGAAAAATGAACTAGCCAAGCTTGAATTGTTTGACTGTTCATAAATTGTGGCATAGGATACAAGTTACACACAATTTGTTTATTATATCAGAGTAAAAAGTATTGGCATTTAAGCTTGCACACTTTCTTTGGCCTTTATTTTTAGTGGGGTTCATTTTCTTTTACTTTTTTGGCCATTTTTATTATTTTCACCCTTTGATTTTTCTTTTAGGGTATACCCTCTTTACATTTTTTTTAAATTTTTTGATTTTTTGAAAATATGGAAAACCTTTGCAACAAGGAAAGGTATGAACATATTACATAGTTCATCAAGTCAATCATGAAATATAACACCTATTGGTATAGGAGGCTAACAGAGGGAACCTCCTATCCAAACCCATAACCCATCAAAGGTATGTCTTGCACCAAAATGGATGCCCACGGTGTCCTAAATTGTTTCAAAACAGAGTGACTATGGAAACATAGTTTTTGGAGAATAATTGAAGGGTAGATGGAGAAGATGGAGAATTACAAGTGGATATGAAATACATTACCTCCCCTACAAATCAAAACAAACCTACAACTAGCCACATGCATGCATCAATTGATCAATAACATAGTGATATAAACTATGATGGAAAATATGAGTTGAATTTGAATAACATCTATTCTTTTCCACAACACTATTCCGATCACTGAACTAGCTCCTAAGTTTAAAGAAATAAATATGAAAAAGGACAACTAACATCTATCTATTTCCAATAAATCATAAACAAAATGTTTTTGGATTGAGATTGTAAATCTTTCCAACCATTCTCCCAAAAGAGAGGTGATAGGGAAGCCTGCAATCACAAGTTTTAATAGCTTAATATCTACTGCAATAAAATAAATACATGAAATTATTTGAACTAAGAACAAGACAAAAATGCAGAAGAGGGACTAAATCCTCTAGGTTGGTCCCAAATCCAATGGTTTCAACCCTCTAAAACTAGCTCAGATGCAACTTAATAACCAACTTCTCATTATTAAAAAATAGTAGTCTCATACATCACATAAAAGTCTATAATAACAATTTCAAGCCCTAGGATCAATAGCTTCTCCTAGTTGAATCAAAACCTTGAATCATAATGAGCCTTTCATCTCATTTGTTTATACAAAAAGATAGTTAATAGCAGATCTCTTGAAAATAGGAGTGATTCCCTCCCTGATCTCACAAATTGTGGATTCAGTCCTTCTTGAGCTTCACTTCCACTTGGAGTTACTCGGATGTCAGTGAATTCAAGATTGTGAGTGAGGATGTTGCTATCCCAAGCCGAGTTAGGGAGTTAAGGAGGTGGACAAAACCACCTAGATTCTCTCATGGTTGTTTCCATCAAGCCCCTACATAGTAAATGCCTCAAAAATTCTTCTTTTTCCTACAATTAAATCACATTAGGCCAAATAATATCACAAATACCTTTACTCTTATTACTAAGCATATTATAACAAAAAATGGGAATTAATGTGAGAAAAGGATACCTTTAAGGCTAGAGGATAGCATAATTATCTTCAAAATATACCTATTGATGGGACTCATCAGCACCCCCCTCCTGAATGTGTTGCTCATTCTTTGAGCAACTTAGTCATCCATATGAAGCTCGTTCATGGCCTCAGTTGCGTCTTTGACATCCTAAGGCACCTCTGATGGTGTGCCTTATGGTGGATAAAAACCTACATTTGTTTCTATCTTTGTCCATACCTTCTGCTCCTATGCTTGGTTTCCTCCTTCTTCTAAACCTAACAGCAAGGGTGGACCAATTTTGAGTCCTATCTATTTGATCTTTAGTCTTTGCATGATTCTTTTGTAAATTTGAAATTCTACCCAAGGCATTCCTTAGCCTTTCAACAGAGTGATACTCTTTGACTCGTATACTGTGGGGTAAGGCATGCCATCTTCTCTAAAAATATTGCAAACGTCTATTGAAAACATTCTAAAAGTGTCCTCAAAGTGCAAAATGACTTTCTCTTGGGTTGTAATGTACCTAGGAGTTAAAGGAAAATCATAGGAGATGAGGTTATGATTGTTTATGACAGCTTTAGGGCTCACTAGCTATAATCCAATATATAAGGGCTTTGTCTCTTCTTCTTTCGTCACCTTTTTCACTTCTTCAACCCTTGTCTCCTCATGAGTCAACCAAGATGCCAATGGCATTAGTTGCATATCACCCAAGCTTGAATTGGGGTCCCAAAAATTTGGATCTGTTAGGATGAAATTGTGCATATAAAACTCAGCCAACTTTTCCATATCTTCTATACTTTCCTATTTGTAAAATTCAATAAACGGCTTGAAGTCTTGAAAAGGAAAAGATCCAGATTGTGCTAGTGTTTTTATTTGGAATTGCAATCATTGTTCCTTGAGGAAAAGAGCATAGGATTTTGAGGGCTTCTTGCATTCCATAAAGAGACTTGCCATGGTGGAAAGTTGTGTTTCTTTCTCTTGCAGCTTCTCTCTCCACCTTGTGTTTTCTGTTGAGATTCAACAAGATGATGAGCTTAGTGAAAAGATTTGCCTTCACTAAGTGGGCCCGCAAGCTATTTTTGGCGCAAGTCTATTTTTAGACATGATGATCATATTTTAGAAGTTGCGGGATGCTATTTGTGGATGGTTGATCGAGTTGGAAAAATAAATGAAATTCTATTTTTAGAATATTGGGAGAATTCTATTTATAGATCGTCAATCTAAAAATAGATGCATGTCGATTATTATTAGCTCTTAATAATAATCAGACTCTAAACAACAACTTATTCTCTTGGAGCACTTCAGTTCAGTGCATAGATGTGGCACATCAGTGGACTGAGGGAATTACACAATTCCCAAGGGTTTACTGGAGCTAATGCATGGAGGACTCAATTAGAACTCAAGTGGCAAAGTTATGACACGATTGGAAGAAGTAGTTATGGAGTCGTATTCAGTTTAACTCAGTTAGACTCAATTGAGCTAGTTGTATCTAGTCTAACTTAATGATACACTAGTGAGAGTGGAATGAATTAATTAGTTAATTAATTCACAAATAATAACTCATTAATCAACTGAACAATACAACAGTTAACTACAGTGCATGGCAGTTTCAGTGGAGATCCAGTGGAGAGGTCCACCTGTGATGGGGCTATACCAATCTTGATGATTTCTGACTGACTACACTGACTAACCGACCTAGCTAACGTGGACTGGCTAACTGATGCTACTAACCAACTAACCTGTGCATGTCTTGGTTTAGAATACTAACCCAATGAAACGGGTACATCGATGATATTTTTGGGAAGCTCCAGGTGGTTCAATCACTCATGCGATCCAGGGGAAGACTAATTGATACGGGTGTTCAAGGGAAGAACGCAAACAGAGAACACTCAATAGTAAGGTATACCACAGAGGAGCGGGGCAGACCTGGAGACGGAGTTAGACCAGACCACGGGCACTTATGAAATAATGAGACCATAGGAAAAAGGCCTTAGCAACATCTTAGCAACATCAGTGAGCACAGAGGCACTCGCAGTTTACCAAGTTTACTCCATTTCAGTAGCAAATCCAGCGGTTCCAATTGTTGATCCACCCGTTTACCTCTCGTTTGTCCATTTTCAATTGATCCAGATACGGAGCCAGCCGTAGAAGCAAGGGTTACAATACCAATGAAAAAACTTACAATTGGAGTGACAGTTGCATTTGTCCGAGTTTAGGTGCCTTGGCTCCTTATATAGTTGGCGAAACGCTAACCGGTTCATCGACTGGCATGGACTCCCTATATAGGTCTTAACAAAATACACCGGTTTCATATATGCAGCAATCCATTGAGTTAGGACATTAGTTAGTGAGGACTTACAAGAACCCATCCCATTGAGGAGGACTGGTAACATCCTTCTATGTTCTCCTCTCAAGTGCCCTTAATATAAAATTCTTTAAACATATTCTTGTCTTGTCTATTGGATGCATAGAGCAACTCTTGCTTTTATTTACTTCTTAATGTCTTTTAATGCATAGATCTAGATTTTTGCAGCATTTAGCTTGATCAACTAATTGCAGATCTAAAGATATTGATAACCATCTTTGTTGTTAGGGTTGTTTGGTATGCACAACTAAAGTGGTCTTTTTTCGTACGCTTGCAATTAAGATTCATACTAACAAAGGGCATAGTTTTTCATGTTATAAAAGTCTGAGGGTGTTTCAAGTTATAAATGTATGGAAAAGTAAATTTCAAAATAAGTTGTATCTTTTAAGACAAAAAATCATAGTATAATTTAATTTTATAATAAATTTTCTTATTTAATTAATAATAAAAATATTTATATTTAGTTTATTGGGTGTAATTTAATTGGTGATCGCTTTGTTACAAAGTAAAGCAAAAAATTTAATGTTTAAATTCCTTGAATTAAAACAAAAAAAAAAAAAAAAAAACTATATTTATTTTTTATTATTATATAAAATCAAATTACTTCAAATAAGTTATTATCTAATTATTTATTATTTATAATGGATTTTAAATTTTAAATATTAAATTATTAATTAAATTTCATTTCATATATATATATATATATATATATATATATATATATATATATATAATTTTATAAATAACATTAAATATTAAATTTTATACCTTAAAATTATTAATAATAAAATATTATATTATCTAAATTATTATTATGAATAACATCATTTTTATTTTAAAATCATTAGAATTATTAATTAACATTAAATTTGTTACTTTAAAAGAATTAGAATTATTAGTTAACATGAAATATTTGTATAGTAATAATTTAATTTTAAAGTTAAAATCAAAACATATATCAAACTGTTATATAATATTTTTAAATATATAATTAAACATTAAAACTTATTTTTTCAATGTAATTAATCATTCTTATTTTTATTTATTTGAAAAAAATCTCGAAGAATGAATTGGCTTTAATGACTCTATTCTTGTATGTGCTTTTTGAATTGGCTTTACACTATGTTGATATTTCTTGACTGTTAGACATGTGTGTCAGCTGAAGTTTAGTGTAGCTAGTGCATCATTCTAATTTTTAGTTTACTATCATATACTCACCTAGTTTAATTAGGAGACAAGAAACGTGGCCCATATCCACACGTCATCTAAATAAGTTGATTATTGATAGTAGATATCACACACAGGTTAATTAACAAAGAGTAAGTGGCCCAAGTTGACACATCTTTAGTTAGTTTTCAAATTTTTGCATTAAATCGAGTTTTATTTTTTGCACTAGGATTTCGGAACCAAGATTAAAATACCAAAAGAAAGCAAGTAATATCTACCACTCTTGCACCTAACGGTGACCCTGGGTATGCACATGAACGCTCTCTCTTGATACTTTACCATCTCCCTATAGTGCAAACATTTAGTTTAAATAGGACAAGTTGTAAGCGGCCCATTATCCACACATTGTTTATTTCGTGAAAGGAACAACCAAACATAGTGTAAGTAGGAAGGAGTGAAAAGGATCACCGTATATCCGCATCTTACAACATTGTGATTGTTCACTTTATTTCACACACAAAGCTTCAATGAGCTAGGTCCCTCGTCCTATTCTTACTGTCACTTCACAAAGGCACATCATAAGAAAATTTAGACTCTTTAAAACTAACTATTAATTGAACTCATTAAAATCTCCCCACATGGCCCACAAAAGAATTAATAATTCAAGTTAGTACCATTGAGCGTAGGCATCCAATAAGTCACCATGGTCGTTTACATTCTTGAAACATAGAAGTTGACTTTTTAGGGAGCTTTAAATCCATCTATCTGCCCATAGAACAGACTTCCTGAGCGCTACAAAGACTTGATTCAGAGGGGGTTAAGCTTAGGCCCAGTGCGTGCGGTACTATTTGGTGATACCTAACCCATCTCATACTTGGTACTGGTAGTTGAATACCAATAAGCTCAAGACTCGAACACTCGCGTGGGATGACGGTACTTAGTGGCAAAATTTAGGTCATCCTTCCCTACAACTGATGGTGCAGGAAACACTAGATCCTCTTACTTTTACCTTGATCGATTTTTCTTTGGTTGACCGAAAGGCGTCGCCAGCGCTTTCGAGACGTTTCCCCAGCATTCACAATATATCTTTGCAAGGCCTAGTTACATTTGACAATGAGGACAATTAGGTCTTCTAGGATTTAAGTATCATGCGCGAAACAACCAAGACCACATTTTTTGATTGACTGATCACATAGGATTAATCTAAAGGGAAAAAATTACCTTTATTTTTCACTTTGTTTTATATATGTGATCGAATTTTTCTTTGGTAATAATCTCTCTCCTCTCATAAAAACAGAAAAATATTTCGAAAACCAAATCTAGTCGAAACCATAATGGACCTAACGGGACCTTGTCGATCTAGACATTTTTTGGACCACCCCCTCATTAGAAGGAGGAGTGACAGGTCTTTCGTCATTCAAGGGTCAAATACGACACACACTGCCACCCTTATTGGATCTTCCTTTATTGAGACATCTTTAGTTGTAAACCTCCCAGGGTCACCCAACACCACACCTATGGACACCCCCTCAGGGACACCACACACAACTCCTCCCACAACCCCTAGAGGGCAGAGGAGTGGTACCCCTTCGGGGAGCCAACGGAACTTAAAGTCGGGTATGTCACAGGGTTCCATTCCCCAACCATCTCCCATAAACCATACCACCCAGAAAACGATGGTCACACAAGACACAATGGCAGTCAATACGTCATTACCTTTCTTAACATCGTTGAATATTCCCGACCTAACAAAGCTGACGAATGATCCCATTACGCATAATCCCAATTAGCCCCCCTATGCCCACGAAGCTCCCTTCCAACATACCAAAGTTCGAAGGGAAGCAAGCGGAATACCCAGGAAATCATATAATGAATTTCCACCCATGGTGTTCATCAAATATCATCACAGATGATGCCATTCGACTAAGACTATTTTAATGCACCTTAACAGGACAAGCTGCGAAATGGTATGTGGAGCAGCCTTCTGCTCTACACGGAACCTTTAGCACCCTTGCCACCATGTTCCTTACATATTGTTAGTTACCCATCCACCATGACTCTGGAATGGAGTTACTCACCCATTTTAGGCAAATGCCAGTTGTCCATATCTCGGACCATCTCCATGAATGGCGACGACATCGAAGTTTGTACAAATCCAAACTCGACAATTGAGTTTTACTGGACTTGTTCTTGAAAACTCTCCCGGCAGATATTTCTAAAGATGTGGCAACCCAAAGACTTACTTTCGAAGAGGATGCCAGTATCAAAGCCCAGCAACTCGAGTTGATATACACTTAGTCAGGATACATTTGGGGGTTTGTTGGGGAGAGATGTTATGTCTCTCCCTTTGATCCCTCTTTGAAGGGCCCAATTAACACATCGATTCCCACTATCATATAATCAGTGGGGGTGTATCATCGCCCACACCAACTACCTTTTTCCTATTTCACTTACACCATGCCTTTATCTATCACCCCTGAACCATGCCTATATCCATCACCAAATGCTCCACCATCTACCCAGGAAGGGTAGTCTTCTCCATTTCCTTAGACCTTCATAGTGAGAATGATAAATTGATAAAAATATCATATGAATTAATGAAATTGATTATATGCGTTTTGTTTTTTACAACTAATTGATTAATGTAATTTTTGTAGAGGTGTCAATTTGGAAATGCACTTGGGAGTGCCATACATAGAGAACCATTTTTTTTTAAAAGAAAAAATGTTAGAAACTTTCTTTATAAAAAAAACATAAAACATAAGTATATGATAAACAAGGCACACAATATCATCTCATGAAAAATGCAATTTATTGTATAAATAAAAAGAATTTCCTATCCATTGTAAAGAAATCCAAACATTTATATATGGATAATTTTTTAGTCTAGTTTAGTAACCATTGGACTGTTGGACATATAGCGTCCAATCTTTTATCATGATTAAATCAGTGCTTCACCCATCATGTATTCTACCCTTTCTTCTTTTTTCTGAAAGTGTTGATGCTAGTTACTAGGAGGTTAAGAAGAAGAAGAAGAAGCAAGATAAGAAAGGGTCTAACAAACCAAACACATTCGTAAGTGTTAGTAATGTTGAGGAACCCTCCAACATGCAACACAACCCCAAATACCTTTGCAATCTTTGTAAGGGTGCTCACCTTCTTAAGGATTGTTCTAGTATACCTAGAGTCTTAGAAGTGTGGTCTAAATATTCTGATCAACTATTGGCTTTAAGGGTCCTAACCCAAGTTCACACGTTAAGGTTTGCCAACAAACCCTTATACTACTGGCCCTTTCAACAGTGACCTGCAATATAAGGCCCTTTCGACAGTGACCTGCGCTCACCCAAAGCAACATGGGAGGGTGTTGGAACCAAGTTTCTGCGCCCCGAAAGAGAGTATGTAAGCCAAGCCACGCACAGCGCACAGATGTATGGAAACAGGGCTAGTTCGCAGGGTTAAATAGATAACCAGTGTACACAATATTACAGATCTAGATTTTAGGCCCGCATCCACGTGTGTCCGACCAGCAAAGATATAAATTACAGTACGTGCAGCAGACCAAAGAGAATATATTATAAATAAACACAACAGATAACATAGATCATTCGTACCTTACCACAGTTTTAACACAGAGCGCAGATTCATATAACAGATAGATCCAGAACCAAATACTAGCAATACTTCTCATACATTATCAGCAGATTCTTACATAACCCCAAATCCCACCTGCGCACACAGCCAGCAGGGTCCGCACACAGTAGGACAAAGGATCTTTGCGCACACAGCCAGCGGGAGTCCACCCCAAATACCCGAAACCCAGAACTAACAATCCGCACTTAGCATTCACTTCTATTCATCTTCTACCTATCGACTCAAAAAGACTTACTATTTATACCAATTTAGCCTAGAATTACCATGGTCCACAAACCGTGGTTTGTGGACTCCTAGTTTTACCTATTTACCCGCTTTCAACGTATTGGGGCTTTTATCCGCCCTATCACCCCAACGCTAGACTAAATATAATCAAAATAATACAAAATTGGACCATCTTTCATCAATGTGGGAGACCTTGCTCCAATAGTCCCCCAACACAATCTTGTGACTCGTCCCGAGTCACTGCAATGGTAGAGCCTCCACCTACGTGTGCAATTCATTAATCTCTGCAATTAGGGGGGGAAGGATGTCGAGACTCTGGTGGGCAATGCCTTGGGCAAGTGCGACAAGCTTCTGCGACATTGGTCCTTCCGCAGCTGAGGTGAGATTCCCTGTATTTGATGGAGGTGTGTTACTGCTACCTCCGCATCCTGTGAAAGACGAAAGGCAGAAGCGACCCATGGTTTCAGCGGTTGACTGATGGTGTCTCTTTTTCGGCGAAGTTCTTCGATTTCTTCTTGAAGTATAGCACTGAACCTGATGCTTACCAATCTTTGTGTTGGCACCAGTTTGGGTAATGTAGCTTCGATGCAGGCCACTACCTCCTCCTTCTGTTTTAATTCCTGGTTGAGTTGTTGAAGTCTTGGTGCATGTTGTACCATGGTCCAGAGCTGCGTGGTGGACTCGATCAATTGAGTTTCCTGGATTATCTGTGCTGTAATGGTATCTATAGCTTTGGTGACGAGGGTGGTGCGTTGCGCGTGGACCTCCGGGGTTGTATCAAGTTGTAACTAATTCTGCAATATGGTAATTTGTTGTGCCAAAACTGTTTTCAGGTCTCACAATTCTGTTTTGCCTGCCCAGAATGCCGCTACTAGGCCTGCCACCTTATCCTGTGCTGATGTCGTAGCGGGGAGTTCCTCTAGTAGTTTTGCGCAAATTTGGTGAATCGTTGTTGCGAGCTCAGTTTGTCATGGGATAGCGAGAGTGAGGGCAGTGTGTTGTTGTTCCATTGTCCATTCGAGGAGGTTGAGTCGCTGGTCTGTCTGTTGGTCTCAATGATGCATTTCTTTGGAGACCGTTCTGTGAAATTGTTGGAGGGCTTCGCGGGGGAGCACAGACAGGTCCAACTATATGCTTGTGCCGACAGGGAATTGGATACCTAAAAAGGAATTTCCAGGTACAGAACAAACCCGGTCTATTACTGACGCGAGAGAGGAACGAGTAGTTGCTGCAGGAGTATCTTCCTGAATTAGGCTGCCTTGAATTGCAGTGGTGTGCAGCTGCAGATCCCGAATGTTGGTCTGAATAGTGGTGAGCACGACCTGTTGTTGGTGCTCTATTGCGGACCAGTTTTCCTCAGCGGTTAGAGTGATGGCGCTGGTGATTTGCGTCAAGTCACTACTAGTGAGAGTGAGCGCGGTATCATGGTCCTTGTGTGAAGCACGTGGCTTCTTTCGGGTCCCTATTTCGTATGCTCTTAGCCGCTTTGTGCCATGGCTATCAAGAGTATTACCTTCGTCCAGAATGAGCGCAAGCTGCGACTTCGTTGCATCTTCGGTTTTAAGAGTTTCTAGTAGCTGCGTAGTGCCTTCCGCGAATGTGGTGGGGTTGGCCGGCGAGATCTCCTGGGTAAGTGGTTCTGCGTTTGGTGTGGTGGCCCCCCTGGTGCTTTGCCATACAGGAATCCAGCACTCCAGTACTTTTTCAATCGCTACGTCTTTGGGTGGTATTTCCATAGTTGTTGTAGGTTTACTTATTGGTATACAACGGACACCTACTATAAGGAGATGGGGAGCAAGGTGGGAGAGTACAATTAAGATGGTATAAAGGATTATGCAGTATACAGAATAGGTAGGCAATTTATATACATGATACAGGCCAACAGAGCTATCGGTCCGTTCCTGCGGACAACTCCCGTGGGTAACTAATGGTAATGGCATTCCTACTTGGGGCGTGCCATTGGATGAACGGTAAAAAATCTTCTGTAATCTCTTCATTAATTGCCATTTGGTTGTGCATATCAATGGTACATCGTCCTTGGTATCAGAGCCCCTTGTTCCAATAGCTATTTTTCGTACCTTCTGTGTAGTGGTCATGTCTGCCATGTTCTGCCCCTGCCCCCCCAACACAATCTTGTTTCGTAGGGGCTGCTGAACTAGGTAGGGCTAACTTATGGCAATCTAGCCTAGTTTTTGCCACAGGAAACCGCGTAGTTTGGTGCGTTCTACTTGGGGCGTGCCATTGGATGAACGGTAAAAAATCTTCTGTAATCTCTTCATTAATTGCCATTTGGTTGTGCATATCAATGGTACATCGTCCTTGGTATCAGAGCCCCTTGTTCCAATAGCTATTTTTCGTACCTTCTGTGTAGTGGTCATGTCTGCCATGTTCTGCCCCTGCCCCCCCAACACAATCTTGTTTCGTAGGGGCTGCTGAACTAGGTAGGGCTAACTTATGGCAATCTAGCCTAGTTTTTGCCACAGGAAACCGCGTAGTTTGGTCGTCCGGGACACATACTGCCAAACCAACTCTCGGACATACTGAGTGTACCCCATGGTCACACTGATATGTTCCTTCCGTCGGATAGTAGAATGGTTTTCGGCCTCCCCCTGAGTTGTGGTGGGGTATGTTGCTAAGTCCCTGTTGCGCAGCCCCACTGGCCCTACAAGTTCCTCCTTCGGTGTATCCCTGTAAGGGCTTTGCTGGAGTCCCTTGTCTACATACCTTGCAGTCCTGTCTTCATGGGGGCCTTCAGACTCCAACGAGGTCTGGTCTTGCACCTCCGTTGGCGCTTCAAAGCGCAGGACCATCATATATCGACATTTTTCCCATTTGTGGACGGTTTCCTTATGTAGCTCCCACCATTGTGCCGGCGCACCACGTAGTGCATGTTCAAGGGCTTCCAACCAGCGTTCTCGTGGAACCCCTCCTTCGAATGCTTGTAAAAAAACTTGAATGGGACCAAACCCGTGGAACTAGGGTAGACTTCTTACTTCGGATGATATGCTTCGGAGGTCCTTTGCCATACAGCGCAATGTAGGTGTGTCCTGTAAGTGTGGTGACCAGAATTCCGACCCTCTACTGGAGTCCCCTTCCCGCCATATCATACCATCCAGTCCATACTTTGTAGTTAGCTGGTATGGCCGCACTCTGTCTGTATTTCGTGCTCCTTCCATCAGGTCTAGTGGGATTGTTACTTGTGTTCCTCTTTTCTCAAATGCCATACTGTGATCCTTTAGATTAATGATACCACCTACAGTCATGGCCTAGTCAAGGACTAGGAGTGTTGGATAGGGATTCGTATCTCCCATGGTGTGGATAACTTCAAAATCAGCTCATACCTTGATTCTAGCGATGTTTACAATAACCTGTGGTAATTTCCCCAAAGGTGTTATCATCTGCTGATTAGCCATGCGGAGCTGGGTTGTGGTCTGCTCGATTGTAGGTTCGCCCATTTACTGCCAAGTCTACTTAGGGATTACGTTCACCTCAGATCCTAGGTCAAGAATGACTTGATCCATCTTAAAAGCCCCAATCTACGCAATCAATCGCATCTCCCGACCTGTGCGGTTTGTTTATGAATTTTTCGTACCTGCGCAGCTAGGTAGGCCTGGCCATCACACCTCTTGAGTAGAGTTTGAATATTCCCAGTGGTCTGTTGGTGGCGTAGCAGCTGCATACATACTTGTAGGAATGGTTTGATATGTTTCCTACGTTCCTCATTAAGTGCGAGTAATGGGCCACAATCAACCTCCCTTCCAAGTACGAAGTTGATTTCCTACGGGGGTTGCGCTCTTACTTGCGTTGCTGGGCCAGCAGTTGCTTGCGTTCGTGCTTTACTAGGTGATCTTGGCTCTACCTTTACCCGCTGTACATTTTTTGCGGTAGTCTATTGTTTTTCTTGAACCTTAGCTATTAGGACCAGGAAATCTTCGATTGAGTGATCCAACTGTCTACAATACCTGCAGGTCTGTCTAGTTGGATTAACGCAGTCTTTTGCAAAATGACTCATTTCCCCACAGTTTTAGCAGATGAGTTGGCCCTGACCTCAACTGGCGCTTCCTCCTCGACCTCCTCCCCTACCCAAACCTGGGGATCCTCTTAGTCCTGTGGGGGATTTGGGCGACGTTAGGTCGGACTGAACCCAGAATAGGCTCCCTCACTCCGTCAGTAACTCATCTGTGCAGCAATTCTGTTCATCATGGCCAATCGATCTACAAAATCGACACCACGGTTGCGCTCCACTTGACCCCATAGCCTCTCTAGGTCGTAAGGGACTAGGCGCTCTAGTCGGCGTATATGCAGTCAGTAGAGAGCAGATATCCTTGGTGTGACCATTGACTCGGCACCGAATGCACCATCTGTCTGGGCTTACCGTCAGTCCGTGTTCCTTGCGTAGGTTCTGAATCTTGAAATGCATTGCTTCTAGCTGACCTTGAATCTGGTGTACTCCCAATTGAGTGTCATCTCTCGGGCCAACTTCTAGTTTCATAGCCACCTCCAATGATTTTTCCTGTGTTTCGATAGATTGTTGTGACCCCATAGGTACTTGTAAGTGAGGTAGCAACATAGCGATGAACCATTATGTGTGTTGTCTATCATTATACTGGAATCCACCTTCTCTGATTGCTTTCTTTAATCGCTGATATGCTTCCTGTACAGACTCAGACGACCCTTGCTTGATATCCTTTAGTTCATTTACTGTCTGCAAGTAGGATTTAGGTCTCCGGAATTGTTGCTTTAGTGCAGCCTTAATTTCATCAATAGTTTCATTTGCCTTCTGCCCGATGTACCCCATATACCAATCCAGAGCCCTTTCCTCAAAGGCAAGGGATAACTGAGCCCGTCTCACTGCATCACTTAGTATGTTCTGCGCAGCCCATATGGATTCTGCAAAAAACCAGAACCGATCCATATCCTCATCACCCACACCTTTAAAGGTTGGGATTTTTAAGTGCGCAGCCATGTCACCTGTTAGTGGGGGTGGTGGGGAGTTTTTTCCTCGATGAGAGCTTGATGGAGGAATTGATGGAGGGTTGAATGAGGCGAAATCCCTTACCGGGCTATACGTAGCCCGATCTCCTTCCCGGTTGGTTCTATAGTACTTCCCACTACACGTAGTACCTTCGTTTTGGTCGGAATTCATTCACGGTGTATGGCTACACAGGATACTTTTTTCGCACAACAAGATCTTTATTAACAGTAGTAACGTTTTCAGGAACTTACCGCGGAACCCTTTAAAGAATCACCTTTCTGCTTCAGAATAGGATACTGACTGATCAATCGCAAATTCTGTCACAAATCCTCCTAGTACGCTATCCACCCAGTGATCTACCGTCTGGGTGATAGTATTGTCGGTCTTCTCTAGCTGTGAAAGTTGTTTTGGGGTCCACTGTGTAACTCGTTCGTCCTTCCAGCATGCCTGGAATTCAACTAAGTTGGCCAACCACTCCTGAAGTATGACCGCAATTGTTACAAAGAGGATTTCGTAGCTCTCTATGAAAATATATTTGTTCTTCCACTCTTTAGTAGTTATCTTTGTACTGCGATTTTCTTTTATCGCAAATTCCTGAACTTGTCTTTCAAACCATTCATCTTCTTCTTTCTTTTTAGGTTTCCAATATGGCCTTGGCATTCCCTGGTCTTTCAAAATGCTCCCGGTCGCCGCAACGGAACCATTTGTTGGGTTTAGGGGTCCTGACCCAGGTTCGCACGTTAAGGTTTGCCAACAAACCCCTATACTACTGGCCTTTTCGGTAGTGACCTGCTTGCGCAAGTCAAAGTCTCACCCGAAGCAGTATGGGAGGGTGTTGGAACCAAGTTTCCACACCCCGAAAGAGAGCAGATAAGCCAAGCCACACAGAGCACACAAATGTATGGAAATAGGGCTAGTTCGCAGGCTTAAATAGATAACCGGTGTACACAGTATTACAGATCTAGATCTTAGGCCCACATCCACGTGTGTCTGACCAGCAAAGATATAAATTACAGTACGTGCAGTAGACCAAAGAGCATATATTATAAATAAACACAGCAGATAACATAGATCATTCGTACCTTACCATAGATTTAACACAGAGCGCAGATTCATTTAACAGATAGATCCAGAACCAAATACTAGCAATACTTCTCATATATTATCAGCAGATTCTTACATAACCCCAAATCCCACCTGCGCACACAGCCAGCAGGGTCCACACACAGCAGGACAAAGGATCTCCGCACACACAGCTAGCAGGAGTCCGACCCAAATACCCGAAACCCAGAACTAACAATCCGCACTTAGCATTCACTTATATTCATCTTCTACCTATCGACTCAAAAATACTTACTATTTATACCAATTTAGCCTAGACTTACCATGGTCCGCAAACCGTGGTTTGCGAACTCCTAGTTTTACCTATTTACCCGCTTTCAATGTATTGGGGCTTTTATCCACCCTATCACCCCTGCGCTAGACTAAATATAATCAAAATAATACAAAATTGGACCAGCTTTCATCAGTGTGGGAGACCCTTCTCCAACATCAACTTATGGTTGATCCATTGATTAGTGATTCTAAAGTTCGTGGAGAAAAGGGTAAAGTTAGGTTTCCATGTAAGTTATCTGAAGGGAGGCATCAAAATCACCTTTTCCCTCAACCACTTATCACAAGTCAGCCCATGACACTAAGTTGGTGACACCACCTCCACAAAGACATCATATGTCATACATGGTTAGTCTAAATTTGTGAGAAATATCTAAGTTGATTAATGACCCAAATATTACTTTTTCCAAAGTGGTTTATCTGAAAAGTATAAAATATTTACCTACAAATGTGATTTCCATGCGTAGTGATATGCATTAATCAAGACCATAATATTTACTCAAACCAAATCGTTTTCAATGGAATGTGTACAGATATTTGAAGAATGTGTAAGTGGGAGAGGATTAATGGGTTGGAAGTTGAAGACCGAGAGGATATGATTGAATTTTCAGCAAAAGACTTAACATGGACAAATATTGATAGGGACCAAGTTGCAGTTATTCCATACTGTCGACTTGATGATTTTATAAGAGGAGAGGAATCGAGTGAATCTGCCCCCACTCAATTTAATCTTTATTCTCATCGAAATAAAAAAGTAGAGGATATCAAACAAACATATTGTTCAACATATCTGGAGTACGCTATGTGAGTCTTTATATATTTATCAATATACATATAATTTTTTACAATATGCATATATGTTATATCTAATTTGTTGTAATAAATTTATATACAGGTATTGGTGTGCATATGGTCGGGAGTGAAAAAACCAAATTATGAGTACATCCTCAGATATTAAAAAAAAAAATGCAGTCGATATGAAAGTATTAAAGTTGGTTGCCAATGTCACTTCATTATGCGACGACTTCAACTTAGACCAGACAATGTTGTAATAATATATACTACATGTAGGGATATTGATAAATCCAATGTTGTTTTTCATGGAAAAGATGCAATCAGAAGGCCTATGAGATTCAGTTATGCACCACATTTAACAAGGGATATGCAATCTATTGTCCAACATTTAATCCAAAGAGGTTTTAATGTTATAATGATATGGGACCAATTCATTTTTGATGTGAAGGATGGATTTGGTGAGTTATACACAGGGGCATATTGAGATACATATATGATAAGACAAGATATATTAAACATTTACAATGATACCATAAGGCTAGAGTAAAGATCAAAGTGATCCAAATAGTATAGAATGTTGGTATAAGGAACGCCCTGAGAGTTTTTTCTTCTACTAAAAACAAGATCTTGTTGAAAACATCCATTTTATTATAGGCATACAAACAAAGTGGATGCACTCAATGATGCTAAAATATTCTCACAATAATATAATTTCAATGGATTCAACATTTAGTACAAATAAGTATGGAGTGAGTACAAATTTATCCTAAATTTGATTCACTTATTCAACCTCATTTTAATGCATGTAACTTATATAAATGTAATTATGTACATTGTTTGTAATGTAGTGTCAACTATACACCTTAATGTTTTCTGACGAACATCGCAATGGGGTTCCAGTAGCTTGGGTGATATCATCACGCAATACTATAGCTTGTATTTCTAAATGGATGTCAATTCTCCTTTCTATTGAGAAGAAAGAGCGACCAGATTGGCATGTTCAAGCCTTCATCACAAATGATGCTACTTCTGAAATTGAAGCATTAAGGTGATGTGTTTATTCTTTTATAAGAGACATAAAAATATTGTTAATGTATATTACCTCTAATAAATTATGTTATTCCAGATCTTCAATAAAGTGTAAAATATTATTACATGTGTGACATGTTCATCGTGCATGGTTGAAGAATGTTGGAAATAAAGTCCAAGGAAGGAAAAACCAAATCCACATTTTTCATTTTTTAGGAAAAATCATGCACACATGTGAAGATGATGAATCTATAAAAAAGACAGTTGAAAGGTTCTTTGAAAGATTCAGTGACCATCCAAGGTTTTTGGAATATTTGAAAACAACTTGGTTAGCTAACAACAAAATATGTAAGTTTCTTGTAAGTGGCTTTAATGACTCTATTTTTCATGTCATATGTATTATTAATTCATAGCTAATAAATTTCTTTCTACAGATATGTGGGCAAAAGCATACAAAAATTTTCCACATTCCAATCAAGATACAAATAATGCCATTGAATCTTATGATCGACATATCAAGGAAAGATACCTAAGTGAAAAGAATAATGCATGTAATAAACGTGTTGATTGGTTAATATGTGTTGTTGACAAAGGTCATATTATATTACAATCATTTGCGACGTTTAAAAAAAGTCGGTTTTGTACGGCCTAGAAAAATTTAGAAACAATTGAATCCATCCAAGTGTAGAGCTAGCCAAATCCCAAATGAATACTGTGTGCTTGATGAAAAGAGTAACAATGGTTATTGGGTTCGTAGCCAAAATAATGATACACGTGATATTTGGTACAATGTCATATATAAAGGGTCCAATCTACACTTCTATAATTGCAATTGGGCCTAGAATGGAAATGTTTGTAAACATGTACTGAAAGTTGAGATGTTGGCAAGTAACATTAGTTTGAGTGAAAATGTACTACCTAATGTCACTAATCCTACTACGGAAAGGCCTACAATTTTATTTGATTTGAATGAAACACCTATATTAGGCCTAGAAATCTAAATGGAGTTTCCGCCATGCTTTGATTCTCCTCCCAATATAAATTATTATAATGAAACAAGCATTGATAATGTTGAATCAACCAATGTATGACCAAATAGTGCATTATTTGAAGATGATGAGATGAAACGTTTTAACTCATCAACTCATGAGAAATTGAGATCCATAATACCTACAAATTTGGAGCAAGAAAATGCATTGAACAGTTTGGTAGACAAAGCATGTCAAGAATACAACAGAATGTTTTTCAATATTATAACTTCATCTAAGATCACTACTAAAAGAAAACATAGTTTCTTGAGCCCAGTCAATAAGAAAAGGAAATTTGGAAACAAGTCAAAATCAGAGAAAGATAAACCACATTTTGAAAAGGTTGGACAAGTTCATGCAAAAAACAAACATGGATAAGCAACTAGAGTTATCTTCTCAACACCAAAGAAATGTGGGCCACATGCCTGAGTTAGTGCAACATATTATTATACAGAAAAATGGTATGGAAATTTGATGGCATGCATTGTTTTATGTGTAATACAATATATTATCATTTTCGATGCATTTGCATAACTATATGAACTTTTTTATTGTTACAGTCGAGGGACCCACATCTCACAATGTTTCAGCTTGTCGACTTCAATTATTTGATGAGCATGTTGGTGAAAAAAACTATAGCACTAGGAACACTGCTCTAGTCATTAGCATTCCAATTTCCTCCTCGACGGTGCTTCCTCCTATTATACAACCAATGGGGATGTATTGTTGCCCACACCGACCAACTTTCTCCTTCATAAATTCTCCCATGCCTATAACCACCTCTCCAAACCCTTCCCAATTCCCACCCCTACCATTTATTCATCCACCATTGACATTCCAATTTCCCCCCCCTAGAGTGATCCCTCGCCCTAGGGTGATTCCCACTATCATACAATCGGTGGGGGTGTATCACCGCCCACACCCACTACCTTTTTCCTATTTCATTTCCACCATGCCTTTATCCATCACCCATGAACCATGCCTATATCCTTCACCAAGTGCTCCACCGTCTGCCGAAGAAGGAAAATCTTCTCCATTGCCTTAGATCTTCATGGTGAGAATGAGTAGTTGATCAAAATCTTATCATGAATTAACGAAATTGATTGTATGCATTTTGGATTTTACAACTAATTGGTTATTGAATTTTTGCAGAAATATTAATTTCGAAATGCACTTGGCAGTGCCAAGCGCGGCGAGGGTGACATATAGACTCAATTTATAGATCAATCATGATGTCATTTTTCTATTATGTCATTTATGGGCATGACTTTCCAATATCTATGTTGAGAATGAAGTTCCATTTTGTAAAAGAGAAAAATGTATAACTAGACCAATTTGAAATACAAGTACAAGAATTTGAACTTGTGTATATGACAATGTCTTCATTGGCTTTCAAATTCATGATGTGGATTTAATGTTATATTCTATCAATGTTACATTACTTTTGATGAATGTAGTGAGAATGGATTTATTTGTTTCATTTACAAATTATCAAGTTTGCAAGTTAAATTACTTTTAAATTTATGTATTACTCAATGTTGCATGCATGGACAACCATATCATTACCATGGAACTCTACTTAGTTATAATAATAGATGTATCATGTACATGAAGAGAGCATATATATGGATTCAGATTTATTTTAATTTTGAATTAATGAAAAGGAAAACTAAAGTTTAAAAGTACAGTATACATGCCTTATAATAAAATCTGCAAAAATAGATAAAGTTTTGAGCCTTTACCACTTCAATACTAATATTTAAAGATGAAAACTTTATTGATAAGTGGTGGTGTTTTTTTTTTTTTTTTTTTTTTTTTTTTGGCACAAAACATATTTATGATAAGAATACAAAAAGTGTGAGATTTTTTTTAGATGTGGGTTCATCTTAGTATGGATATATTTTTTGAATTTTTACTAATAATATAGTCGTTAAGAATAATAGTAGCTACATGTTTCAAACATTCTATTTTACAAATGTTGAAAGTTAACAAAAGGATGTAACTACATGGGATATAGTGGAAATAACATATATACATTATTTTCACTTATAATATAGAAATCCAATGAATCCAAAAATCATAGTATGCTTAAATTAGATCAAGTGTTTTTGTTGCAATAATTAAGGAGGCATATGAAACTTACATTATTGTATAATAACGAGAGAGAATCATTTAGAAATTATGGACACTAAGCATGTTTTTTTTTTTTTATAATATGTATATAATCGTCCTAAAAAAATTACCAAATTGATATTTCTATCATATTTACTTCATACAAAATATTAATATTTTATTTTGCTTTTAAATTATCTTTAAATGATTTTCACCTACTATGCCAAATGGAGAGGTTAAGAATTATTACTTATCTATAGAGGCCTGCCTTATACTTAGAACTAGGGATGCATACCTAGTATGACCTATTTATCTCTCAACCTTCAAATGAGGATAACTCTTGGATTTCAAACTAAGATTTAAGACCATTTCCCTCCCATTCTAAAGCTGAAAAATCCTTTGTTGATGTACGTAGTTAATTTACACTATTTTTAAACTATTATTTTGTGAAATCCTAATCCTCCATCATTCCTATTATGTGTACTTCTTCTCTTATAAACATTATACTTACAATAAGGCATGCCACAAATCATTTTTAATTTCTTTTATTATAAACATCATACCTACAATAATTCAAGATATTATTATTAGAGAGAACTATTGATTATTTGAATGAAATTGTCATAACGAAGTTAAATTTATGATAGAATATTATTTTAATGACCTATTTTCCATCACCATTGCCCCTTATTACATTAAATGTGCCTCAAACTATGATTAAACCTATTTAATTTAAAAGTAATAAAATTAAATTATTTTATTACTTTAGATTCACACACACGTGTACATCTCAAAAATAAATATTTCAATCCTTTTATATTGAAAACTTGTCTTCCATTCATACACACATTAACATGTTCTTCTAAATATTAAATCCAAGAATCATTCCAAATGCCACGTAGTAATGAGAATGGAACTTCAAACATCGAATTAAAGTCATGGCATTAGTTTATAGTGTAAATTGTATTTAGTTATAGTGTAATAACAAACATTTGCATGTAAAAGTCATGGTATTAATTTATAGTGTAAATTGTATTGAAATATAGTGTAATGACAAACATTTACATGCAAAATACTAGTTGCATCAAACATTACAAAGCTAGATGACATGATTAATGGAATTTTGAAAGAGATAATCTAAACACTTTTTCAATATATTAATTAACTTGATTTTTTTAGTTTCTATTGGAAAAAAATAAAGTAAACATTTATTTAATAATATAGTAATTTGACCTTTTTTACTAAATTAAAAGAATAAAAAATATATTTATATTTGAATAAATTTTATAATAACATATTTTTATTTTTATTTTTATTGTTAATTAATAAAACTTTAGTCAAGCACAACAAATCAAAGCAAATGAAGTGCGCTTATAACCACTTTGAGATTTTAAAGAATTAATGTTTATAAAACATAAAACTCATCCTTTAAATTAACCATAAAAACCCAAAAAAAATAAGATTTCACATCAATGAAGAATATGTAGCACCAACATTCTAAATCACCATTTAAGCTCAATACTAACTTTCATTTTCATTTCCTATAGCAAACCATTATATAACATTTGCAACTCACCAATTTCAAAAACACGTGTATAATCATCTTTTCACCGTTTATAAGTTTGGTTAACCAAAAAGTATATGTATATATTTAAACATTGAGTTTCCATTATCAACAACCCTTCTATGAAATAATTTTCAACTTATCCAATGAAATGAATTTGAATGCCATTGAGGAAGATAGAACCCTCACACTGTTATTGTATTCAGCTGTGGGCTCTCCATTGAAGAAATGTAGGCATTCTCAAATCATTGTAAAAGTTCAATGTTTCATCTTCCTGTCAAGGCTGATGAGTGCATCTCTACCATTAATTTTGACACCAACCATCCTCAGAGTGTTTTTATTGATAGCTTCCAAGGTGAGTGTTCAATATTCTACATTATTTAAGCCAACATTTGTGATGAATCTTGAGAGTACATAATGATCCTTTTAGTCACTAGCTAATTGTGCCTCCAACGTTACATTTGTCAGCAAAATATTTAGCGTAATTAGAGGCAAAGGAGCGTGGCCACGACCCCACAGATCGCAATTAAATTATGATGACATGGCAAATTGATTTGTCAAGGTGACATGGCAAGATGACGTGGAGATGACGTGGACCTGACCCCATATCGCAATTCGCAAATCGCAAAGCTTATAAAGAATAGCACTCAAGAACAACGTAGAAATGCCAAGATGCAATAAATAGCCCAGATGCGATACGCTTCAAAGCTAAAGTCTAAAGGATTTAAAGTTCGACATGGGACCCATTCACATATCGAAAATCGCAAGATCAGAAGGGTGAAGATCATAAGAACAAGGTTGAATTGTCGAAATGCGAAATGCGATATAGTTCGAAGCTCGAATCTAAAGTAATCATAGTTGAGTGATACGATGAAATATATAGGTGTGTAGTGTGGGTAAGAGGAGAGTTTCGAGAGGATTTTGAGGTCCGAATAAGGCCTTGAGTCCAAGAAGTGATTTTATTGTAAATCAGGCTAGGAGGGTCTTTGTAAATTATTTATGAATTAATAGAGGAAGTTATTGGTTTCAAGTATTTTGTAATGTGTGTTATTAAACCATGTTTATGATGTTAAGTCAAATGTGATACGAGTATGTTTCATACGTAGGTCAAACTCATGAATGATTGGTGCAATGGAAGAATAATATTAAGCGGTACAAAGAAGACTAGATCAGTCTTGTATCAGAGTTGCAACAGAAGCAGAAGAACTCAACAGTTGTGAGGAATAGTGAAAAATTATCATTGCATGGAGCATTGCATCTATGACAAAGTGGCTTGGAAGAATAAGTTCATGGGAGATATGTGTTGATCGTTGATCAATGAAGGATCAACGACCCATTAACCAGAGGACATGGGAGTCTTTTTAGAGTATTGAACATTGAGTACAAACATAAGGGAAGATTGAAGACGAAGGATCGATATCATAAAAGATGGGCGAGTAGAGAATATAAAGGGTGAAACCAAGTTGAGTTTTACCCAGAGAAGCCAGAAGCCACAAAAATGAGTCATAGGAGTCTATCAACGTAATACTTAATACTTAGTTTTTTTAGAGTCCCAACATAAATCTGTCACTTGACAACTCTAGGAGACAAAACTTGAGAAGGATCTATCATTTAACAACGTCGGCTCAGAAGCCTAAAAGCCCTAGTGGAATTTTAATTTACAAGTGGGCATACACAAATGCGACATCGAGATCTAGGATCCAATAGTTAGTAGAGTTGGAAAAAAAGTGGATGTGAAATTCTCTGTTGTCCAAATCCATTAAAGTCTAGAGTCATTTGAATTGTGAGCAAGCATTCAAAAGAGCCGAGATTCAGGTGGAATGTGTCATGATACAGATCACAGTTAACAAAAAAAATTTATGTTACTTGAAATAGAGATAGCCCATGCATTTTGATATTAGAATTTGTTTATAAGTCAGGATCAGGTCATAAGTGGGATCGACAAGTAGAGTAAATGTGGTGCAGTGGAAGACATGGAACAATGGGCCATACCCAGAAGGTGTTGAAGTTTGCAACAAGAAACAGTGAAGGAGGCATCCTCAAACATCATCCTTGATCCTAGTTGGAAAATAATCACCTAAACTAGGTGGGGCCCACACAGGCTATTTTTAGGTGTATGTCTATTTTTAGACATGTCGATCATATTCTATGAGTTGCAAGATGCTATTTGTGGATGGTTGGTCAAGTTGGAAAAATAGATGAGATTCTATTTTTAGAATATTGGGCGAAGTCTATTTATAGATCGCTGATCTAAAAATAGATATGTCGAATATTATTAGCTCTTAATAATATTTGGACTCTAAACATTATCTTATTCTCTTGGAGCACTTCAGTTAAGTGCACAAATGTGGCACAACAGCTGGCAGAAAGAATTACGCTATTCCTGAGGGTTTACTGGAGCTATTGCATGAGGACTTCAGTTAGAAGTCATGTGACAGAGTTTGGTGCAGTTATAGAAGTAGTTGGTGGAGTTGTATTCAGTTTAACTCAGTTGAGCTAGTTGTATCTAGTCTAACTAATTGATACACTAGTGAGAGTGGTGTGAATTAATTAGTTAATTAATTCACAAATAATAACTCATTAATCAACTGAACAATACAACAGTTAACTATAGTGCATGCCAGTTTCAGTGGAGACCAGTGGAGAGATAGGTGAAAAGGCAAGATAGACTATCCGTTGTGACTATTAGTGATGCATGAATTGCGTCTACATATACATTAGAGATGCCAATGATAATAACGCAGTCAAGGAGAGTGGGATTGCATCGAATTGGTATTTGTAATCAGCTTGGATTGCACAGTGGAGATAGGCTATCAGGAGGGCAAAATTCAGTGCATGGATTTGCAGATTTCTTCATGATAGTGTGTGACGATTGATTGTACTGAGAGCTTGCTGTACTAAGCTTTGTATGAGATTGTTACATGATCTCCATGATACATAATATGATAGTTGGGGTTTTTAGCTTCAGGCTTTCTCGTTAAACAATTGTGTTATGTGTGTTTTTATTGCTTCATGTGTTTTGCAATTGTTGATTAAATTTCCACAAGAATTATAGTGGAAGGATTCTGTATTTTGCAAGAAGATAAATATTGTGAGATCAGGAGAGTCTGAATATATACATGCTTATTGTATATAATTTCTACATGGTATCGGAGCTGTGTTATAGATTTTCTACATGGAATGAGAGCAGGAATTTTTGGGTGAGCAAGTTTGCAGAGAATATCTTAATTTTTTTGTGAAATATTTTCAGAACCAAATAACATATTTGGATTCCTTGCAGAAAAATACCCAAATTTAATATAAATAAAAAATCGATCAAATCGACGCTCGGATGAGGGAGATATCATCGATTTAAAATTAGCTCTTTTGTTAGAAAATTTTGCGACAACGAGACAATTGCAATGTGTGCGAGCCAAGAATCTACATGCACTGAGGTACAAGATGCATGCAAAGCTTTGAAGAGCAAAACCGAGGTTAGTGACTTGGTGGTTGAGAGGGAGCCTCTCAAAATGCAACGTGAGAAGCAGTCTCAGAAGGTTGTGCAACAGCGACAACTGGAGATGCAGAAGAATCTTTATAGATTTGACGTAGATGGAATTTCTACGGAACTTCCTACTGTTGGGAAGTGTAAGAAAGCCATGCAATTGAAGCTTGAGAGGTAGCAGGATTTGCATGCAGGTAAGAGTGAACCTCTGGATGTGGAGCAGCCACAAGATGAGGATCATGGAGTGGGAGCAACCACTTAGGAAGAGAAATTTCGTGCCAGATGGGCAGAGGAAGTGCATGCAGCTATACCACCAAGTGAGAGGTGGGGCGGCATGCATGAGTAATCCCAAGAGGAGATTTTTGGGCATGATTCATGGAGATGGTGTGGATCTCATGAATTGAACCTAGCTACGAGGTGCCCACAAAGCAGCAATAGCATGATCAGTTGGATTGATGCAGGCAGATCAAAGTGACTGTCAAATACTGGAGCGCGGTTCAGAGTTGACAGCAAGTGCAGAGTGCATGGGTGCAGAGTTCAATAGCGCAGTGGTTCTTGAAGACATGTGCAGTTGGTACCAGTAGAAGTCGAAGACTTTGATGATAGATGCATCAGACTGATTGAGGTGTTTGGAGCCTTTCAGTTTCGAAAGTGTTGCAGCAAGAGTTGCAAAGCAGATGCATGGAGTTGCAGGGCGCTTACAAAGGTTGCAGGGCGAATGCATGGAGTTGCATGTCGCATGCAAAGACAATCCTTTCTTGTTGAGAGGGAGTGTTGAAGTTTGCAACAAGAAACAGTGAAGGAGGCATCCTGAAACATCATCCTTGATCCTAGTTGGAAAATAATCACCTAAACTAGGTGGGGCCGACACAGGCTATTTTTAGGTGTATGTCTATTTTTAGACATGGCGATCATATTCTATGAGCTGCAAGATGCTATTTGTGGATGGTTGATCAAGTTGGAAAAATAGATGAGATTCTGTTTTTAGAATATTGGGCAAAGTCTATTTATAGATCGCTGATCTAAAAATAGATATTTCGAATATTATTAGCTCTTAATAATATTTGGACTCTAAACATTATCTTATTCTCTTGGAGCACTTCAATTAAGTGCACAGATGTGGCACAACAGCTGACAGAAAGAATTGCACTATTCCTGAGGGTTTACTGGAGCTATTGCATGAGGACTTCAGTTAGAAGTCATGTGACAGAGTTTGGTGGAGTTATAGAAGTAGTTGGTGGAGTTGTATTCAGTTTAACTCAATTAGACTCAATTGAGCTAATTGTATCTAGTCTAACTGATTGATACACTAATGAGAGTGGTGTGAATTAATTAATCAACTGAACAATACAACAGTTAACTATAGTGCATGGTAGTTTCAGTGGAGACCAGTGGAGAGATAGGTGAAAGGGCAAGATAGACTATCTGTTGTGACTATTAGTGATGCATGAATTGCGTCTACATATACATTGGAGATGCCAATGATAATAACGCAGTCAAGGAGAGTGGGATTGCATCGAATTGGTCTTTGTAATCAACTTGGATTGCACAGTGGAGATAGGCTATCAGAAGGGCAAAAATCAGTGCATCGATTTGCAGATTTCTTCATGATAGTGTGTGACGATTGATTGTACTGAGAGCTTGATGTACTAAACTTTGTATGAGATTGTTACATGATCTCCATGATACATAATATGATAGTTGGGGTCTTTAGCTTCAGGCTTTCCCGTTAAACAATTGTGTTATGTGTGTTTTTATTGCTTCATGTGTTTTGCAATTGTTGATTAAATTTCCGCAAGAATTATTGTGGAAGGATTCTGTATTTTGCAAGAAGATAAATATTGTGAGATCAAGAGAGTCCGAATATATGCATGCTTATTGTATATAATTTCTACAGAAGGTTGAAGCCCAAAAATTCTATTAATTTACAAAAGGAAAATGGAACTGGTAAAAACAAATAGGCTCACGTGGCAATGCCAAGGCCAAGTCCAATAAGTATCAAAGGAGTTTGGAGTAAGTGGACCAACTCGAAAGAAATCTAGCCCGGGTGTTAATTAAATTTTCAAACGAGAATTAAAAAGGTCAGTGTTCGACTTATGTGTTAGGTCGCCCAACCCAAAGGTTAAAAGATGGGTGTTATTCTTATTGTGAATGGGTTCGTCCACAGTTGTTCTGTTATGGGTAGGGCTATGCATTTATATGCATAACTTGGCTCTAGTGGCTATGTTTAAAAATAATAACTAAATCTAGTGGTTTGATATCCCCCTTACAGATCCTTCCACTAATTTATACAATCTTTTAAAAGGGATTTATCTTCCTAATTTCGAGTTTGAAGGAAGCGCAATTTGGAACAGATCTCAACATTGTGGGTTAGATCAAACTAGGTATTTGTAAAGCCTATCATTTGGGTTTACATCAGGTTGACTTACATGTGAAAGATTCATGTGATGTGAAGCTCTTTAATTTCATGTAGAGAGGCTAGAAATTGGATTTCTGCATGCTACAGATGGAGGATTTGTTGGTTGAAGATGAAGATGAAGATGAAGTTAGGAATAATGTTTACCTGATGATGTTAGGAATAATGTGAACATGTTGCTAGAGGTAAACTACTTGGACAATGAGAAACTAGAAGTGTGAAAGAGAGTAGAAATACACATTATGTTTAACTTTAGCCATAATCATTAGTGGATCAAGCAAGGATGACACAAAGATGTCAAGTCTTGGTTAAAGAATTAGCGAATAGAGGAAAATGTCATCTTGTTGGATATAGATAATATTAAAAGTATTATTACATCTAAATTGAAATAGATTTTGTGGTGCAATATATATTTAGAAAATGAAAGGAAGGTAAGATTCTACAAAGAAGAAAATCAACATTGCTAAAACAAGAACCAACTTCTACCAGCTTCATAGTGAAATTTGACATTGGACAACTCTCTAAACATTGTGGGATGCAAGAATATCTCATCATCTTTGTGACACTAAGAAATTTGAAAGTGAAAATAGTTTTCTCTAGAATGCGCCACAAGAATATCTCATCATCTTTGTGACACTAAGAAATTTGAAAGTGAAAATAGCTTTCTCTAGAGTGCGCCACATATATCCAAATTAAAAGTCAATTTCACAATATTTGTTACAACATTCCTAAACTTTCAAGTCATCAAAAATAGTAATCTTGTAACTTTTCTTTTTTTATTGTCTATTTTAATACAAAATAAGATTTTAAAAAACTCTAAATAATCTCAAACAATTTTTTAATACAAAGTGAAAACATGAATGACTTACATGCACATTATTATTTGACATAAACCACAACAATTAAGAAATTAAAAAAGATTTTAAAAAATATGAAATTAAAACTATTAATAATTTATTAATATGAAACTCAAAATATTATTATATATAATAAGATCTAAATACTGAAATTAGTAACACACATTCCAAGAATATTTCAAGTTTATAGTATATAATAATTATTAATAAAAGAGTTATCATTGTATTAATTTTTAATAAATAATAAAACACACTTGGGTATGCAATACAAATGCATACTTGGGTATTGAATACAAATGCACACTTTAATGAATAGCCTTAATAAATATTATCATACTGAGGAGGTAGCATTTCGTAAGTGATAGAGTTTTCATTTTTTGTATTTTGCAGCGAGATGACCTTAATTTACAGCAGATGACCTTAATTTATAGTGATATCAAAGTATTATTGTTCTTGTTCTTCATATTTAGGATTTTTGACCTTTAAATGGATATTTTACAAAATATTTTGCTGAATTCTTCTTCCATTTTTCTGTTTTCTCTCCCTTTAAACGACCTATGAGTGCACTGGTCTAAGGACGGTTTGATTATTCAGCTACTCCTATAGAGACTTCGGGGTTTTTTCCTTGAAACTTCCTAAAAACTGACTAACTCTTGCAATCACAAGTTAATTAGAAAATATTCTTTCTATCACCGCTAAAATGAGCCAAAATTTGTACCTATTGAAGAGACATTAAGTTTTGCACGGTTCTTGTTTTATTTTTACGTTTTTTACTCCCTGAATGTTACTAGCTCAAATAATTTGATTTTTTGTGAAAGAAGACAGCCATTATTCAATCCAGGATGACAGAGAAAGCTATGGTGATTTTGGTACACAACCTTTAATTATGTTTTGTCCTGGACTCAAATGCTGCCAATTCCAGGCATCTCCAAGCGACAACAAGAAGCCAAGTGAGTTTCCCATGGTTTAATTAGGCCTTTTGTGTGAGAATAATCTAGAAATAGATTTAGTTTTGGTTTGTTGTACGTGAGTGTGCATTTAGAAATCAGTTCCATCTATTCAGGGTTGTTTCCTCTTCTTCAGGAAGATTAGGTGAGTGAGTTTCTTATTTAAGTGTGATGTAATTGAGCGATTGAATTCATTGAGTTGTGTGAGCTTTGTCTCACGTTTGCTGGTGTTTCTGCTGTGTGTTTGTTTTTGTAATTTGGTATCAGAGCAAGTTCTCTGCGCCTCTCTCCTCTTCGCGAGCAGTGACGGACTCTGCTATTAGAGTGGGCGCAGATTCAGATTGCCAGACTGCCGCCATCGACCCAGAATTCAATTGCTGTCAAGCGTGAAGCATTTGTCATTTGGTGCGTGTTTTTCATTTAGCGTGAAACTGTCATTTGAAGCACAATATCTTCCTATGTAGCAACATTACCTCATGTGAAGTCAGTGCACTTTGTAAGCAAGATAGAGAAGATTTCTGCTCATCGGTTCATACTGAGAAGCGAAAGTATGATATACTTGAATTAATTCACACTGATGTATGTGGACCTATGCAAACTAGGTCTCTTGGTGGTGCTTCATACTTTGTTATTTTTATTGATGATAGATCTAGGTATACCTGGGTCTATTTCATTAGAAGGAAAAGTGACATATTTGAGTATTTTAAAGAGTTTCGAACTATGGTCGAAAAACAAACAGGAAAGTGCATTAAAATACTCAGATCTGATCAAGGGGGTGAATATAAGTCAAAATCATTTAACACCTATTGTAAATCTAATGGAATTCAACAACAGTTCACAGTGCCACATACCCCTCAGCAAAATGGTGTTGCTGAGCGATGGAATAGAACCTTGGTGGAATCTGCTCGTAGTATGTTGCAAGGTAAGAATATCTCAAATGGTTTCTGGGCAGAAGCCATTAACACTGCTGTTTATCTGAAGAATCGATGTCCCACTAAGCAATTAGTTTTTCAAACTCCTTTTGAGGTTCTTCATGGTTATAAACTTGATGTGAGTCATTTCAAAGTCTTTGGATGTACTGCTTTTGCTCATATTCCTAAGGCTAATAGAAGAAAACTTGATGCCAAGTCAATCAAGTGTGTTTTCATTGGATATTGTACGGATCAGAAGGCCTATAAATTGTTTGATCCAAGTTCCCATAAACTATTTGCAAGTCGTGATGTGTTGTTTCATGAGCAGGCTGATAAAAGTAATACAAAGAATGATGCATGGCATATATCTAATGATGCACATGTCAAACTTGATACTTTGATTAAGCAGGAACAGGAACAGGTACAGGTACAGGTACAGGATCAGGATGAGAGCAGCGGTATGAGCACATCTAGCAGCAGTGAGTCATCACAAGGGGGTGATTCACCTCAAAGCCGACGAATCATGGATGGAACACCCACAGGCATTGAAGCACCAAGAAGATCGTCCCGACAGACTCAGCTTCCTGCAAGGTATAGAGACTATGCCTTAATGTCTAACATAATGAATGTTGAAGAACCAATTGATTATGAACAGGCTAAACAACATGAACCATGGATTAATGCTATGAATGATGAGTATGCTTCTCTAATAAAAAATCAAACATGGGAATTAGTGGAACTTTCTGAAAATAAAGTTCCAATTGGAAGCAAATGGTTGTACAAATTGAAATTTAAAGCAGATGGTACAATTGATAAATTTAAGGCAAGATTAGTAGCAAAAGGATATGCTCAAAAGGAGGGAATTGATTATGAAGACACTTTTGCACCAGTAGCTAAGTTAAATACAATTAGATTACTGTTTGCCTTAGCCACAAAACATAATTGGAATATACATCAATTGGATGTCAAATCTGCTTTTCTAAATGGTGATTTAAAGGAAGAAGTCTATTTGGTTCAACCTGAAGGGTTTGTCAAACAGGGACAGGAGCATCTGGTTTGCAGGTTAAGAAAGGCATTGTATGGTTTGAAACAGGCGCCGAGATCATGGTATGTAAAGATTGATACCTTCTTTCTTCAGAATGGATTTGTGAAAAGCAAAAATGATCCTAACTTGTATGTTAAGAAAGATGGAAAAGGAAATGTTGCTTTAATATCTTTGTATGTGGATGATCTCATAATCACGGGGAGTGCTCACAAGTTAATTGAAGAAATTAAAGTTCAGTTGTCACAGGAATTTGAAATGAAAGATTTGGGTGAATTGCATTACTGTTTAGGAATTGAGGTATGGAGAGAGCTTGGTAAAACTTTGATCACTCAAAGCAAATATACAAAGGAGATTCTTAAAAATTTCAATATGACAGATTGCAAAGCTATGTCAACTCCCTTAGAACAGAATGCAAAGTTGTACAAAGAAGATGGATCGAAAGAGGCAGATGGAACATTATATCGTCAGTTAGTGGGAAGTTTGAACTATCTCACCACTACCAGACCAGACATTGCATACTCAGTCAGTATCCTTAGTCAATTCATGGCTAAGCCTTCAGAAAATCACTGGAATGCTGCAAAGAAAGTTCTCCGATACTTAAAGGGAACAGTGAATTTAGGTATTATGTATACTGATGAATCTGATGTTGCACTGACAGGTTTTTCTGATTCAGATTGGGCAGGAAATCCAGATGACAGATGATCTACCTCTGGCTATGCATTTCATATTGGATCGGGGGTCGTATCTTGGAGTAGTAAGAAATAGCCAACTGTTTCTTTATCATCAACAGAATCAGAGTACAAAGCTTTGACCAATGCCACCTGTGAAGCTATTTGGTTGCGGAGAATTCTTGCAGATCTTGAAGAGGCGCAAAGTGGTTCAACATGTATCAATTGTGATAATCAGAGTGCTATCAAATTAGCACATAATCCACTTTACCATGCTAGAACAAAACACGTTGAGTTACAGTACCACTTTGTACGTGAGAAAATTGAGTCGAATGAAATTGAATTGATATTTTGTAACACCAAGGATAATGTGGCTGATATATTTACTAAGCCCCTTGGTAAAATCAAATTTGAAGTTTTTAGAAGTCAGTTAGGTATTATAGAAAATCCATTTCTCCATTAAGGGAGGATGTGAGAATAATCTAGAAATAGATTTAGTTTTGGTTTGTTGTACGGGAGTGTGCATTTAGAAATCAGTTCCATCTATTCAGGGTTGTTTCCTCTTCTTCAGGAAGATTAGGTGAGTGAGTTTCTTATTTAAGTGTGATGTAATTGAGCGATTGAATTCATTGAGTTGTGTGAGCTTTGTCTCACGTTTGTCATGTTTATGTCGTGTGTTTGTTTTTGTAATTTTTTGCTTTTTCGAAATTACTAATATATTTTCTACCGTATGTATTGGAGATTATATTAATATTTTTGGCCATGTAGGATAAAAAGTAACAAAATGCACCTTCTTTGACATCTTTTTACAATGTGTTTTTGGTGTTTTTCCACTTAAATCTAGTAAAATTCAGTTTTACATTTGATTGAATGGTGAAATCCAATTGTCCATGTTCTTTAAATGGTGAAATACAATTGTCTAGGTTCTTTAAACTCTAGTAGCAGCAAACTTGTTTCCAACTTATCTTCAAAGAGAAAATTACTGCAAAAAATTAAAATGAAAAATAAAAATCACTTTCAACCTTTAAATTTGAAAAAGAAAAATAAGAAGGAATTGTGGTAACAAGTTTTTTACAGCCCTATTCCATTTTCTTTAACCCAGAACATCATGCAATAATAATTTAATCCAATAATAATTTAACCCAGAAAAACATGGAGTAATAATTTAGCACTATAGCCTTAGCCTATTTACTGTAATAAGAAAACATAAAAGTGTAATAACTTAGCACCGTAGCACCGTTCAATGGGAGGGGAAAATGGGGGGAAAAGTGCAGTTGTGCTGATTATAAGCATTATAGGTTCCACAAAACTCTAATGAATCCTGACAACTAGCAAGATGTCACAAAACTCTAATGAAGCTTGACCCCTCGTAGGATGTTATATAGGGTATTATTCTAAAGCGGCTGGAAAAATGTGGCCGCATAGCAGTACAACACCAAAGAACAAAAGAAAAGAAGCACGTGTACCAGGACTTTGAGATAATGACTAAGCACTCAGAAATTGGACAGAATGCATGCATATATCCGAAAATGTTTTAATTGTTTCCATCATCTCTGAAATATTTAATGCGATGTTACTGTTGAATATGAAACTGAGTTAGACAACAAACTTTTTTAAAACAAAGTTTTTGATTCAAAATGAGTACTTCCGCCTCGAAAAGGATCTCAAATATTTTTAAGGTTTTGATTGGTTAACTGAAACATTTGGCAGTGTTTAATAGGCTCAACAAAAATTGAACAAAAACATGTAAAAAAACTTCGACTAGTTTCAATTTACGCATCTGAATTTTTTTCTCTGGTTCATATCCCAAAGCATTTCAATTACAAGAGTCCCTCCCAGCCCTTTCGGCAGGGACTAATAATGACGAGACTACCAATTAAATAAATAAATTGATCCGAGACAGCCCCTTTTCCATGCTTATTACCACAAGCGGCTTTATATGAAGTGAATAAATTATTAAACAAAAAAAAAAAATTGTTGAATTTACTTTCCTTAGTGCACAAATTTCGGGTCTTTCATGAATTATTGCTCTGCAAAGACCGCAACAAAGCACAGGACTGAATTGACATGCAGTCCCGGGAGCATAGGCCGACTTTGGTGACTACTTTAATTTTAAAGTTGGCTGTATATCCAGCTCGATACGGGAATTTATTTTCCCATGTTATTGCCGCGGCCCTCGCCCTCGCCCACGACCACCAATATTTCCTGGGCAACTAAAAAAACTCTTCTCCGCCATCTCCAAAACCGTCACTCCGAACTGCAGGCGGTTTCGCGGCAGTTGACCTGACGCCGACAACGCCGGAGCACAGTTACCGTCAAACGACGGGCCGCTGGATGAAACTTCCGAACAGCTGGACGCCAAGAACGCATGCGTTCTTTTCCAGGGCCTTCAATTTGATTTGACTCATGACGAGCCTCACGTTTCATGTAGACAGGCGCAGTAATGAATGATATGTGCCATCCGCCATTTAAATGGTACTTGTTTCCTGATCTGGGCATTGGTACTATTGAAGCATTAATTGGCCTATATCCCAGGAAATAAGGCTTTCCAATTTCAAAACCCATTGTACCATTAAGATGTTTTACATATGGTAAAACAATTGACCTGTTTTTATTTTATCAGGGTCAAATTCTGTTTCTAAACTAACCGATACCGGCCATGATGGGTTTCAACATCTATTATGGGTCTCAATTGCTTTCCTCCATGACCATCATACAAGCTATCAAAGTCCAGATAGCTTAAATGAAAAGCAACCACATTCAAATATATACTCAATGTTGATTTATACAGGATGAATATTTTGAATATGCAGCAGAAGACACGTGCAATTTACCAACCACATTCAAAGATAATACTCATTGTTGAGTTATACAGGATGGATATAGTGAATATGCATCAAAAGAGGTGCAATATATTTTTGGGTACCTGTAACAGTAGAATGTTCACCATACATGTATCTTAAGTTAAGGATGGCAGTGAAAGAGTAGTAAAATAATTGTTGGACATGTATCATATAGTGTCTAGTAAAAGCCCCTTTCTCTATCCAGTAGTGTGACAGCTCAGTTTGGAGGGCATCAGGCAGAATGTTCACCATACATGTATACTGGTGGATAGTGATAAAAGTAGTAAAATAATTGTTGGACATGTATCATATAGGTATATAGAAAAAGGCCCAACCTTGTATTTACACTTCCAAATTTCTCAGACTTTTGAAGTGAAATATGATGCTTTGAGCACTTACATGAACACTATGGTCATGCAGATCAGCAGCCTATTGCTTTTCAAAGTAGAAATTGATTGACAAGGAGAAGTTGTTATGCATCTATGATAAGAAAATCTTAACCCTTATTCATGTTGTGTAAAAATTCAAGCCATATTTATCCAGATAGCACCTTAAAATCCAAAGGGAGCATGAAACTTTGAAGTATTCATTTTTACCAGTGGAATTTTAGTGAAGTGGGAAAGTAAACAATAAGGTTTTTACTCTGAAATTCAATATAGGGGTATAAATAATGCTTCAGCAGATTTCTTAGCTATGCTATCTTAGTTGTGTTCCATATCTATGGTAGAACTGGGATGTATCTTAGCTATGATATCTGAGTTGTGTTCTATATCTATGGTAGAACTCGGATGCAAAAAGATTATTATCTGAATATGAAAAAGATGAGAGGGTTGTTGATTTGCTATAAAAACTAGAAAAAAAAAGACCCAAGACTAGGGAAATGGGTATACATTTTCAGGAAATCTGATTTTTTAATAAGAATTGAACATCGAGTACTGAAATCTATATTTTAAGAAGGCAGTGATAGAAGAATGTCACTCCCCACCTATTAATTAGTCAATTATTATAGGCTGTGAATTGGGTGTGTTCTAGGTTAATGGTGATGTGTGAGCCTACCATTCCTAATTATTGGGTGCACCCCAGGTGATCATCTCAATAAAAATTCTCTCACCATTGGCATCCAATTAACAAGAATGTCGGTTCATCTAAATGTTTATTTCCGTAATTCTAGTGCACCCTTTCCTCCCATCCAGAAAACCCCTGGTCATGTTTACTAGCATGATGCTCTTCCTCATAGCTTCATGGGCAGAAACTTTTCATTGTCAGTCTACTGTCTAAGTTTATTTCTCTTAGTTGAAGAGAGAACCCAAACAGAAGGGATAGAAAGTAGAAAACTAACCCCAACAGTTTGGTTGTGATGGCACATAATACTAAATCACTATACCTCATAAGATAGGCCAAGGGAAAAAAGTTGAAAAGGGTGGGTTACAACTAATTACTGGTTACAGCATTCACCCATATCCATACTCATTTCTGGCTCCATGTTTCATCTACCTTATTGGTCTACTTTTGACACCTTCAAGATCTTTCACTAGCTCACCTGATATTGATTTAAGGATACATTTTAAATCAATTAAATTTCTACCTTAATTGATTTTTGACATCTTTAAGGTCCCTTACTAGATCATTCTTGAAGCTACTTTAAGGATATATTTTAAATCAATTAAAAAAAGTTAAAAGACTAAAGGAATCTAACTACTAAAGGTACCCTATATACATCAAGCTCCTATATTATAGTTGTGAACACAGTGATGGTTTCATGACATTGTCTTATACACATGTTAAAGGCTCCTAGGTTACTGTATGGTCACACAAATTTAAATAGTGGAATTAAAGATGTTCAGAGAATGCAAACCTTTTTGCATTTTCTTTTTCCACTTTAGCTAGAGATGGACTATGAGTTGGGATAAGAGGTGGATCCACCATGGTTGGATATTATAGGAGGAGGGAAAAAAAATAAGTAGGTGAATTCCTTTTGGTAAACTCTTTCCTACACTAACCTTTTACCTTTTAGGAGAGTTCAATCCTTAAGCTATTTATTTTTAAGGAAACTCATTAATGGATAACTGAGCACTTAGTTATGGGTAAACCCCACATTTGTTTTGGGTATAACATATATTAATAGAATTGGATGAATAAAAATGAACTAGTAAATCTTACAATGTGAATGGAGAAAAATGGATTGTTGTTTGAGAGTTGTTTGATGTAAGAGAATATTTTCTTATGTTTGAGAGATAGGCTAATTGCTTTGGCTTGACTACTTCTATCTCTAAAAGAATATTATCAATAGATACAAGATACTCCATTCTTACCCTCCAATACCATCAGTCTTTGGAATAAATAAACACACTAGAAACATAAGGAAGGAGTTGGGTTATGTCCATCTAAGATCATAATGCAAGGGAATGCAATGCTTAAAGACTAGTGCAGTACTCTCTTAAATTAAAAAAATATAAAAGGCATTTTTATGGGCTTGGGTTAAGCATAAGTTAAACTGAATAGGAAGAAAAATGTAGGAACTACAATCCTTTTCAACCTCTTCCAAACCATTAATGCAGGTATTGATTTTGGATAAATATGGGTGAATCTGCTTCAAATTAATATTATGAAGAGTAAAAGTTAAGAGCCTACAGTGAACTACTCATTAGAAAAAATCATACCCTGGTACCTCTCTTCTGCTAACTAAAGGTGCTAACCCTTACTAGTCACCATTCCAAATGTCTTCTACAAGTCTTTCTTCAGGTATGATTTTCCTCAGTGGTATTATGGCCCTGGGATACAAAATCTAGACTGAATAGGAAGAAAAATGTAGGAACTACAATCCTTTTCAACCTCTTCCAAACCATTAATGCAGGTATTGATTTTGGATAAATATGGGTGAATCTGCTTCAAATTAATATTATGAAGAGTAAAAGTTAAGAGCCTACAGTGAACTACTCATTAGAAAAAATCACCTTTTGGTGCCTCTCCTTATACTAAACAGTTTAACCCTTACAAGTCTTGCTTAATCCAAATGTCTTCCTACAAGTCTTTCTTCAATGTGCTTTTGAGTGAGTTGTGTGTTTCCATCTAATGGAGGTGTGGCTTGGCAGGTCTTATTCCATCCTTATTAGATGGCATATTAGCACTGTTTCTCTAAGACTAGTAAGTTATCCATGCTCCATAAAGCCACTTTTCTCAATCTGGTTGAGAAAAATAATAAATGGGGATTGATGAATATGACTGTTACATGTCATTGATTGGTTAATAATCTCACCCCAAATGTATGTTACTTTATCAGGTCACCATGACCTAGATTGTCGGTCATTCAGCGAAATAGGGAACCTACGATGACCAAATTCTATTTTCAAAATGCAAGATCTAAGAAAATTATAATAAAATTGGAATACAATTTAACTTACTTATTGAACTCCTACAAACAGTGTCTAAAAATAAAATTCTTGAAACCCAAAATTTTCTTAGTTTCAACATTAGAAAGTTTTATACGAAAACCAATTGATTGTTACAAGTCACTGAATATTTGATAATCTAGCCCCAAAATATATATTAGATTATAAGCTCAACTTGACTTGTACTGTGGGTCACTAGCCTAAATAAAAATAGAGGAATTGTCATAGCTATAGCGTTGTCGTCATTGTGCTTTGAGGGGTCCGTGCTCAGAGGGGCCAACCTAGAGTTTCACGTGTTCCATTTGATACCACAGGCCCAAAATAATCACCTGTCTCTTAAAATGGCTTCACTTAAGAAATGGCAACACAATGGACAACACAATGCATGGTTTTTCCTCCACTTGTGAGTGGGGCAAACACAGTGCATGGTCTGTTCTGGGGCTATATATGGCTTTGCTCTCTTACTAGGCTCAGTTGATGAGATGAACACATGATTAATCCTGTCAAAGTGTGGATTCAACAAAAGCCCTAGTTAGACCCAGAACCGGAGACACCTTTAATGTAGTTTCTGATGTTGTAAATTTACATGGTTACAATCCCACTCAGGTATTGATTTAAAAAAACTTTTAAATATAGTATTGACCATCAAGGCGTTGAGCAGGGGAGAGTGGAATGTCATATGATTGATAAGTATTTCATGGCGAATCAATTGGATTTTAAGGATTTGTTGAGGATTTCAGCTCAACAATGTATATTTTACTTACATATATGTATACATCTATAAACAGTTTCTAAAAGAATTAGAGGGTTTTATGCTAGCACTAATCAGCATCAATATATTGAACTTTTTTGATAAACAATACTCAAAAATAAAATCAAAAATAAAATCCGTGTTGAAAATAACTAGTACCAAAAAATAAAACCCAGAGACATTGAATAACCAAGAAAAACATCAAAGATTATGAAAATCTTTCCAAACTCTTACCTGGATAGTGTAGTTGTATGTAAACTCTAATCTTATTAAGTACACTACCTTACCTTGCTAAAAAAAAATTAATTAGATAGATATGAAAAAAACAAAATTTAATGCTCACCTGCAATCCAAAAAATACACAGCATCTATGTTTTCCACCACTATTAACTGGTGGTATAATTCTTCTTTCCTCGTCGCATAGTTCTTCCTCTTTGTGCACTTGAAGAGGAAACATGACAAGTTAACCCAAAGCCTGATGAAATGTTCTACAAAATACTCATATACCTGATAGAATGCAATACATTGTGATTTAAAAAAATTTAAAAAAACAATCAGATAATGCACTATTACTATAAGAAATTTAAAAAACAAATAAAATAGTATATTCCTTCTCAATCTTCACTATTCCAGAACTGACCTCTCAAACCAGAACCAAACAAACAAACGAGTAAACCAAATCTAAACCAGCAAACAATTTCAAAACAAAAAACAAAGGAAGAATTCAGGTTGTAAACAATAATCATGGCCATGCTCAAAAAAAAAAAAAAACAGTATTAAAATCAAGAGAGTTTCAAAACACAGAGTTCTACTCAACCATCTAATTTCTTCTGGCCTTCTCCAAAAAACCCAAAATCTATTCTACTTTAATTTCTTCTGCCCTTCTCCAATCTCCTTCACTAAGCCCACAGTAGAAACTCCCCATCTCCCAGCCATGAAATGCCTATACTCATCATTCTTCCTCCATCTGCCAACCAAGCTTGCCCACCATTGCAGCCATAAAAGGTCGATACCGTAGGCTCCTTTGTCTATCGGCCAAGATTGCAAGTGCGGTTCCCTTTTCATTCTCCGTCTAAATGTAATACCTATTTCAAATGCATTCGAGGTTTTGCCAGCTGCGCACAGAGCCCAATGCATCCTTAAGGGTTATCCCTTCTTTCACATCGGCTCGCTGCGCACAGAGCCCCATGTCCCTCTCCTGTTTCAGATCGGCCTATTGCACACAAAGCCCAGTCTTGAAATCGGCATTTTAAAATATAAACAAGTGACGTGGAATATGTATCTATCCCTGCACTGAATTGGATGCGGGCAAATAAGTGACATTGTTTAATTTGGAATTGGGTATTTGAAAAAATAAAAATGCAACCTGTTACGGGTTTCAAAATCAAAAGTGAGGCGTTATGATTACAAACTAAACTGGTGCACCAAGAGGCGCAAAGGAACGCCGGGGCGGTAGATATGTAAGGGAAGTAATTTAATGAAAATAAAAATTTCGGGACAATATGGAATATTGGATTCTAAGAGTAGGACAATCGGATCACTGATATCGCCCTCAACGTCTCTTCCGCGAATCGATCACTGTTAATGAGCACCCACAGAACTGGTGCTCAGACCTCGCAAATACGTAAATGTTAATTGGCCTTCCTGCAGTTCTTGCGGACTTGTCCGCTAGTACCAGTGAGAGGAGAAATATTCCCCATCTTCACCATGGCTGCTGCAAAGTCCGTAAAGAAAGTGTTTTGGTTAGAGCTGTAGGTGGTGACTTGGGAATTTGTAGAGCCTCCGCTAAACAGTTGCTGTTCGGAGTGCAGAAGTCCCTTTTGGCTTCTCAAATCAGTGTAAAACTTGTTGTGAAATGTGGTAGGCGTGGCCAGATCTAAGGGCGAGAGGGTGTTGTCGCCACCAGTGCTTGGGCAGTTTGCCTTCACCGAAGTGGCGAAGGAGGTGTCAATGTTGGATTCGTTGTAGACGTGAGCTCTGAATGTGGTGCACCGCGCTTGCCCAATTGTATGACCGCTTGGCTGTATCTCCATGAGGAATGCGAGCAGCAGGTAATCCATTGGGACGTGAAAGCCAGCAACATCATGCTCAACTCCGAATATAATGCCCGGATCGGCGATTTCGGCCTCGCCCGCCTGATTGAACACGACCGGAGACCCTTCACAGCCACTGGTCTCGTGGGAACCATGGGCTACATCGCACCAGAGTGCTTTCACACCGGGCGGCCAACGGTAGAATTGGATGTGTTCAGTTTCGGTGCGGTCGCGCTTCCGCGGCCCTGCAATTCAGGTAATCTGGTTTTGATGCAGAGCAGTGACGGTGGTCTTGTGTGGGAGAGCTTTGAGAATTCGACGGAGACGTGGCTTCCGGGGTTGAAGATCAAAACAGCGAAATAGCAGACATGCAGGGCGAATCAAGCAGTTACACATGTCAAGATTTGACTGGTCTCATGCGCGATGGATAACTGTTGCTCATTGGCTGGGGTGAACAGTGTTTGTCTGGTCATTTTAATAAATAACCCAACAGGACGCCGAAGGGGGACAACGCGACAGCAGCACGGACGCGGAGGAGCTAACGAGCGCGGGAAGGAGCTGAAACCATAAGAAGAACGGTACAAGTCATTAGACCATATCTCAAAACATATTTTTCAAATACTTAATTTGAATTTTAAATAATTATATTTATTTTAATAAAAGTATTAATTTTTAATTTAATATTATTAAGTTGTAATTTATGTAATTTTTTTTTATTTCATTTTATTTATTTATTTATTAATCTTTGTTTTATTTTGTTTCTATTGATTTATTTATTTATTTATTTTATTCTTATTTTTGCAATTAAGATTTTTTTTTTTATCTATTTTATTTTTAATTTTAATTCTATCTTTATTTTATTTTATTTCTATTTATTTATTCATATTTTATTTATTTATTTTATTATTATTATTATTATGATTTGTTTTATCTCTTTTTTTTTTTGGTTGGTTTTGAAATCTTTTCTTATCATAGCATGTCATTATTAAAAATAGAATAAATATATAAATTCAAATTTTATATATTATTTAATTACTTTTAACAATCCTCTTGACTATTCAGGCGTTAAAAAAAAATGCAAAGGAATAAAAATCTTGCACTTTTGAATGGTCGAGATGATCGCTAACAGATTGGAGGTCCAGGTTGGATTGCGGGGCCCCTTGTCCATTTAAATTAAAAATAGCTTATGATATAGATTCTAATGTCAAGAAACAATTCACAACCGAGTACAAAATGCCATAATAAGAACACATGATATATTGTAGTGTCTTTGAAGGTTAAACTTTAATAATGAATGCGAGAATGTCATGAATGCTATTGCACAACATAATGCCATGTAGATAGTTGTTCCCTATTTTTTGTGCAAATACTTACTTAAATTATAGTGGACAGCCACATGCATAATATTTTGTTTATTTTTTTCAAAAGTTTTATAAACTTCAAAAAAAATCTATGTAAAATTTTCAAAACTAATTAAAAAAAAAAAAATTAACCAAAATAAAAAACAATATAATATAACCCTGCGTATAATAAATATTCCATCCATTTTAACTTCAATTGGCATCAGTTAATATGTTGGTAAACTATTACATTTTTTTTTGGTGCTGAGCTCAGCAGTTTGATTCTTTTTGCACCCTTTTCCCAGCTTGTTGAACCTTCTTCACCATTCAGAGGCTGCCATGTGGTGGCTTTTGATTGGTCATATGTTGCACAGTCACTTTGCCAATTTTGCATATTTTCCAAATATGTATGCCATATCAGCATGTCGAGTGAGCTGCTTCTGCCACATCATATTTGTCTGGTTGGGCCTTCTTCACCATTCGGAAGCTAGCACGCGGTGGCTTTTGATTGGTCCACATGTTTCACAACCACTTTGCCAGATTGGCTTGTTTGCTAAATCTGCATGCTACATCAGCATGTCGAGTGAATTGCTCGTGCCACATCATGACATGTGCCATGTGTTGCTCTTAATTGGGGCATTATCTGCCACATCATCACTTGTGCCACGTGATGCTCTTAATAAGGGCATTGTCTACCACATCATACTTGTGCCACATGTTGCCAATGCTAAATTAAATTTATTTTAAATAAAATAAAATTAATATATGTGAAATCTCCTGGACGGGCCGAAGGCAACAGGCATTTCTTGACGGCCAGAATTACCGATTTCCTGATGTCAAAAATCCCTTCAAAAAGCATTGCTTATTTTGCAAAGAACATTGTCCATTTGTGGTACGATGTGAGCTGTTAGAACAACATTTTCCACTCTAACCATTCTGCCCCAGACTCTTTCGTTCACCGAGGCTTATAAATCCATCCATTCTGCCCCAGGCTGGTCATTGTTTTCGTGCATTTTCCATTAAGAGAAAATGCAGGGAGCGGGGACGATTGTAATCGAACGCTGGCTGTGGCTTCTGATTATGATTCACTTGTTAAATCTGGTCTATACGGTAGACCCACATTGTCAGAAATGAAACCAATCTCCCTGCAGGTCTTGCGAACGATCTGGTCATAGTCGACATTCGCCTTGGTGGTGATTTCACCAAAAACCATGACCATGTTCGTTTTAGTGCAGGTCTCGCATGCTACCTTGCTGTCAGGGTCCTGGGTGAGGCATGCATCCAACACTGCATCAGAGATCTGGTCGCAGAGCTTGTCTGGGTGTCCCTCGTTCACAGACTCGGATGTGAAAAGGAATGTCTCCATCTCGATTCTGCAACCATAACAAACAAACAAACAAAACCCACATCAGATTTGCATGTTTCAGAAATCCATAAAATGATCTCTATGAATCAAGATTCAATACCCATGCAATGCATAAAGAGGAACTGCACACAATTTGTCAGCCCTGCAACAACATCTATGTAAATAAAACTCTATATAATTCAACCCTGCAAACCAAGGCCTCTTCCAAGATCAAATGTTCACTAATGTGCAGCTTCCCGGGCTCCGGCACAGAGGATGAATTCAGTCAAATCCATAAGCTTACTCTTACTCTTACTCTTAAGCTTTGTTGAGTCCTTCCCATAATCTCTGGCTTTGTTGAGGCCTTCCCTAGTCATGTGACTGTGCCCATGATGGAGACTGGTTTTAGTGAAGTTCAAAGCCTTATCACTTTTGTCACCAGGGTTTTGGTTTAATGGTAAACCAGGGTTTTGGTTCAATGGTAAACCGGGGTTCAACTCCACCAGAAAGATACATGTTTCATCCTTCATGGGCCACCCTGCCCATAGCAGTGGACCATTTCATGCAATTGAAGCCAAGTACCAATCTTAGGCATTGTTGGTAGATTAGTTGCCCTCAAGTAGGCTATCTCAACCAAAGGGTTTTTTGTGCGTTGCAATCCAACTGCTACATTCCATTGTAATGCTTCCAGAATAGCGAAAGCCACCCTCGACACAGGGCTACTCAGCGGGATCTTGTCCGAACAACCAAATTTACAATTTTACAAATTATAATTGCCTTACAAAGAGAAGAAACATGCCTGGAGATACCATTCACGACAAACATGTCCAGAGATGGTATTCATTAGTAAAAGGTTAAATCCAAACTTTCAGCCACCTCACCATGGAATATATAAAATTTTATTTAAAAGAAACATGTACAATTTTATCATAATAATTCCCATTTAGATTTACAAATGGGCCTCAATGAGAATCGAACTTGGCAAATGCCAAGATACCCAATTAAAGGAAAAGAAAAACAAATATGCATGTACCTTAACTCTTGAAGAATTTAAAACAAACTAAACCCTGAAAAGGGCAGAAAGTAAATCCCTGCAACAAATGCACAGATCTGCTGAATGGAATTACAAGTTGATATAGACAGCAACAGCAGTTCCAGCCGTGTAACCCGCCATGATTCTGGGAAGCTTGGGGCCCCGGGTTCGATACGTGGGGCCAATTAGAGGAATCCTTTGCGCTATCAAATGTGAAGATAGAATCGCCACAAATCCCACCGGGATGTAAAAGGCCATGCTTTTGAAAGCATTGGAGAGGGCCATGTCTCGAAACAGGGCCACGATGAATGCCTGATATTCCTCTAAATTTAGCGACGTTGATTTCCCTTTGCTGAGCAGTTTTAGCTTCCTTAGCGTGCGGTCTATTTGGAGCTGGGTCGGGGGCTGAGGTAGCCATTTCTGCTGAATTTTGGAGGCGGAATCGTCTTTGGAAGATGAGAGGAGCAGGGTGTAGACGCTAGTGGAGGCATGTAAGAGTTGATACAGACAGGGGCCTGGGAAGGAGTGCTGAGTTAAATTCATGCATTCTTCGTAGTTGTTTGCAATGGCTGACTGAAATGAAGGGGAAATTCTAAGTTCGTTTTCCACTCTCTTTGAGGGAGACGATCTCATTCTCAAAATGATTCCGAACCCAGCTCAACAAAGCAATTGGATCTGATCAATATCGTTCCGTGGACAGACTTTGTTGATTACATCTATTTAGTAGCCGTGAAATTTGAGTAGTTTTTTCTGATATGTCTGGAGAAATTCTATCTAGAGTATTGAGTGAGAGGTTACGCTGGAGAAACTGTGCAAGTGTAGACAGGATGTCCATTGCGCTCCACAGTCGGGTTACTTGTGCAGGCCAGGCAGAGTATGGGAGAACGCTCGTGTTTGCAGGTGCAAGTGTAGACAGGATGTTCATTGCGCTCCACAGTCGGGTTACTTGTGCAGGCCAGGCAGAGTATGGGAGAACGCTCGTGTTTGCAGGTGCAAGTGTAGACAGGATGTCCATTGCGCTCCACAGTCGGGTTACTTGTGCAGGCCAGGGAGATTATGGGAGAACGATCGTGTTTGCAGAAAGGGCAATTAATAAAATCATGGAGCGTTTCCATTCTTTCAACCTGCGGTTCGAAAGGCGAAACCCGTTTACAAATAAACCCGTTTACGAGCCATTACGGAGACCACACGTGGCCAAATTTCATTGGTTCCATGCGCCATAGCTTTGCACACCCCAAGCCCGCAATGGAGAACGCCTCCGGCGTAAAATATAAATCAATTTTATTATCATGTAACACTAAATCAATATTAAAAATAATATATTTTTAATACTTTTATTAAAAATTTGATTTCAATTTTAAAAAGAAAAATATAGTTAAAAGATTAATTTTATTATTATAGTTAAATATAATTAAATAATACTTTTATTTATAATTAAGTAGTTAAAATATTTTACTTATAGTTAAATATTTTATTATAATTAAAACTATATTTTAAGATGGGAAGAAAATTTGTATAAAAAATTATTAGTGATTAATGTTTTTTAGAAGAAGTCATAGCAAAATCTTTGTGATGAACTATAGATTTTTATTAATGTGTATGATTAGTTATGCATAATAATCATTCTCATTCTTTTAAAAGTGAATCTCTATATATTAAAATATATTAAAATGTTAAATATGTCAATTCAAACCATGTTCTCAATAAATAAACTTGCATTTGCCCTTAAGGGTTCAAAGGTACACCGAAGGAGCGAACTGTGTGTTAACTCTTGTGCAGATCAAAGGGCGCAGTCTCCATTGATCTCAGATCAACGGTGTCCACTCTAAAATCTAACGAGCTTTCTGCCTATAGAATAAAATAGCCAGAAGTGACTTGCTTTGAAAACTTTCCCTACCCCTCATCTTCCCCGGAAAGCTTGGGGTAAACTATTTGAGGAGATTGTGGGTTATTAGGGAAAATTGATTTATTTTTTGATATCGCGTGTCCCTTTTTCACGCAATGTAAAGCAATTCAAGACATAACGAGGAAGTTCAATCCTATTCATAACAACCATATATCCATATTTTAACTTGGATTTATTAATCAATGATAAACATAACTACCATATATCCATCTTAACTCGGATTTAATAACCAATGATACGATAATCATTTTAACTCGGATTTATTAAACAATGATGAGATAATGAAAGCCTCCGTCTGTTTAAAAAATCAAGAGCTGAAATACCTTTATTTACTTTTTATTTGTTTGAAATTAGACCTTAGAAATGATTATTTTATTAGCATTACCCACAATAAGATTTTTCTATTGAAATTCACAACTTCAATACTAATGCCCTGAAGGACTATGCATAATGTGCTTGTTTTAAAAAGCAAACAATCTATTATCAAAATATGCACACAAAATTGCAAAGTGATAATAATTATTAAGAGATCACGAGTCCCCAAGTGTGTGGTTTGTGGTGTGGTTTGTTGGCCAATCAACGGATTGCTAAGGTGTTGCTAAGGGGTGTGGTTTGTTGGCCAATCAACGGATTGCTAAAGTGTTGCTAAGGTGTAGTATTGTTAAAGTGTGATAATAATTATTAAGAGATCATGAGTCTCCAAGGATGTCGTTTGTTGGCCAATGAACGTATTGGTAAGGTGTTGTATTGTTAAAGTGTTTATGTCTCTATGCAAGAACCTAGTTTTAACCATGTGTTTTGTTGGGGGCGGTGCAGTTGTACCTAAAGGTTATAGTGGCATCTGTCTTATAATGGCATCCATTATACCATAAATAAAAATAAATAATTAAATAAATAATAATAATTGATTATTAAGAGATCAACGTTCTCTCAATTTACATAGAAGGTGAGCGTAACTTCTTTTCTTTTCCTCAAGTTTTCTTATTTCTTACCTAGAAAATATTTCAAACTATGAAATAATTTATGAATAGAAATCTTAACAAAAGTTGTGGTTCCACAAGGCCAGTTCAGAAATAAAAGATATAACATTAAATTCTCTAAAACATAACTATCCGGAAATCTCCCTCTTTCTGCAGTAGATAAGACCATGTCAAATGGTTCATTTCAAGTTAGAGTTTTACACATCTCATATAGCTACAAAAGAATACAGGAATAAATATCATATAGATACAAAAAGAATATAGGAATCAATGATATGTTGCATCTTTTTTACATATTCAAAATACATAACCAATCCTGCTATTGTCAGATTTCTTATTTGCTTATGTAATGAATGTTTCAAACTAAAAATGGGGCGTTAAGAAACTCAAGTCTGTATTTCAACTGATGGAAAATCCAACAGATTTGTATCTGTTGAAAAGTTTGTCATGCTATATCAAAACATAAGCGTCCTATGAAATACAGACAAAAAAATGAGATCAATGGAAGTGAACATAAATGATAAAAGTCATAGCATTACAATGGGGCAGTGGAATACATGCTACATTAGGAGGAAATGTTCAAGTAGAACAAATGTAACTAGAACCTTGTTGTTTAGGCTCAGCACTATAAGATTCCACCATATGAATATATAGGCTCAACACAATAAGATTTTCCCATATGAATATGGAAATAGGTCTCAGGAGGAAGACATACCAAATTAAATAAATACTTTCCATATGCACTTCTGACAAAGACTTAGCTATTTTATTGGAAGTTTCAGATACAATATCACTATGGAACAAAGAATATGAATAGCCTAAATCATTCTCAAACAGAGATATTAAAAGTCATCTACTACCTCAAATTTTGAATTTTTGATCAAGTTTGCCACATTATCTGGGTATTGTATGCAGAGAGCATACCATGAAAAAAATTTCTTGAAGTTGAGTTATCTCCTTATTTTACTGAAGTGGGCACTATAGCTTACCAATTCGGTGAAGATCAAGTATATCTAGACAAATATTACCAGAAGCACATGAGAGGTCAGGATTATACCCACTATATGGACTTACACTAATTAACTCTCGAATAATAATATGAACTGACATAAGACTCAATAAGTACATACAAATGCCTCTTTTGCCTCTCATAGCAGCAACTTAAGCTCTCAGCCCAGTTTATTGCTTTGCTTCCCCCTCCTCCTCCTTGCCCTTTTTACCAAACCAACTAGCAACTATGGGTGTAAGGGCAACAGCTGGAGGAAACCTGATCGGGGAAGCTACTTTGTGTGCAGCGTATGCAAGGGCAAATGTTCCCACCTTGTCTCCTGTTTCATCAGTATGGATTCCAACCTGTTGGTAGACACATGAAATTTTCCTTTAAAAGATGCTTGAAGTCAAAGGATTTTGACAGCTTGAAGATTATTCTTCAGAACCCAAGTATAAAGTAGGGAAACACTATGAGCTTTATGAATCTATAGCTTTGCAAAAACTAATCATGCTGAAAATCAATATCTACAAATAAAAACTCTACAAAATGCAATCACGCTGAAAATAAACAGCTATAATGAATGCTTTACAAGATCCAATGGTGAGGGACTGCTACAAGGGTTCATATTCTTTGAAGCTAAGCCCCATTTCAACTTTTGTCTAAATACGACAAAGCCACAGTAAACCCTAGCTCTCCAAGAGCCTTTAAAATTGGAGTTTGTGTGTGAGAGAGAAATTGAACTGATTGTATTCAAGTAAACACGGATTCCTATCATTTGAAACATGAACAATCAGAATATCCCAAGAAATAAAGTTTTGTGACCTATACCTTGTCAAGCAAGCCCTGCACGTCCACTCCAGCATTTATGAGCAAGTAACAAACACTAAAGGAAACTAAAGAAAGCGAGACAAAGGTGGCCAGATATGCCCCACCATATCTTGCTAACAACTCGTTAGCCTGATTTTTCTTCTTTCCCTTGGCATCCTCCCCATAATGACTATCCTTTGAGGTGAATATCTGGAAAACATTTATAAACACAATGCTTCAGCATTCCATGTTTTGTCAGTTTTTCTACTCTGTGCCAGAACTCAAAATCACACCATGACCAGATTTAATAAATAAGCATAGCCAACTGAACTAAAATATAATAACGATTTAAATTAGTTCCATGCCAGAATTAATGCATAAAAGAGAAAAAAAACCCACAGAACATACAGAGAGATATAGAGAACACAATAACTCAAATATCACACAAATGGCCATACTAAACATATGTACAAATTCAATTCAAAACATTGGCAGGAAAAGTCCATACTGAACATAGTTGCATACATAACCCCAATTCAAAGCATCAAAGAAATACCACAGAGAAATCATTCATAACCCAACTCAAAATTTCATAGACAATCCCACAGAGTTAACAGACAAAGAAATAGTAGAAAACCCCAATGCAATGAATAATAACAGCAAAAACACAATACCCAATACAGAGAAGGAAAAAAAAGTGGAAAATCACAGTGGCATGAAGGCAGGCAGACAGGCAAAAATACATACCTTCCATAGACTAGCCTCTAGACCAAACCTTTTAGTAATTTCTTCCGCTGATTCACCTCCGCCACCGCTCCTGCTACTGCTACTACTGCTAGCTTTTTCTGCTACCTTATTTGACTCTTGAACTGCAGAACAAATGGAGAGTTTTCTTCTTCTTCTATTGGAAATAACAGTGTTGGTTTTGAAGGGGCATAAATGTGCAGGTAATCGATGGAGAGCATTGTTAATAGTGAAGTTGTGTTGATGATCAGTTGTTGCAAACGGAGTGGACGACAATCGCGAAAGATGAAGACGCAGGACTGGGCTGGTAGGAAGGCACCGGGCTCGGATGATAAGAATACGCCGGGCATACATAACCCCAATTCAAAGCATCAAAGAAATACCACAGAGAATCATTCATAACTCAACTCAAAATTTCACAGAAAATCCCACAGATTTAACAGACAAAGAAATAGTAGAAAACCCCAATGCGATGAATAATAACAACAGAAACACAATACCCAATACAGAGAAGGCAAAACAAGTGGAAAATCACAGTGGCATGAAGGCAGGCAGGCAGGAAAACATACATACCTTCCATAGACCAGCCTCTAGACCAAAACTTTTAGTAATTTCTTCCACTGATTCGCCTCCGCCGCCGCTCCTGCTCCTGCTACTGCTGCTAGCTTTGTCTGCTTCCTTATTTGACTCTTGAACTGCGGAACAAATGGAGAGTTGTCTTCTTCTTCTATTGGAAATAACACCATGGAATTATTGAAGTTTATGCTTATGTGTGCATGCACTCAATCATTTGGAAGCGATATACCATTAGGCAGCCAGCCTATTCACTCCGAAGATCTCATCTTAGACACGCCACTTTCTTTGATATTCCTAGTGCTTTGTGCAGTCCTCTACACAGCCTCATGCCTCCCACAAATGGGAAGAGAATGCTGGAAAGTCCCCAGAAACAGTGCTGCATGGGAAGGAGTTCAAAATCAGGCTCTCATGGATGCTCAGACCCGGGATACAGAATGGCGAAAGACTTATAGAATGGGATTTTCATCCCTCACATACTTAACAGAAGAAATCAGGCCCTATATTGAAAACCCAAATACAGATTTCATCCGAGAGCCTGTTGATGTCAAGAAGGCAGTTGCAATGGTGATACAAAAGCTTGCACATGGATAATCCCAGGAAAATTAGGGATTTATACAACCTGGGGGCCTCTACAGTCATCAAATACACTAAAATCATCACAGGGGTGCTCACAAACAAGAAGAAATTGTATTCAAAGTATATTGTGATTCCTATTGAAGAAAGAATTCAGAGATTGAGTAGCAAGTTTGAGTGCAGTATTGGGATTCCGAATGTTTGTGGGGCAATAGGAGGAACCCACATCAAGCTTCAGCTTAAGCCCAGAAACTCGTATAGGCCTGCGGATTACTGGTGCTCTCATGGGTTTAACAGTGTTCTTCTGCAGGGGGTGTGTGATGCCGATAAGGTGTTTTGGGATGTCTGCTATAATGCACCTGGTGGATTGGATAATTCAACCGTCGATTTGGTATATTCCCTTGACGATGAATCTCTGATATGCATGGCTAAAAATTACAATGGGAACACTATAGTGGTGTAATTATGCACATCTCTATATATAAGAGGAGAAATTGAGGATAAGATGTATGTGATGATGAATTGTCTTATCTATATATATAAGGAGTAAGGAGAAATTGAAGATGAGATGTATGTGATGACAATATAAGGAGTAAGGAGAAATTGAAGATGAGATGTATGTGATGACAAGAGTTTGAGTAGCTTGTCTATTCAACTTCCTCATTAAAGACAACTTCCTCATTAAAGAAATAGAATGATATTAGTGATACATTAAAAAGTCACCTAAAAAACAATATAATGAAAGTTGAGACATAAAAATTGTAAATGTAAATTTTGTAATTCTTAATCTTGTAAAGAATATTTTATGACTATAAAGAAAAATATTCTTATATTTTTTGTTAATGTAAAAAATTAATAACTACCAAATATAAATATTTGCATAGCATATCTACATTAATATTAGCTTTTTATTTTTGTAAAGGGTGCTTCCACCAAATTGAAGGTAAAAAAGTGGCAATGAGATGTGTATGAATGTGTGCACACACACATACATATGTGCTCATCTTCTTACAAACTTGCATCATGTGTTTGTGATCCTATGGTCTCAACTTTCCCAAAACCAGTATGTAGGTTTTCCAACCTAGCCCCAAGTCATTTTTTCATGAACGTGCATACATTTTTATGCACGTGAATACTCTTAAGCACGTGTGCATTTTTAAGCATATGCATGCTTGCAATTTCATGTGTGCCAGCCAAAAAGTCTTCGAGATCCAAAAAAAAATAGTTATGAAATAAATAAGCAAGAAAACCTAAAAACTAGGCATTTGAAACTATGCAAAAATTCTCCAATTTTATGAATAAAAGGGGGCCACATATGCCCTATATAGGGTTCCCTTGTTGATCTCATTATGTTATGTTAGTAATGTTGTGTTAATTCCTCTTTCAGATTTTGAAACCAATGTTTTACATGTGCTTAAGGGTTCAAGTTCTCTTGCAAGTTACTAAGTCTCATGAGTGATTTTTATGAACAATTTAACATAAAATAAAGACTGAACAATAGCAAATAAAAGTACAATACAACAACATAGGGATTTGATGAAGGAGTTCACCCCTCCTAGGCTACAACTCCTTGGTCCAGCTTCTATGAATTGGACCTCTATATTATGCTCAAATTTGAAAAATGATGTGTTTACAATGCTTTTTTTCCCCTGAAACATGCATCAATGAGTTTAGAACACTCAAAAATGGTACCTTAGCCTCTTTTTGCTCCTGATTTGGTAAAAAATTGATTGAGTTATGACCTCTACCAGTCTGCTCCACAAGTTCCTCCCTAAATTTAGCTAACTAGAACTAATTTAGGTTAACTGGCACTAATTAAGAAAACCTCGCCAGATTTTTCGGAACCGCCAAGTTAATCCGGATTAAGTTAATTAAATAGAATTAGCGCTAATTAAGTCATATTAGCACTAAAATCGGCATTGTGTGGTTAATCTGGTTTAGCTATTAATAATGTTGGATTAGCGTTAATTAAATGTGGTTTAGAGGTTAATGAATGCGCCTAAGGATAAGAACCAGTGCTCTTCCATTGCGGTCACGTGTCTTGGGGGCTGGCCCCACGAGGTTGGCCCCCTCTCCCCTCGTCGGCGGCTTCATTAAAACTTAAATACATACCGCAAACTATGATGTTAAGAACTAATGCATAGGCTGACTGGTGGCATGTCTTGTTGGCTGGGCGGAGGTCTTGTGTTCAACCCCCGCTCGGTCCTTCCAATGTATAACAATAATTTTACCACATTGTGAGGAGGACACGTGGCAGCCCCAGGCTGAGCCACGTGCCCCCTCCTCATTGGCCCAATTAAAAAATGCCAACACACCAAAATCACACCAATCCACAGCTGCCACTTGGCAGTCACCCATTCACTGGAGGAGAAGATTGACCAAACTTTGACCTGCCCACTTAGCATGCCATGTCAGTAGTACGGACTGCTGACTGGGCTCCCTGTCTGCATTTTTTTGAAAAAAAATTCATGTTTAGTAAAACGGAAAAAACTCATTTATGGAGCCATATGGAGCCCATTTCATGTGAAACGAGTTGCATTAGATTCAGAATGATGAACACTACATTGTCATTCAATTTCATCTCATTTTGATAACTTTGATTTTTTAGCATAATTCTGAGCACCTGATCATTCCTCCCCACTAGAAGCTTTTGGAACCCAAAAGATCATATTCAATTGTTGAACAGATGAGGGTACAATTCCCTCACCTTCCCAATTTCCATCCATTTGGCTTTTGAAGGATTTGTTCATTTGAGCCCCACTTGAAGATAGTCAACACTTCCTCTTGTCGATGTCCTTGTTCTTCTGTCAAGTATGGTGTCTTATCGAAGCTCAATAAAGAAATCTTGAGAAAAGTCTTCAATAGATGGCAGTTGAACATTCTCTCATTTATCTTCAATCAAATGAGGCTCATACAATATTAAATTTTCAACATTAACAACAGAGTAAATTTGCATGTATGAAGGAAAATCAAGCTCGAAGACATTGTTACCAAAATTTTCCAGAATTTTGAAAGGACCACAACGGATTGGTTTCATCTTTTTACCTTCTCCTTGAAGCCTCTCCTTGCTAAAATGAAGCCAAACTTCGTCACCAACTTGAAACTTATGATCCACATGATGTTTGTCGTGTCTCGCTTTGTACTTGCCTTGACTTTTTTCTAGTTGATCTTGGATTGTTTGATGGATCAACTGAATTTTCTCTATGAATTTCTTTGCTTTATCTGTGTCATTATGCCCATAATGGCCACATATTTCCCAAAAATGAAATCCAATGGCAATTTTGGCAAGTATCCAAGAAATGCCTCAAATGGAGATGTTTGTGTAGAGGAGTGTGGTGTTGAGGTTCCATGTTTTGGTCGGAGTTGTGAGACCAAAAGATGAGACAACATAGAACCACTTTCGAGACCTTAGGATCTAACCCTCCTAGGTCGAGAGAGGATCTCTCTATGATTGTCAAGGATTTTGTCTTTGAAGCTCACAATAAGGTATTAGTAGGTATGAAGCACAGGGTTTGTTTGTTTGATTGTGAGTTTGGTTGTTGGGAATCAGGAAAGAAGGGTCCAACATAAGGCAAGGCTGAGTAAAGAGTGATTTAGGCTAAGAGGGGTAAATCAGGAAAACATCAAGACCTTTGGGCTATGGAGTCAAGAAAGGATTTACTTGTGTTCGATGTGCAAGCTTTCAGTTGGGCTAGTCATCTAAACCATTTGGATCTCAAAGATGATGGTTAGAATGGGACATTGAGGACTGAAAATGAAAGGAGGATGACCATCCAGTTCTGTCTATAGATCAGGTCAAAGGTCATTTAACTCTAGAACTGCTTGGAAAAAATCAGAGGTAGTACAAGGGATCTTAGAAAGGCTTAATTGAGATGGAAAGATCCTAGTGAGGCAGAGACAGGGTTCTAGACCTCCCAGTGTTCTCAACTCATCCAACTAGATCCTAACAAGAACATATAAACATAGATTTCATTAATTCGTACATCAGAGAGCAGGAAATAACATCTACTACACTGGTTAAATCAATTGAAATCAATATTCAGATACACATATAAGCAGAAAACATAAAAGGCTGGGAGAGCAGCAACATAAGGTACCTATCAAGGGTAAATCTTATGCCAAACTTCTAATGCGAGCCAGTAGAAATGGAATGAAATGAAATCAAACACAGAGATAGGAAAACATCACCAGCTGCTTTAGATCAGGATCCAAAGAAATATTCTTGTCATATTAAAAACAACACCAATCAGGTACATCATTGCCCACAGCTTGAACATTCAGTCTGAATACATCAAATCTCAGCCTATCTTACAATATTACACAGAGAACTTGTCTCAAGAGGAAAATTCTTGCATTTCTCTGATATCTCAACAACAACCCTTACAATAATTTCCTTCTGCGTTTTATAGCAGAGGATGAACAGAAGATCGACTGAGGAGGTAGGTGAACACTAAATGTCGTATTAAACCCTTGAAAAGAATGAGAGCCGAAGCCCATTCTGTTTGAATGTTGAGTGTTTAATCTATGTCTCCTCTTTTGTGAAAGAGTGATCTTCTCGGATATGATTTTGACATATTCCGGCTGCGGTACTGTACTTGTGGTGAATAAACAAAAGGCAAATGAACCACTGAGAAGTCTGCTACATAAATGTTCTAATTTCTTTGAACTGCTGTTAGGGTGGAAATTCCTTCAGGGTCAAGGTGCATAATAAAATCTGTATGGGCGCCCTGTACTTGACAAAGAAAAACATTCTGCTGATGAATAAACCCTGATATTACCTTTTACTTGTGCTCAGGATCCTTTGATCAATCCTCAGGGTTTTCAAACCGATGCTTTGCTTCTTAACCATTGATTTAAGGCTTAAGATATTCATTAGCGTGCCTTAATCTCCTTTGCTTTGTAATGAAAAACTCTGTCGCTTCATCTCTGCTTTTGTCAGGTTAGCTCGAGCTTTAATGGCTCTAGAAGGTTTTCCACAGAGTTTTAAACCCTGCTCTCTTTAATGAATGTCCTGTCCTCACCTTCCTGGGTCATTTTTCATTGATTCTGCCCCTGTAAATGATCTTCTTTGATTTCTCCGTCCTTGTAGCAGAGATATGCATCATGGCGGCCATTGACTCTTAATAACCCTGCAAAATACACAAACAATGTTAAGGAAATCATGAATGGGGTGGCAGATGATGTGGAGGCGGAGAAAGGTCGTGTAGATGACGATACGGAGGAGAAAATCGCAGAAATAATGCAGGAACGTGCTCTGGTGGATGGTGGCAATCTGCAGAGCAAACATACGTGGAAAACGTTAAAAAACACGAAAAAGAACCAATATATGCAATGTAATGGGAGACTGTACGGAGGGTGCACGTGGAGATGACGTGGCAGAACTGGGCGATGGTGGAAAAGTCAGCGGCGGGCGAACAAATTGGGACTGTCGATCGTGGCGGGATCAATGGCGAAGGATGACGGATGGCGGGCCACGGCATGAGCTATCGCATGCACAATTACATTAAACTTTGTGCATCTTGGACGAGCGATAGCCGTCGGATGGCCTGCTCCAGATCGGACGGTCTACGGCAATATCGCTGGGCATCCGTGTCCGGGAAATAATGCGCGATGGATGGAGTTAACGGACGGGGATGGCGGTTTGGAAATCATACACATGGTCACGTGTCGGACGGTGAATGGAATCGCTGGGTGTTGGGGAGAAACCGCCTACCATGCATAAGCGGTGCGAAGGAAACCGACGGGTTTGGAATAGTCGTATGGGGACCACCGGCATCGGACGCACTGTGGGCCGTCGGATCTTCGTGGAAAAGGACGGCGATGGCTTGGCATGGGAAATGAATAGGAAAGACGCGGTTGCTGGAGACTTAACAACCACCGTCCGATCAACTGAGATCAATGGCTGAGGCTGCGCCCGCTATTGTTTGAGACAAGCGCTTTCTGCTTTGGCGAGTGGTTACTGCGCTGGGTTACATGGAGGAATAGGGCGAGGGCTAACGGGAAGAGGGGCTAAGCCTGCTATAAGGTCCAAAGCGGGTTTTTCAAGCCTTTTTAATGCATTTTGAATCCTTATAAGGGTAAAGATAGGGAGATAGAGAGGAAAACTGGGAAATAAGGGGTGAGGGTGGAAATTAAGGGGGATTAATGGTGGGGATGAAAGGAAGAAAGGGAACTTGCCCAAGGGGAAAAGAGGGAAACTGTGGTCATTAGCAGTGGTACAAGGGGTAATGTAGGCCTTTTTTAGGAATGGATCAGCAGAGAGGGTTTGAATTAGGCATAGCACGAAGAGACTTCAAGGAGGATGGGTTTTCAGGGGAAAAGGCATTCCTTGAAGGCTCCAAAACAATCTAGCCCCCAGCTTGCTTGTCAAGAATTTCATAGGGCAGCTAACAGTGGCTCCACATGGGGATGGCTTCTTCTTAAAGGAGTCAAGAAACTAGAAATAATCTTTGGAGTAGGCCATATGCCTGCTGCTCGGCACATCCCTTTCTTTCCTCAATTTTCAGCTGCCACAATATGTTAGATACACAAATCAGCAGAAACATTTTCCCAACCAATCTACCTACCCAAACTACAGTCCTAACAATTTTCCCTTGGGTGCATTTGAACTAGCTGACCCTTTATATCATTTATTCATGAAAACATAAAACAAACCTATTCTAATTCTACCCTTATTACTCCATGAGACCAGGTTTTACTGTTGGTCTCATTTGATTCTCTACCTAATATAATATCTATCGGGATTAAACTGTCCTGCAGATTTCTTCTCTATATTCTATGACAGAAATTGAAAAACAGTCAAGCCAGGATTAAACTGTCTGACTTGTTGTGGATCCAAGGCATAAAAACAGTTGCACATGGATATAATTTTGCAGAAAACAAAACTGTGAAGGCTTAAAATATGAAACTTGCAGCATCCTTTTTCATTTTGTGACTCAAGTTTTGAGCGTGTTAGAGTCACTTCTTTTGCCTTTCAGCTACGGTTCCATTAATGTTAGGCGGTTCTTCTTAGTAGTTTCTCTTGGTCGGGTTTTGAGCGTGTTAGGACCAGCTTCTTTACTTCCTATGTGGACTGATGCTGAGGTGGGATATCTTCGTGAGCCCCATCTTGAGAATTTTTCTGAGCAAGGCAAACTCCAGACCAAGTTCATCGTACATGTCTTGCTCGTCCAATTGGTCTGGAGTAGGCCCTTACTCAGAAAAATGCATGGGCTTATCAGAGCCAATATTTTGCGCCTCAGAGGTTCATGTTTTGAGCGTGTCTGAACCTCTCCTTTCTCTCTATTTTTTGAAACATTTTTCTCTGTTTTCTTGAAAGTAAAACTGCAATGGTATGTACAATGGAAATGGAAACTGAAAACCGGAAATCAGAAGAAGTAGTGTTTGAGCATCCTGCCATTGATAGGACCCCCAAATAGCTCTGTACCATCAAGTTATTGTAGAAAAAAGGAATTAGGACCCACATTGGCTTGGATGATGTATGGACCCTGCCACAAACTGTCAAACTTTCCATGCTTACCTTTGTCCTCTCTTCTTGAATCCCATTTCAAAACTTTATCTCCAATTTTGAAATCCGTAGCTTTGGTTCTTTTGTCAAACAATTTCTTTATGTTTTCCAGAACTTTCACTGCTCTGTTGTAGACCTCTTCCCTTGTTTGCTGAAGATGAATTGTTTCATTTATTCGCCTCATCATGCTATCTTCTTCTGTCTGGATCTCTTGGACAAGCTTGATCACTGGTATCCCAAGGCTAGTAGGAAACACTGCTTCTGTACCATAAACAAGCTGAAAAGGTGACATGCCAATGGATTTCTTGGTTGTAAGCCTGTCAGCCCATAAGGCATGTACCAACTTGTTATGCCATGACTTCTTGTTTTCTTCCAATAGCTTCTTGATAATGATCACCGGGCTCTTGTTTGATGATTCAGCTAAGCCATTACCTTGAGGGTAATAGGCAGTTGAATGACTGAGTGTTACTCCATACCTGCGACAAAAATCGACCATTTTCTTGGATCCAAAAGCAGCAGCATTATCAGTAATTATTTTCCTTGGGCAGCCAAACCGAGAGAGAATATTACCTTCTAGGAACCTAATGATGATTGAATCTGTGGCATTCCTAGTAGGTATGGCCTCTATCCACTTAGTGAAGTAGTCTGTGGCTGTGAGGATCCATTTGTGTTGCCCAGAAGAAGAGGGGTGAATTTCTCCAATGAAGTCTAGGCCCCATTGCATGAAGGGACCTTCTACAATGATAGGTTGTAAAGGGAGGGGGAGGAGCTTTCTTCTGCCCTCAAAGATTTGGCATTTATGGCAAGCAATTATCATTTTATGAATATCACTAAAGAGTGTAGGCTAATAGTAACCAGCCCTGAGTATCTTATTTGCAGTGGCTTTCCAACTCAGGTGGCCTCCACACTCTCCAGCATGAAATTCTTGTTTAATTCTTTCAGCTTCGGGTTCAGGCAAGCATTTCAGCAATAGGCCATTTGGATTTTTCCAGTATAGATTCTCATTCAAAATGCAGTAGTTTCTAGCTTTGAGTTTTATGAATCTGGCCTTAGTTTTGGACAGTTCTGGAGGAGCATTGAGATTTGTGAGCACGTAAAGGATATCGGAGTACCAAGGAGAGTTCTGAAACTTCTCCTCAACAATTGGGTGGGGCGATCCTTCCTGCTCATCTAAGGCATTTACCATGTTAATATCAAGGGCCTGCAGGTTAGATTCAACCATTAATCGGGCCAGGCCTTGACCCTTGATCAGTTTGGTGGGCTTTATCTCAAGGTCATATTCTAAGATAGTAGCAATCCATTTGCCCCTTTTCCCATCAGGGTCTTGGGACAAGATATCTTTGACCACTATTGTTGCACTAAAAAAATGTCACCCACGACGTGCAACGTATGTAGGCTCATGACACTCCTTACTTACCTCCTCTGCAAGTCTTACAACCTTTGTTCCTCATTCCAAGCCCTGAAACATGGAGAAAAAACCCTAAAAAGCTCAAAACTTTGGGTACGCAGGTAACATGCAGCCTACCTGCGTTCCTGGCAAGGGTACGCAGGTAATGTGAATAGGAAATGTGTTCTAGAATGCATTTTTCCAATGTTATGCCTCTAGAACTCCTGTAAAATAAAAAAAGTGAGAAATTAAAATGAAAAAGTTGATTTTTGGTGAATTCTGGAATGTTCTAGATGATATTTTTTAGGGATGAGTACGCTTTAGTAAGGTGCATGTATCCCACACCTTAAGGAACTAATCCCTTGATGTGAGGAGCCTATCCCTTTGAAGGATGATTCTATCCCTTCAAAGGTGGAACCCTAACCTCCTCATCTTCTCTATAAAAGGAGGCATTGGGTAGCCTCAAAGGGTGAAGTTTTTTGGGTTAAGTTTTTGGAGATTGAGATTCTAGATATGGAGAATTAGAATATTTGAGTTGAAGTGATGTTGAGATTCAAACTTCTTTCTGCTGAGCTTTTGAGAGGAAAGATCACATACCTCTTTGTGCTCCTGGAGGAAGAGTGCAAGACTTATCAAAGTAGAGGAGACTCCTGCTTCGGACCCCGGGAAGGCCTTTCGAACATCAACACTAAGGTTGTAAGGTTCTTCTATTATTTTAAGATTAATACAATCAAGTTTTGTTTTTCCAAATAAATTGTCGTTCAATTGTTTATTTCAATAAGCTGTCGTTTGATCATTTATTTCATAGATTCCTTGATCACTATGATAGGTATGTCTTATGATTATTTGTTATACAGGTGCTATTGATATTTTCTTGTTTGAGATTGCAGATCAATGAAAAATGATACTTTCTTGCGACGAAAGAACTCTTGTTGCGACAGAAGGATTATTGATGCGACAAAAGCACTACGACCGCAAATAAGCATTTGGATCTAAGGTAGGATCGACACCTTCATACCATTTAATTGCAAAAAAAATATATTTAGAGAAAGACAAACTTAGTTGTTCGTTTGTTGCTAGATTGTCTTCTGACACTAGGGAGATTGGTCTTGTCCGCAAGAACGATTTATCAGGCCAACAAATTGGCGACTATACTGGGGAAAGAAACTTGTTGTTTTTGGTTCTCTTTTATTTTGATTTGAGGAAAAGTTTTTTTTGGTTTTTGATTGACGGATATCTGCCTGGGTAGCTTAGTTTTTCTCTATTTTTGAAAATTTTGAAATCTTTTAAGTTTCTCTTAAACTTTTCTGGGGACCACACTTTGTTCTTTTGCACAGTGCGAGCAGTTTCACACTTTCCTTAAGTAAACAGTGCGAGACTGCACCTGTTACTTCTGGGAGCCTGCGGACCTTGTAAAAGTCTTGAAAAACTTAGATTTCTTCTTTTAGTTTACTTTAGATTTAATTTAGGATTCTTAGCATCTACCCAGATCTGTATTTTTCTGTCAAAAATCTCTTGTTTATGAGTTTCTTTCAGCAAATTCTTCATCTCATCAATCTCCGTTAATTGGGTGTTTTGAGTCTCTTTTTTGAGAAATTCTTAATTTGATTTCCTTTGGTCATTACTTGGAGGTTTGTCTCAGTCTTTTCACAATTTTACATCTTTTTTCTTTTGTCTCAGTCTCAGTTAATTTTTTATGAGTGTTAATCACCTTTGAGTGTTTTTTGATCTTTGGAACTCTCACCCGATTTTCTTGACTTGCACTTGATTGGTTCTTAGATCACATTAGAATCATCTTGTGTTTGAGAATTCTCTTGCATAGATCACATTTTCATAATTAGAATTCTCATTTTCAGAATACGAATGAAAAATGTGCATGGATTACATTTGCATACTTTTCATGTGATTATGCATAGATTACAACTGCATAGTTTACATTCTGAAAAATCAATTGTAGATTTAGATCAGTTTTCTTTGATTTGAATTTAGGTGTTTTTATGCTTTTTTTAAAAACACAAAAATAAAAATTGTTTTGGGATTGATTTGCATTAGTTTTTCTTGATAAAATTAGTGCATTAGAGATTTTGTTATATTTTCTCTTAGTTATCAATTTTTGCATTGTTGGAAGTGTATGGAAACTCTCTCCTTACTTTAGTTAGGATTCATCGAATTGAAAAGATTACATTATCATATTCGATTGCATTCAGTTTTGGTTCAGGTCATAACACCATTGGTTTCATATCCATTTACCCTTTTGAGTAATAACAGCTTAAATAACACAACGCTTAATTAAAATTCATCTAGTAAGTTTTACATTTTTAGGGCTCTTTCCACCAATATATCTCAGGATTAGTGCTTTGGAATAGGTTGTAGTTAACTTTCCAAAGCAACAAAAACAAACAGTAGATAAATCTTGCGGTAGGAAATAAATCCAATTGTAATTGGTACAATCTCGGAAGCTTCTCTTAAAGAAGTCAATCATGAGATCATATCCGAACCTTTGAGACAATCAATTCTATTTCATTAGGTAAGATAGAAGATTTTGTGCACATTACAAATGGTAAACCTCAGATTAACCATTGTCGAGGAGCCTGGGGTCACTTGTCGGTAAACATCGGATTGACCATGTCAAGGAACCTTCAAGGGGATTGAGCTTTGTTACTCTACCCTTGTGCGTGGGATCGGATCGTAGACTGTTCCCCCAGTTGTATTTGTTACTGTTGGTAACCTTAGTGGTAATTAAAGTAGTTAAGTGATTGCTTCTATGGTGACTATGAAGGAGCAGATCCCCACCCAGACGCTGAGCAGATGGGCTTAATGGGACCAAATGGACTCTCTGGGGGGTTCTCTTCACTCGAGATGGTTTTGTGAAGAAACTTGTGCCAGTCTGTTTCATTAAGCAAGTTGTCGGGGTAAGTTTTCCAACCGCCTTTTCTATATTAAATTCTACGATGTTGGATTTCATCACCAACTAGTGTTTTTAGTACGGAAAGTTATTGTTTGTGTGTGGTTTGACTCCTAGATTTGATAGCGCGTGTTAATTTGTTTTTATTTTTATTTTTAGAGACCATAGGTGTGAATTGTGAATTGTTAATTTTAGTTTTAAATTGTTAATAAAATTCACTGAAGTTGAATATAATGGCAATTGTTCCGGAATTTACGAACCAAGGAACTCCTCTTAATGAGAATCCTAGTACTTTTCCTTGCTTTGGAAATGTTGGTCCTCCTTATATGGCTACTTTTTTTTTGCCATCTGATTTAAGCAATAGGTTTAATGACAGGAGCATTTTCAACTGCTGACTCCTAATATCTTAATTGTTCACTCTCACCTGATGTCACTTAACAGAGTTCACCATCTCAACATCACCAACCTTCTGTTGACCCTTTACCTTCTTCGCCTAATATTTCTTCCTCCATTTCTTCCTCTTCGCTTGGTAAAATCCTTGACGCTAGTAACCAGGTGGCTAAGAAGAAGAAGAAAGGGAGGAAGAAGAAGAAGAAGAAGCAGGATAAGAAAGAAGTCAACCAACCAACCATGGCTGTAAGTGTTAGTTGTGTTGAGGAAACCTCCAACATGCATCGTAAACCCAAATACCCTTGCAGAATTTGTAAGGGTGACCACTTCCTTATCACTTGTCCTGGTATTCCAAAGGTCTTGAAAGTATTGTAAGAAAAATCTCATCAACTTTTCGTTGATCCATCAACCAGTGACAGTCAGGTTCCTAGGAAAAAGGGTAAAGTTAGGTTTCCTTGTAAGTTATGAAAAGGGAATCATAAAACTCACATTTGCCCTCACATGGATGAAGCCTCAAAATTGTTGGAAAACCTTACTATTCCACAGCAAGAATTTCCAACTGGTTACCGTAAACTTTCTCCCAACCTACCATCAACTGACGAAGTGATTGATCTAATTTCAAATACGGTTGATCCCACTCTTCCATTAGAGAGTGAAACTCATATCACTCATGTTGATGATCCATTAGTTGATCAAGTGGTCGATTCGATTTCACATTCGGTTGATCCCATTCTCCCTATAGAGAGTGAACTTCATACCACTTAGTTTCTTATTTTTACATCAGATTATTCTACGCTAGGGGGCATTTCACCTGTTTCTACAGAACCCCCTCAAAGTACTGAGGTCTTTTCCTTTGATTGGAATAGACTGACAGAACCTTGTCTTCCTTCCTCCATCCCTTTCCAAATCATTGTGAAGTTTGGTGGTAGGGACATACACTGCACATAGGTAGATGAAGGGGCTTCTGTTAGTATTTTATCCTCAACTACTTGGAAAGCTTTGGGTTCCCCTCATCTTGTGCCTATTACGCAGAATCTGAAAGCTTTTAACAGAACCATTAGTGAACCTTTAGGGATCCTTCCTAATTTTTTTATTACTTTGGAAGTTAAAATTGTCTGTATTGATCTTATGGTAGTTCGAGGCCCCTTGAATTTCAATTTACTCCTTGGGCGAGACTATGTTTATGCAATGAAAGTTGTCGTATCGTCACTCTTTCGCGTGATGTATTTCCCTCACAATGGCAATATTGTGACTGTGGACCAGCTTTCGTTCCCTAGTCTTGTTTCTACTACCAATAATATGACACCCGTAAATGTTCCTGATTAGAAAGTGGTATCTACCCCGCCATGGGTTAATTATGTGGCAACTAGTCCCATGTTTTCAATTATCGATGTAAGTGAGCCTCTCACTGTAAGCTTGTCTTCTTTTGACTTAGATCCGGTAATTGACATGGAACACTCTATGGGATTATTTGAACGTGATGTTATTATCCCTTTCGAGTCCCTTGACATGTGTTCCTTTCATATAATTGTTCTTCCATCTGATGAAGACCTCTTGGAAGCCATGATCAAGGTGTGTCCATTGACATGTGTTTCTTCCTATTGGAAGCCATGATTCAGTGAGTCAGTGAGGAGAGTTCCTTTTACTGTGTCAAGCTTGTTAAAAAATGAATCAGTGGATGGTGAGGAGAGTTCCTTTTACTGTGTCAACCTCATTAAAAAATGAATCAGTGAGTGTGAGGAGAGTTCCTTTTAATGTGTCAACCTCATTAAAAAATGAATCAGTGAGTTTGAGGAGAGTTCCTTTTACTGTGTCAACCTCGTTAAAAAATGAATCATTTGGTCTAAGGATGGTTCCTGTTACTGAGTCAACCTCATTAAAAAATGAATCAAGTATGAGGATAGTTCTTTTCCTGTGTCAACCTCGTTAAAAAATGAAACACGTTTCCATGAGCATAGTTCTTTTCCTGTGTCAAGCTCGTTAAAAAATGAAACAAATCCTCCCTTAATTGAGTCGAGTCTTTGACTAGATCTCGTAAATGTTAAGTCATATATTTAGGTTATTTTTTGATTAATTTTCTTATAGTTTTAGGTCAGGTCTTTCATATGATCTCATAAATGAACCTTCATTCCATCCAGCTATTAATTACCAGAAGTGTACTTAGTTGAATGAAATGAAGTTGGGGGGGCATGCGCTCTAGTAGTTATGCTTGGGGGGCATCAAGCACAGTTTTCTCTCTGTTTCAAGCTTGTGTAAAAATGAAACCACTCTGAAGCATAGTTTTTCTCTGTTTCAAGATTTTGTAAAAATGAAACCTATCTTGAGTCAATTTCGGTTATTTTCAAGACTCGTTAAACTCATGAAAATCCCGATATTATTTTGCTATCTTTCATTCTCGTAAAGAACATCAAAATGCCGAGTTCTTTCCATCTTTTCCTGCTCATAAATTAAATTGAAAGTTGGCCATATGAGTATATTTTTATCCCTTTTTCGAACTCGTTAAAACTTACGAAAAAGAGAAAACCATGAGTACATTTTTATCCATTTTTCGAACTCGTTAAAACTTATGAAAAAGCGAAGCCTTAGAGTCATGTTTTAAGCCCTTTTCAGATTCTCTAAGCATGAAAAGATTGTTGAGCACTTGATTATTCAAACTCGTTAAAGTAAATGAATGATCATCCTTTCAGTATAATTTTACCCCTTTTACGGACTGAAATGGACTATTTACGAAAAAGGTATACATTGACTAAATACGGTCAATAGAGTTCTCTCCCGCATTATTTTATCCTTTTTCGGGCTCGAGAAACTAAATTTACGAAAAAGTACACCCACAAAGTTTTCTTATGTTTTTTCTTTTGACTCCCTAAAAATGAAAAACACTGATTTTATCCTATACTGGACTCGTTAAAACTTACCAGTAAAGGACCTGTTCAATTTTAAACAGGAACGAACCACTCCTTCTTAGGGTTAGAATTTAAAAAAAAGTTGGACTCATCCAAAGGATGAGATTATAAACAAGAAAATGTTATCCTCCTCAAGCTTATCAAAAATAAAGAGGTACTTGCCAGAAATGGTGGGGGAAAAGAGAGAAAAACGAACCTGTTTGATACATCTTGATTATTCAGAAAACCGTTAACCACTCTTGAACACGACACTTTTTGTTCACCTGGCTTGGGAAAATCCTTTTCCTAACAGTTAATCAAACCACATTGAAAGTCTTCATTCAATTTCTGGGTATTAGCTTTGGGTCAATTGTCACCAAGCCATCTGCTGTGTCGTTATGTGTTCAAGAGGACAGTTCAAATAAACCATTCATTTGCGAAATATCTGTCTTCCATTTTGACCATCCCTGAGTTAGTCCTTGCCAATATATTTTCAAAACTTGATCTATGATTTCGTGTTGTGGGCTTGCCTACAACAGATCACTTTCTATCGACGACAACTCATTATCTAGGAAGTTGATCTAGAAATTGTCAGTACCTTGAAATCTGCATGCCTCAATGGCAGGTTTCTCGCCTTCGACGACAGGTTACATCATTGACCTTTGATCGAATGATTCCGTGACATGTTCGACTTCAGCTCATTCATTCACATTGCATGGATTGTAATGGGTACTTTGAGAGCCATTCACATTACTAGTGGTTTCTCTCACACGTGTTAACATTTCACATCATTGAATAGTAATCAAGTGGTTTCTACCATGTTCGACTTCAACACATTTAATTGCATGGATAGAATCGTACTGGTTCAAGAAGCAGAAATCAAGACCCTGGATCTAGTTTCCACCATCCAAGCTGCGAGGAGTTTTATTATTATATAGTAGACTATTCATTACAGATGGCTGCACCCATGCTGTGTCTACACTATTGATGTAATATTAAAATCATTTCTGTATCAGAACAAGTTTAGTTAGTTTTTTATCTGAGTATGGGAATGCCTACCTCAGCGATGATATGTTTATATATATATATTTTGCATTGAATGTTTTTACAGGTTCCAACCGGGGTGTCCAGAGGATGATCCTTGAAATGATAAAGTACTTCACTCTTCATATATGACAGACTTCATCTTCATCTATTCCAAACTTCGCACTTTAGGGGGCAATCTGTTACACTAAAAATTGTCACCTTGACATTCTACTGACTGTATGAGCTCATTGACACTCATACTTACCTCCTCTACAAGTCTTACAACCTTTGTTCCTCATTCCAAGCCCTGAAACATGGAGAAAAAACCCTAAAAAGCTCAAAAATTTTGGGTACGCAGGTAACATGAAGCCTACCTGCGTTCCTGGCTAGGGTACACAGGTAATGTGAATGGGAACTGCATTCTAGAACACATTTTTCCAGTTTTATGCCTGCGGAACTCCTGTAAAATAAAAAAAGCAAGAAATTAAAATGAAAAAGCTGATTTTTGGTCAATTCTGGAAGGTTCTAGATGAGATTTTTTGGGGATAAGTATGCTTTAGTAAGGTGTATGTATCCCACACCTTAAGGAACTAATCCCTTGATGTGAGGAGCCTATCCCTTTGAAGGAGGATTCTATCCCTTCAAAGGTGGAACCCTAACCTCCTCATATTCTCTATAAAAGGAGGCATTGGGTAGCCTTAAAGGGTGAAGATTTTTGGGTTAAGTTCTTGGAGATTGAGATTCTGGATATGGAGAATTAGAATATTTGAGTTGAAGTGCTGTTGAGATTCAAACTTCCTTCTACTGAGCTTTTGAGAGGAAAGATCACATACCTCTTTGTGCTCCTAGAGGAAGAGTGCAAGAGTTATCAAAGTAGAGGAGACTCCTGCTTCGGACCCCGGGAAGGCCTTTCGAACATCAAGGCTAAGGTTGTAAGGTTCTTCTATTATTTTATGATTAATACAATCAAGTTTTGTTTTTCTCAATAAATTTTTGTTCGATTGTTTATTTCAATAAGCTGTCGTTTGATCATTTATTTCATAGATTCCCTGATCACTATGATAGGTATGTTTTATCATTATTTTTTATACAGGTGCTATTAATATTTTCTTGTTTGTGATTGCAGATCAATGAAAAACGACACTTTCTTGCGACGAAAGAACTCTTTTTGTGACGGAAGGATTATTGATGCAACAAAATCACTACGACCGCAAATAAGCATTTGGATCTAAGGTAGGATCGACACCTTCATAGCATTTAATTGCAAAACAAATATGTTTAGAGAAAGACAAACTTAGTTGTTCGTTTGTTGCTATATTGTCTTCTGACACTAGGGAGATCGGTCTGGTCTGCAAGAACGATTTATCCGGCCAACAGAGGGTGAGAGATGTTAGGAAGACCTGCAGAAGGAAACAAAATAACAATATTCAATTTAATCAGATAACATAGAATATTATCCTGATTTTTTAGGGTCGCCACCCCAACCATTTTATTATTCTTTTGATAATCTATCAAGTTTCCTTTATCCCTGGAAGTGTTTATATTTGGAGCCAGCGACATCATCTTGAGTTGGCTTGAGACTAGTATACACTTATCATTTCCGATAGTTCCAACACTACAAGGAAAAGATCCTCTAGAAGAGGTTATAAAGGAAGTTTTTAGTGGTATCAAATTGGCCAAAATTGTCAAAAAAACACTTACTACAACATTCATTTTTGGTAATGGAGGTTTTGACAAATATTCTAATGGAACTTCAACACAACTAAAAAAAATGGGCGGTAGGAGGTTTTTAAGAATGTTTTTCTCATCGGTGCGTGCATCATTTGTGAATACACCAATGCATTTTAACCTGTTTTCATCGGTCTATAAAAATATACCAAACACCACGATGGAAAACAAATTTTGGAAGCCCCGAGGCATTTACCAACATCCCGGTGCATGTCACCCACAAATACACAACGAGCCTATAGAAGGTGCATGCATCGGCGCCGCTAAGGTGTAAAAATGCACCGAGCCATTAAGATGTTAAAACGCACCAAGCCGTTAAGTTATAAAATGCATAGGAGCATTAAAGGGAAATCATACCGGTGCTTGCAATGCCTATCCACCTGCTCGGGTGGTAGTCGTCGATAAAGTGCACTAGGCATTGTAATTGGTATTGGTATTTGGTGTAGTTCTCATAGGTCGAAGAAACACACTGGTGCATAGTATCATATAAGCACACTGGTGTGCAATAACTAAAATGCACCAATTTTTATTTTCTATCTTTTAGAAACATTAACCTGTGACAATGCAATTATTGTGATTTTTTTAAATTCATTATTTATCAAAAGTGGACATATCTTATCATAGTATTCATATCAAGTAAATTTTTATTTGTGCATTTGAATTTTATGTTTGGATGAATTTTTTATATCATATCATCATATTTCTCTTCTCTTCATCGTTATATTTAATCATCCATATATATAATCAATGTTATAACATTTCACAACAACAATGGAGAACACAATAGAATAAAATAAAACATATATATATATATATATATATATATATATATATATATATATGAAGAAGACACTCTTTGTAATACAAAATGGGACATTTATTGGCATCCCTTTGTCTTTCAATTGGGACACTATGTCCATTACATTAAACAAAATGTCTGATTTCACAAACAAATATTTCAAAAAATACAATGCCTTGGTTTGATATCCAAACATATTGACCATCATTCTACGTTGGAACTGCTATCAATGCTCGAGCTACCTCCATGACTTGGGTTATGTGGAGGAATGTCTTGTTCATTGTGTTGATTGTTTTCTTCTTCTTCAAATTCCATCTACAAACATAAAAATAAATTCTAATGAGTGTATATATATTGGTGAGAATAATGAAAATTGCAATATTAAATAATATACATCAATGTAAATCGAAAATAAATGTACCATAACAAGAATTGATGCGTGGACTATACACATTCTTTCAAAATAAAATTTCATGTCATCTCTCAACAATTCATTTGTTGGTGCAGTTCCATTCTTTGTTTCCTGCAAATTTGATACCCCATAACAAATAATAGATTTAATATAAAAGATTTTTTGTTCTATTAATTACAAATGGAGCTAAGTAAAACATCATAGATGCTTAAAAATTCCACAATTAATTTATGATATGCCAACATATACTAACAACCCATATTTAACCCACTGTCAATGAATTCTTCTGATGATTTTTTTTTTTATGTTAGCACCTGTTTTAACACATTCAATGATGATTATTGTAAAACAACTTAAAATATAAAAAAATGAAATCTAGTTAAGTTGTTATAGTAAAATAACAATTACTCACAAACATAGATATCAACCCTTTTCTTCCTTTCCATCCTTCTTTATGTGCTCAGTGGGTTCCATTTTATTTTCTTTTCTGTAATAAAATACTTTAAAATTAATGTTTAATGCTAAATTATTTATTTATTGTACCTAATCGAAAAATTCACTGATTAATATTACATTTGAAACATGTTGTTGTTGAGATGGCTCCTCATGTGATGCAATTATGTCCATTTCTTTGACCATTTCCTTGTACACCTTTTTGGACATTCTTACTAGCATATTTTTGATATTAGCTCATTCATCCTTTGAGATTTTCATAATCTTCGTGAAAATGTAACATGACAATAAACTATTTAATTTTTATACTAATATATAAAAACGAAATATAAAAAAAGTGATATTTATAAATGATTTATTTGTAGTAATAGATACATATAATTCTAGAAGAAAATTTAAAGGAATATTACTTTTTCAATCCTTCCTTTTTGCTGTTGTACGTTTTTTCTATTAAAATTCTCACATGTCTCACTGACCCATTCTCTGGAAACTCTTCATGTAGTTTAAATAAAATTTGGTTCTTTGGAACATTGGATTGATTTTTGTATTGTAAGTGGAAATAACTTCTCTACATTTGTTCCACTAGATCCCTCAAAGTTTTGTAAATTTTTTCCCCTTTCGCTAACCTCCAACACCACTCCAAATGAGTTAAGGAGAAATTCATTTTCATTTGCATGTTCTATTTTTTTTCTTTTCTTAGAACAACATTCCTTTTCTTCGATGTTGGTCCCTGTAGAATGTTAAACATATCTGAATTAATAGATAGTTTGAAGCACGTTATCTAATAATTTTAAGTATATTAATGAAAATTCAAAAAAGAAACTCATATTGAATCAATAGTATTTTTTCATTCACCTGATTCATCCTTCTGCAATTTTTCCATCAAGATTTTATGCTCTTCTGGTCTTAGATTAGAAATAATATTATTGATATTCATAATTTGGTGGCTCTGTGTGATACACACTAAAAAAAACATATTAGTTAAACTTACATATAGTTCAAAAATAATAATTTTTGTAAATAATTTACAAAGAACTTGTCTTTTTTGCTATTCTGGATGTGCTATCGGTATTTTTGTTACTTGCACTCTTGTCAGCCATTTCTTTATCAATATAAAACCTATACCATTCATTAATATATTTTATAAATAAATCACATACTTTTCAGGTTAAAAAAATAAAAAATCAAGAAAACAATGCGACTTTCGCAACTTACGCACCAAACACGGTGTAGTGGGTTCTTATAAATGCACCGCCAATACAGTAGAAACACCGTATGATACTATTTATAAACAAGGAGACCCGATGCTCTATATAAATACAAGGATATCAATTTTTTTTTTCAATATGCACTCGGTCAGCTATACTACAATCGCACACCTATGCACTATTTTAAACACTGCGTACCCATTAAAAAAACTATTTTTTTTAAAACATGCAAGGGCCGACAGGAGTTGGGATTCGACTCTTCAAGTGGTTATGTGGGCTAGATATCCTATGACTATATATATAGTAATACAAATCCTATAAATCTAAAATCAAAAGCCCTAATTGTGAAGTCACATAAACAAGAAGCAAGGGTTTAATGTAAGAATTGATTTTTTTGATTTTTTCCCAATTTTAATTAAATGTAAATAGGAATACAGATTGTAAATGATTTTATTAGTAAAATGCACAATAAAATTTCAAATTTTCACTATGCATGTATTAAATCTAAAAGAAACTATAAAAATACAAATATTAGAGTAAAATGTAACAATTTTACTATACTATAGGGTTTTTTTGTTAATCACCAAATGTTTTAAATTCTAATTCTCTAAATAGTGATGTTGTTTGAAAGTATTTTGTTGCTCCACAGTGCTCTTGTGATCTATTTCTCTAGGTATGTCTCGTGTGCAAATCCCTCTCTAATTTTTTTTGAAAAAATAATGAAATAATGAATAGATTTTATTATTTAACGAGTTTTTTTATGAAATTATATTTTCAAAAATCATTTTCCGCTGATTTTTCAATTTACTGCTTTTTTTCACTTCAAAAAAATGAAGTTGCATTTTTTTTCCCTGGTATTCAGTGTGTTTGTTAACTAATAGCATTTGTGTGACTGATAATAAAACTGCACCAGTGCAGTTAATAGTACATTAGCACCAATAACAATAACTCCTTTTTTAAGGCACCATAATTAATTTTAGGTATGTACACCAAAATTTATTGTTAATTTTGCTCAAATATAGGAGAAAATCTCATAATTATATCAAATGGATAGTTCTTCAAAATCCAGAACATTCTATAATATTTCTAAAAGTCCATCGCAGAGTTCTCCCTATCCATCTCGAGACGTAATTATTTCACATTTTATTTATATTTTCATTATCTAATTGAATTTATGTTTCTCATCCATGTCAATCAACTGAATAAAATTAATTTATAAAAATTTGCAAGCTCACACAGATTCAGAATCAAGTTCAGATGCACAAAATATTCAAACAGTTCCAAAACGTTGGAAGCTCCTACAAGGAGCATCATACTGGAAGGCACAGTTGGTAGATGAAGATTGATAGTCGCTTCACCTTGCCAATCATAACATACCATATTATAGCCACAATCTAGGGACAATGACAGTAATAATAATTGTTTGGTATAATGTAATCATTTCAACGTCAAATAAATTAATCATAAATTTACGTGCTTACTAATTGATATCATCGATTTTGTAGTAATCATGTTCAAATATATTTTTTGAAATTATTAGGATTCTAGTGATGATGACCGACCTACCTACCATCTTCTGTTACACACCACGACAATGTCAAATTGAGAGAAGGCTGAATTAAGAGAAAAACTTGAAGAGGAATGATACCAAGAATGGTTAAATCAACCACCTATTCAATTCCCACTATGTCTAGATTCACCAATTAGGAATGACTACAACAATAGTAGTTCTTCAGCTATAAATAGAGGGAATAAAATAGAGTTTGGTATGGATGATTACTTAAGGGATACGATTGTCATGGAGACAATGTTGTTAGATGCATTCCAGAATGATGATCAACTAGGGGATGATGCTCATATCACTGATACCTTTTTCAAAAGTTCTTAAATATGCTTCCACCACCCCTCTCTTTGGACCTGGTGGTTAGTCAATGTCTACCAAGTTTGGGACAATGATGTTACTGTACAACTTGAAAGAAATGTTTGGCTTGTCGAATGCATGTTTCTCGGAAATTTTGAGGTAATGGACCATCAAGTCCATTATATTTTGAGAAATCTTATCACACAATCAACATTAAAAATCGAAAAATTTATGAACATTAATAATTATTAACATTAATGTACGTTTAATATTTTCCATGAAAAACTACACGTTATTCAAAGAGCAGGTTCTTTCGAGTGATAATGTCTTGTCCGGTAGCTGCAAGGAGGCAAAAAAATTGTTGAAAATGTTGGTTGTTGAGTACATATCATATCATGATCTCCAAATTATTGTATTATATATAGAGGAGAATATGCATACAAAGATTTATGTCTAAAATGTGGGCATGACATGTATGATAGATAAAAGAAGAAGGGTAAATCACGTGGTCCTCCTTTTAAGATATTGAGGCACATGCCTATAATCCCAAGGATTAAAAGGCTCTTTCGTTGCAAATAATTAGCTATATTGCAGGGATGGAATGCCACACAGAGAAGTGAGTTGGGAGTTATGTGAATCCCAATAGATCCAATAGCCATGAAGCATATAGAGGATACATTGCCCAAAAAATTAAAGGATGAAGTACGAAGTCTACAACTTAGCATAACCATGGATGGTGTCAACCCATATTCCCTCCAGAACAGCAGATATTTTATTTGGCCTGTAGTAGTGATCAATAAAAATACCCCCCCATGGTTGTCCGTGAAGAATGAACATCTTATGTTGACTCTCATAATCCCTGGTAGAATACAAGTGAAGAATATAGATGTCTACTTACAACCACTGGTAGATGAATTGAAGGAATTATGAGATGGGATAAATGTATATGATGTATCAAGACCCATCGCACCAAAGAGGAGTTTTACGATGTTGTATGGCATATGTGCTTATATGAAGTGTGATTATACATTCTTAGGAGTTTGATCTGGTAAATTACATGTTTATTGATTTTTTTATATACGTAACAATATTCTTTCACATATAAATTATTTAATTTGTTTTAATTTTTCTGATCTTCATGATATTATTTAACGTTCCATGCATATTGTATACAATAATTTTGGAGGTCTTGTAACAAAAGGGTATTATGGATGTAAATGTTGTGGACCTTCTCTGAAAGCTAGATGGTCCAATGACCTATGAAAGCCAATATATGACTGATCTGGGGTATTCCTCTTAGAAGAACAACCTTACTGAAGAGAAACATCCCCTTTCAATGTTAGATGAGAGAGAACCCGAATGCCTATAATAATGACACAAGCTGAATGGCTTGGAGCATATGAGAGAGAGAAAGAGAAGGAGTTCATAGAAATGTTCAATTCAATTGGGGAGCCTATGTTACATGATCCAGAATTCTTTGACACCTATGTTGAGAAATTTCTCATTGGGATGAAAATGAAATCTATCTAAATTATAACCTCCCATATTGGAAGAATCTTAATATTACCAAATTATTAGATCCTATGCATATATTTAAAAATGTTTCATATTCTTTATGGAGGCACACATCATCAAAACAAAGTGACACCTTGGATGTTACTAAAGATCTTAATACTTCTACAACTAAAAAGAAAATTTGTCTAAGACAATTAGAAAGTATAATATTAGATATCGGTCCCTCTATTTGGTTTTTCAAAGAAGGTGATGTCCCATGGATTTTAAAGAAATATTATCTATATTTAGCAAAGGATGTAATAATGGGTGTGAGGGTGCCATCTACATATGGGTCTTCACTATGGCGCCGCTGCACCGTGGAAGACCATTTGTAGGGGTTGAAATCACATGACCATTTGAATCTTCTAAGAGTATGCATAATTTCAAAAACATGATTTTATTATTTTTTATATTAATAAATTTTATCCCGTGAAGGGATCATAAAACTTAACTAATTTTTTATATTATTGCATGTGTTTATAAATTTCCAGTGTCATTATCCTTTGTTCGTGTGTTGGTGTGTGAAACATGACTTCCCCTAAGACCTAGGATGTGCGATATCTAAATTGTCTACATTTGCACGTCGGAGTAAGTCAAAGGATATTCATGTAGCTAGCATTACATGGTGGCGTCAAGAGATTGTTGAGATTTTTTGTATTTTAGAGAAGGAATTGTCGACGAGTTCCATGGACTTGCAAGTTCCTCTTCTAATCCACCTAGTAGATGAGGTTGAATTAGTTGCAGTGGTTTATTTTCATTGGACGTTCTTCTTAGAGAGGTACATGAACAAATTGAAAGGTTTTGTTCAAAAAAGGGAAAAACCCAAGTGGTTTATGGCATAGGGTAACATATCGTATGAGTCTTTCTATTATGCCAATGAGTACATCAAGCAGATCGACAAAAGACTAGGTGCGGTTATTTGGGATGATGAAAGGGATAATTACAAAAGAGAAGGGAAGCTTCTCCAAACGAAGGGAAAAATGAACTTGATAAAGAGTAAGCGACTTATAATTTTTCAAATTTACACAAAGTAAATATTCATGTTACACTTCGATATAATGTGTATTTAATATCAAACATACTATATGTCAGTTTTATTTCATTAACGAATTTAGAAATTGAAGCAATCAGTGAATTCATTCTTTATAATTCTGAAATGACACAACCATGGGTCGCATTGTACCAACAAAAGAGGATGAAATTTGATAGTGACAAGAAATAATTCAGACATTTTAATAGTAGAAGTGTGCCTTATCCCGATCATTTAAAAGAAAATATGCCAATTATATGCCCCAAACGTTGGGTTGCTGACCAAGTCAGAGAAAAATACGGTGCAACCGGTCGTTACCCGCGAGCTAAAGAGGATGCGATAAACATAGGGATTGAGTGAAGCAACTCTATAATAATCTATTTATGTACATTTATAACTTAATAGTGCACCTTTGAAATGTAAAATCTATATTTTATATTTTAACATTTGCGTTATTAGACATATGACACTATGAATTTTTAACTTTTTTTATAGGTGCATTTGTTCCCATCTATGTGGGCATATGGAAAAGATATTTGCACAGAAAATGTTGATGATAGACACATTAAACAATACTATGGAGTGGAAGTTGAGTTCGATCAATCTAGTCGAGCTAGCCACCATTGAAGTGGACTTCTCTTTTTTTCGATCTGTTTTTTTTAGGTGCAAGTGTTGGGACACCTTTGATCAAAATAACGTAAAAGAATATCATGATAGTAAGCTTATGTATCAACTCTAGAAAGATGTGGGATGAAGCTAAGGAGCCTTTAGTTTCCCCAAACACTGCAACTAGGTGCTTTCTTACCCATATGTGTTGGATAGGGAATGGTTGTTTGTATTGAGACATGACCCTAGATCAAAACATAATTTTTAGAACAATAGTGTTATCATGCCAATTGAGATGTAAGATAATGAGGGTGGTCATGTGAATAGAGAGTGATATGGTACATGTGTTATTTCATCATTTATACTATTTAACATGGGTTTTTATAAATAATATGACTTAACCTTATGACTAAGACTTTTTTTTCGAAACATTATAATATGTATTTTGAATTAATTGGTTTGCATTGTGTTAATGTTAAAATCATTTCACTTGATAATTTTCAATTATGTTGATCTCAAAAACAATATATTGTATCAAGTTCTTTTTTTTTATGTCAATTCCTAAAATAATAAAACTACTTGATTTATTTAAATGGGTTTTCACTATATCATTACTTAAATAAATGCACCATATGTGTGTGTGTGTGTATTATATTTTCAAAAATTAAATAAATATATTAATATATACTGTTATTTTTTGTATGTAAGGTCATAATAAAATAATGATAATTCTAAAAATTAATTTATTTTCATTATTTTCTACGCTTTATTATGTTACAAAAATTCATATTATTCTAGATTTATTATTTTACAATTATTTATAGTCATACAAATTACAATTTTACAATTTTACAATTATGGTAATTTAGCAATATGGAAGGTATACATTTTACTTACAGTAGTTATGGTTCAAAATTGACAGTTAATTTACAATTTTACAAATTTACAAATTTACAAATTTTACAATTTTAATAAAATTGAACCATGACAATACATACAATTACAATTACAATTTTACAATTTCACAATACAATTACAATTACAATCACACTTTTACATATATTTTACATACAATTACAGTTAAAATTACAATTTTACAACTTTACATACAATTACAATTACAATCATGATTCATACAATTACAAATACAATTTTACAATTTTACAATTTTACAAATTTTACAATTTTAATAAAATTGAATCATGACAATACATACAATTACAATTACAATTTTACAATTTTACAATACAATTACAATTACAATTACAATTAAAATTATAGTTAGAATGAAAATTACAATTTTACATACAATTAAAATTAAAATCACAATTACAATCATGATGCATACAATTGCAATTACAATTTTACAATTTTACAAACATTTACAATTAAAATTTCAATTACAATTTCAATTACGATCACTATAAATACAATTATAATTACAATTACACAATTTTACAATTACCAATACATAATATTTAATAAATATCATGATTTAATATTAAAAATATTAATATCATGATAACCATCATACAAGCGTCATATTCTAAAATCCACATTCAAATTCACTAACATCATCTAATCATCGTGATCATGATCATCTAACAAAACACAAGCATTGTATAACATCATCACAACACAAAAATCAAATATACATCTCATGTCAAATAATTGTTATCACATACATATCTATATGCAAGCACATTAAATGAACATATCTAACATGACCTAACAATATACACATCATGATGAACACTAACATGTAAATTAAGTACACTGGCCACATAATTACATGCACTATATATATATATATATATATATATATATATATAATGTCAAAAATATACAACCTATATAGAAACACATATAAACAAGCAACATCTGCAGTACCACATCAAGATATAACTATAATCAAGGCCATTTCAATGGATAAGGCAACCTCACAGTTCGATGGACAGTGCCCGTCAGAGGTGATTTCTTATCAAATAGTGTCTACTCAGAAGGTTCCTGATGATGAGTCGATGGTGAATCATGATGCCTATTATAGGGAAAATTACCTCCTCATCAGCTCAGAGAAGAAGGTAACATGGAAGGAAGAAAATGACCCAAATAAAGACCCATTTTTCCAAGATAACGCACCCCCAGAGACAACTAGGTTGAGTTATAATGCATCCAGCCATGCAAAGGGAGTGTTAGTTCCTAGGTTAACACTCTTTCTTGCCTAAGGGGAAGCATTATCTGTGTTTTAATGTGGAATGGCAAATTTCCCATGGAAACTGACTAGCATTTCCATATTTTGCTCATAAAGAGTCGGCTCAAAAGAAGCAACTTATGGTATAAACATTTTATTAGATATTTCCAAACATAACTGAACTCCTATAAAAGGAAAAAGAAACGATAGGCAAGGAAGCATCAAGATATTTCGCTATTCGAACTAATTGAAAGGATTGGGAAGGTTTGTCCTCTCTATTTCATATAATGGAGGTTTGGGCTCTTGGTCAAAGTTCGAAGGTTTGATCATATGTAGAGCATAAATTAATTGTTGAGTGTGAGGCTTAAGGATTGGCAAGGTTCATTGAGGACTCTTAGCCCAAGAATCATCACACCTAGAGATAGAGAAAGAGAGAGAGGATTTGGGAGATAGAGGAGGGCTTGGTACAACCAACAGTTGTAATCCTCCTTCTTATAAATCAATAGAAATGTATCTTTTTTTTCCATTTTATGTTTTAGTGTCACATTTGTTGTTCATTTGTCTATGAAGCATGATATAAATGGCTTGGATTTGCATAGTTAAATGTTGATTATATACTTGTTTAATTGTTAGAAAGTGATACCACTGTGAAGATTACACGGGTGCTTTTTTTGGTTGTAGGATCTAGATTTGGATTCGATGAGGAAGGACTTCTACCATGCCGTTAGCACTCTCTATAAGATTTGCTGTCCATAAAGCGGTAATCCTTAAATATCTCACTTTTTCAATTATTCCTTAATATGAACATGTGCACAATGTCTTTGTAACTTTACAACTAATCTAGCAGTCTGCCTCGGGCACCAGAAATCCCTGAGAGGGATATCTATCAACTACCACCCAAGCATTTTACCGATTAGTAGAAACGGCAACTCCGCTTGGGACTTAATCCCAAGTTTTCGGATTGTTCCTAAGCCTTTGGCTCTTTCCCTCTGCTCACATACCCTTCTGATTAGTTTTCATTCTATCTAATCATCTCAATAGCTCATAGAGTCCAAAATAGACCCTGCCTAGCCATTTGTATAACTTTACCTTAAGTAACGGTCCCCCTGAGAATGTTTCAGTGCGTTATAATGCTGCTTATGCTCAGATACAATGCATTATTCCTATAATTAACGCTCTGTAGACTCTCCTTGTCAATGTTACACAACCAAAACCTATTATTTACACCCATGTTGTGTTTCCATTTGGTTGTGGAGTTACTGGCTACTAGATTAGCTTCTATTTCTTGATCCCTGTGATTGATTACCAGCTAGCATTTTTATATTTATTATTTAAAAATTTAGTGTTAGTCACATCTACTTTTTTAAGAGGATATTTTTTTTTATTTTTTCTAAACATAACTGAATTTATTCTCAAAATATTTGGTTAAAAAAGTAGTTAGAGAGGATATATATATGTCTGAATATTTTTTGGTTGAACTGCGTTATTTGTATGTTTGGTGCATGGATTTTTGAAAGATCTCTCCCTGTAGAATAAAATCTTCATCTAAATGGAATATTTAGAGCATTTTTCTGCATGGTTTTGAGTCAGAGTCTCATTATATTTCATACGTCCACTCCCCCTTTGCAAGACTAATAATAAAGTACACTAAAAATAAAGCAATAATAAAATTAATCACATAAAATTTTCAGATCTCACACCAACAGTATTTCAGGCTAGGATCTTCGGGTATAAGAAGTGAGAAAATCACCCAAGATCACAAAACTTGAAACTAGAGTCATTAAAAAGTGAAATCTCGCTACACTCATACTGTCGGGACCACTCCACTACTACTGGAGTTAAGCCTGAGACAACACTGGGGTGCATGAGAAGGTAGCCCACCTTTGAGTGCATAAAAATAGGCATGCTATATATTGGGGTTCCCCTCGGGGATGTCAAAAATAGATCGGGGATCTAGGTTTTCTGCACATAAAGCGTTATGTCTACGACCATGACCCCCTTGACATTTTGTGATTTTTGTTATAATTGGTTGCCAGAATTTTTAGAGACTTACACAAGGTGAATGGGGTGGGCTGCCCTGGTACCTAAACATACGAACCTACTCTATCTTTTGTCTTTAGGAGGGTACTCTTCTTTACAAGAGTGTTTACACCTATTGTCTGAGGTTCGGGCTAATCTCTAGAGTAACCGTAACTATATATTTCACCAACTCTCTCTCTATGCTATTTTGATATTGGGTTTCATCTCCAACAAAATGTAGTACTCAGACAGGGTCATACCCCTTCTGGTTGCTTGATTGATTAATTTTAGAATTCATTTTTTCTCTTTTCTTTTTAGGTGTGTAGCTATTATCACTAAAAATTTATGATACATCATAATAAAAATTTGATAAAATAAAAATGTCACCATGGCATCCTTCCACTCTCATCGTCTTTCTAGACGGCAGCAAGGTCTCCCTCTATTGACACCGGGGGAGGAGTCAAGCCTCAGTGAGCCAGTGGCTTCTTCGAAAGAGCAGTCTCTAGTGACAACTCCTGACTTTCATATAGCTCCCTATCATATGGAGTTTCCAGAGGATCCTTTTATGGAAGGAGTCGTACCTCCTTACAATCCTCCTCTCACTGACCCGTCAGGGCCATTGTTAGTTCAGGTTACAACAAGGAAATTGATGTCTTTGGTTGTACCTTCATCCATTTCACAATCGAAGGCCATAGGGTTGATGCCATTGGTGGCCAACTCGGTTCCACCACCATCTTCCCCTCTAGTTGTCAGTTCTACACAAATGATTGGCAACCCCACTAGTAGGACTATACCCAGTCCCAATAATCTGGTCACCACAACTATAAGTGGAACTTTGAACCCTTCGGGATTTGCTCCTATAGTGACTACGCTGGGACCCATGGTTTCCACTCCCGCTAGCAGGGTTAATTTGGTTCCTTTTAGCAACCCTTTCGGTTCGAACCCATTTCTGAGTTCAAACCCCTTGGCTATTATCCTAGGGTGAAGTGTCACCAATACATATATTCTAGGGGGTACTTCGGTACCCCTACATTTAATAGGACAAGCGGGACCACCAATTGTTAACGATGTTCCTTTGAGTATTCAAACTTCAGGTGTAGGGTCTATGTCGATGGTCAACTATCCAAATAGCAGTATGCCACTGGCTAACTCTATTGTGTCCATATGGGCGACCAAACCCAAAAACAAATTTGGGAAAGTGGGAAACTATTACACTCTGGGCAACCGACAGTTTTCGCCCCAGTACAACATACCCTACAGACAACAACCATGCACCCCTACACCCCCCCTCACTGGAAAATTTTATCAACAAAGTCCTACTTATCCCATTGGTAACACATTGATGGGCAGACCCTATGGTCTAAATGGTTAACCAACACTTCGTTGGCTACATCTAAGGGAAAACACGCAACTGCCATTCTTGTCAGCTTTAGAAATCCCCGACCTCTACAAATTGACCAATGATCCCATCAAACACAACCCACTCTTGCTTCAAGTACCGCATAAGATTCCATTTGACATCTAGTTACACACATCACCACCTTTCATCTATGGTCTGTTTCTAACTCCATGGTGGATGATATTATCTATCTGAGACTTTTCCCTCGCAATCTCACAAGAAACGCTGCTAGATGGTACATTAAGTTACCACGTGGGTCCGTCAATACAAAACCAGAACAAAAATCTTAACCTCACTGTGCCAAGACACCACCACCCACATCTACAATCACATTCATGAATGGAGATGTAGGCAGAGGTTAGTCAAAGCGCCAATCCCATATCATCCCTTATCAAACTGGTTTTTTAATTCACTCTTACCACCCCTTGCTAAGGACTTTTTCTTGTCTGGTGCCGTCACAGAAGACCAATCCATTCGTCATGCACATCATCTTGATCTCATATATTCGCAATCTGACACATTGTATGACTTACTTCCCCATGCCCCTGGCAACCCAAATCCTCCCGCTACTCAATTAGCTGGAGTGCACGCCGATGGCCTCATTGGTGCAACCTCCGGTGTAGCCATAAAACATATTAGTGGGAAAACTCCTTAGCCATCTTTGGCTGCCACTCCCCCTAACCAATCGATTTCTCTTCCCACCGCTGACGTAAACTCTATGCAATGTACACAAAAAATAGTGGCAATAAAAATAAGAATACGAAAAATACCTCTCCTTACGAAGAGCAGTCAGTACTCAAAATAATTCCAATAAGAAAAACACTGCTAAAAACCATAAAGGAAAGGAGAAACCAATGAGATTCCCTTTCATAATTTGTGCAGAGGACCACTTGACATACAAATGTCCTTGGCAGCAGGGATGCACATATTTTATTACAAATAAGGACTCTAGAAGAACATGTGTCATCCTTCACAATCCCTTCCCTAATCCATAGCAACAACAACAACACATGGTTGCAAACCTGTCACAACCCCCCCAAAGGGACAACAATGGTACTCATCCTTCCAGTGAAGGATCATCCGCCATTTATGGCATGGAGATTGTTCAACTCCAAACTTGAGCTAAACTCTATGGAAATCCAGTCATTGAGGCTCAAGAACCTATTTCAATTTCGAATGCACCGCCACCCAACGATTTTCATATCGAAAGGCCTGCTGCTAACCCCATGATTCATCCCCTTAAAGAGACAATTCAGCGCGCGACTCATAACACTTCTGCATGCACTGCCCAAAACTACAACATTGTAGAATATTTGGCACAAGCACCGTCATCCATGTCTACACTCGAAGTATTGCAAACCTTCCCAGCGCAAAGGAAAGCTTTGCTTTCGGCTGTTGGTGGGATTGACCCCCAGGATTCTATGATAGCCATCTTCGACATGAAAAAATCCAAACCTCGCCTTTCACACCAGCTTGGTTTCCCGGTTCAAGTTGTGTCAAAAGGGAGAGAAATCCATCGCACTACCATAAAAAAAGGTGCTTTGACCTGCATTATATCAACTGCTTGCAAGCTCACTTTGGGTTCTCCCACTATGTCTCCACCGCCGAATTCCCTTAAAGCTTTCGAAGGCCATACATTCTTCCCAAAAGGCTACCTTGCTAGATTTCCCATTTCACTTAGTGGGAAAACAATAATCGTGGATATAGAAATCGTAGATCATCATCTCGACTATAATCTGTTGTTGGGTCATAGTTGGTCTAACAGAATGACTACCATTGTCTCTTCCATTTTTTGACTAATCATTTTTCCATTGAATGGGAAGATAGTTACAGTGGATCAGTTATCCTTTTTCACCCCTGATTATTTCACGTTACCTAGTAGCATTATACCCCTAGTAGGAGGCGTTCCTGAATCTTACATCAGTGTCGATGCTGGTCTTCTTAAGGCATCTTCCATGATGGGTTGTTTTCCTTTCCCGCCGCTTGAGGTTCCACACATGATTGCAATGATATCCACCATTTTGGATGGCTCCATCGATCCATGGATCCTACCGGCGCCTTCAAAAATTGATTCCTACGTAGATCAGATGCCACATCTCCAACTGAGTTGGCTTATCAAGCCATCCAATTAGCATCTAAACCCTCCATTGCTTTGTTTTTAACCAATGGTACCACCCTCTCGCCCATCACAGTTCCTTCTAAGGATCTCCTCAATGAAGTCCTACCTATGGACGAAGCTATTCGAGAGATCATGTTTCTAGAGGAACAGCCTTGGGGAGAGTTTCATCATCGCGCTTCGATGTTTGATTCACACATGACCACTATTCAAATCTCATCTTTTAACCCACCTAAGATCATTCCATCCGTTTACACGACTGTTTGAACTATCGATGTGGAAGGGAACATGGGAAATATTTCGAAGAATATGCTCATCGATATCTTGGTCAAAATGAGTAGCGTGGAAAATATACGTATTGCAGCCGATTGCAGTCACGAGGAAATTGCATGCTTCACATCCCTTTTCAAGGAGTTCCGCAATGATTTTACTTGGTCTTATGAGAAAATTCCCATCATAGATCCTTCTATTGATGAGAAAGAGATTAAGAAATTTCGAGCACTCTTTTTATGGTATTTTTCTCGCTCGTTAAACCGAAAAACCTTTAGTTATCTTCTTTAGGCTCATTAAACTTACACAAACAAGAAACAAGCATTATTTTTATGGTATTTTTCTCGCTTTTCAATTCAAAAAACATCGAGTTCTCTTCTTCGGGTTCATTAAACTTACGTAAAGAAGCAATGAACTTTCTTTTTAAGGAATTTTTCTAGCTCTTAAAACTTAAAAAACCCTGAGTTTCCTTCGTCGGGCTCATTAAACTACCACAATGAAGAAATATGAGCCATTATTCTCCATATTTTTCTAGCTCATTAAAAAAATGAAAAAGTAACTGAGTTTCTCTCCATCAGACTCGTTAAAATTTCATGGAGAGCATCGATTTTTTCTTCGTCTGACTCGCTAAAAATTCATGAATAATATTGAGTTTACTCCATATCCTCATACTCATAACAAAATGAGGAAGATGTCCAGTGAACATAGGTTTATCACTTTATCTGGGTTCAATGGACTAACTTACGGAAAATGAACTGTGTCAGGCTTACTATTCTCCCTTCATGGCCCGGTTATCAAACATGACAAAGGTACCCCTTTGAGTTGTCTTTTACGATGTTTTTTAGACTCCCTAAATATGAAAAGGTCACCGAGCTTACGTGTCTAGACACGTTAAACTTAATCGGACGAGGAAAAATTTGGACAAAGTGGATACTTATTTTGTTATACTCTGAAGTTCAATTTGGCAGCAAAAAATATTGAACATGGCACTTCCCAGAAAATTCACTCACAATTAGTTGAACCATACATCTATGAGTTTAGCCTTAGTATACTGATGCCCCTGCATTGGTGAATCTTGACACTCTTTAGTGTTCATTAAGCCTATGATGCCTGGTACCCTGTTACTATGCCTTATATTATTCAAGAGGATCTCGGTATCCACTGCTTCCTGTATTAGCCAAGCCATCATATACCAGAAATCATATGTCGTCATTAGTTACTCCCATTTTCTCTTGACTATCTTCAAAACAAAATCATCTTTTTGTATTTCGTGTCGACTGATATAGGATGCCTAAGTGCTTGCATTTCAATAGATCTCTTCCTATCAACTTCAACATCTTATCTAGCACGTTGATCCACAAACACAGCAATACCCAGGTGCTTGCAGACCTTAGTGGCCAGTTACCTTGTGTTTAATTGGGGGTTCTCATTATTGGCTCCTAGTTGAATGATTCTACGAGTTTTCAACATCAACTCCTTTTATTCACGCTCGCTAGATTGTATTATCCATCTTGGGAACCATCATCCTTATCAGTGGCAACCCTTGCGTCTGTTAACAGTTTTCATTATTGACTGGAAATCAGATAATTTCCAGCATGTTTGACTATAACTCCTTCATTCACATGTGTGGAGATATGCAGTTTATTTAAGTGGCGACCAAGACCTTGAGTTTAGGCTTACAACATTTCAGTTGTGTTTCCTCTCCCAAGTTGAGATATTATTTTCGGAGAAATCTTATCAGATTGATCATGTCATGACACAAGATTCCACTTATTGGTGGACGCACTGGTCGTATCTCTTCTTAGATAAATCATTTTGATACAACTATTGAGCGTGGAAAATACCCGACTCAGGACATATACTTATATTTCTAACATATGTTTTTGTTTCATGTTTTCCTTGGTCTTCCAACACCTCTCGCTCTACTATATATTTTAAATTATTTCGGCCATTGTCTTCGCCTCTAACCTCACACTTTACAGGGCATCTGTTACAAGGAAAATTACCTCCTCATCAGCTCAGGGGAGAAGGTAACATGGAAGGAAGAAAATGACCTAGACAAAGACCCATTTTTCCAAGGTAACGCACCCCTAGAGACAGCTAGGTCGAGTTATAATGCATCCCAGCCATGCAAAGGGAGCATTAGTGCCTAGGTTAAAGCTCTGTCTTTCCTAAGGGGTAGCATTATCCATGTTTGAATGTGAAAAGGGAAATATCCCGCGGAAGATGACTGACATTTCCTACTTTTTGTCAGAAAGAGATAGTTCAAAAGCAAAAAATTATGGTATAAACCTTTTATTATATATTTCTAAACACATCTGAACTCCTATAGAAGGTAAAAGCAAGGATAGGTAAGGAAACATCAATATCTTTCCCAAGTTGAGTTGATTGAAAGGATTGGAAAGGTTTTTCCTCTCCATTTCCTATAAAATGGAGGTTTGGACTCTTGCTCAAAGGTCAAAGGTTTGATCATATGTAGAGCAGAAATTCATTGTTGAGTGCGGGTATTAAGGATTGGAAAGTTTCACTGAGGAATCTTAGCCCAAGCATCATAACACTCAGAGATAGAGAAAGAGAGAGAGGATTTGGAAGACAGAGGAGGGCTTGGTACAACCAAAAGTTGTAATCCTCCTTCTTATAAATCAATAGAATTGTATCTATTTTTTCCATTTTATGTTTCATTTTCACATTTTTTGTTCATTTGTCTATGAAGCATGATAAATGACTCATATTTGCATAGTTAAATGTCGATTATATACTTGTTTAATTTTTAGAAAGAAATACCACTGTGAAAACTAAATGGGTGATTTGTTTGGTTGCAGGATCTAGATTTGGATCCAGTGAGGAAGGAATTATACCACGTCACTTAATTCTATCCATAAGATCTATTTTCCACAAAGAGGTAATCATTTAATATATCGTTTTGTCAATTATTCATTAGTATGAACTTTTGTGCAATGTCTTTGTAAGTTTATAGCTAATCTGAAAATATTCCTCAGGCACCAAAAATCCCTGAGAGGGATATCTATCAACTACCGCCCAAGAATTTTACCCCTTAGCAGTGCCTTCTCAGATGGACATCCATGATCAAGATCATGTGCATGATCAGTCGATGGTCATGTCTACTCAGACTAGGTGCCCGCTGAGATGGTGCCTACTCAGAAGATGCTTGCTAATCAAGAGTTGATGTTAGCTACTCATATTAGGTGCGAGTTGAAGGAGGAAGACATGGAGTAATATAACGTTGATCAATCCCCTCAGAATCATCATCATTCGATGAAATTCTTTGTCACACATCTCCATGACGCCTATCCCTCCTAGGCAACAGTAGCCTGGAAGCTCCAGCGATATGACACATAAGGGTCATTATATCGCGAGCATGTCTCTCTAGAGATCTGTGAGCCTACGATCAGTCTCAATCTCTCTGATCATATTAGGGAAGATTCCCTCATCAACCAGGATTCCACACAGTCGGTCACCCAACTTCATCCCGAATTGGATGTCCACCCTATGTCGCATCCCCATGGGTATCTACACCCGAGGACTAGGCATGTCCCCATGATCCGCCGCCTATTCTATCTCCTCTCCATGATCTATAGGAACACCAATGTGGGGTGGAATCATGACTGCAAATAATGTGCTAATATCTACAAAATATATAGTACACAAAAATAATTAGACAATTTCATTAAACAATTTAATAAAACATGTTAAAGAATGTGTTAGAATAAATTTTATTTTAATTAATTAATAAAGATAATAAAATGAAACTATATTAATTTAAAGAAAACACTAATATTACCTCTATCATCCGGTGGCTCATCCTATTTGAAGAGTATGTCGCTACACCCTCGCCAATCCAAACCCGCGTATGGACACGACATCATCACGAACATTTGATCATAAACACTTGCTAGTAGTTCTAGGGCATCGCTATAAATCTTGGCCGAATAGTGGGATAGGCCCCTGTTGGGCATCATCTAGCCCCACATTTGCATCCGTACATGTAACATCTTCCTACGAGGTTGCAGAACAAAAGTAGCCCTCTTCTTTGGAAACCTTTCAAAAAATAAGAAAAATAACTCCGAAGCAAAATGGAAGGTTAACCTCACATGTGCCTAAGAACGACATCTATCTAATGATATAAAGAACTATCGTAAAAAAATGGCAGACCATCTCACAAGTTGTGGCATCTGGAATAAAGAATCAACATAAAATAAAAAACGGGCAATTAATGCTCTACCCATCACTAGTATAGTGTGCAATGGTCGCCAGTAGTAGTGAGAGGCACCTCAACTCCTATGGACCAAACGAAGCAATGCTTCACTGACCACCAGACACCTACAAATATGTAGGAGAAAGTATATCATCCCTAATGTATCTCTGGGAGCACGCCAACTAACTCCCTGCTGCATAACCGATGGGGACATCTAGGACTGGGGAAAATCTTGACCTCTCTTAGATAGGCCAGTAATAAAATAAATGTCCTCATTAGTGGGATTGTTCCACTTCCAAAGACCGACTCGGAAAGCCTGTCAGTGGGAATCCCATTTTTAGATCAACTATGCCAATAACCCATTGTTCCGCTTCAAGGATGTAGCCTCCTCGTACAACTTAAGGAGACCTACCTCCCTTAAGAGAAACTGGGTGAATGTTGTAATAGGGAGAGGGTAAAAAATTCTCTCCCTCTTCCATGCCTCCCACTGCTGAATCATGTTATAATGGTCCTCCATATGCTCGTATTTTTCCCTTTCCTCTCTCCGTTGATGTCGCTTAATGATTCACATATTAAATACATTTTTTTTATTAAATGAAAAATGTATTTACACACACACACACACACACACACATATAGTTTTTAATGAAAAAAAAAAACATTTGGTACACCCAAAAAAGTAGTCACATACCACTACTAGTGCGTACCTATTTTATCATGCACCACCCACGGTGTGCATGAAAAAACTTCACGCACTGCACAAATAGAAAATATTTTTTGTGCGGTGCGTTTACAGAACTGGCTGCCCCAGGGAGGTTATTTTGGTCAACGCACTGCTCGATAGCCATACATAACTCTTGGTGTTGTCGAGTAAATGACCACATCGCCATACGGTCCTACATAGTGTGCAATTTTTAAAAATTTTATATGGTTAGTGCGGTAGAAAACCGACACGCACCGCACTATTTGATTGTTAAAGTGATGCACGTTTTCTCGGTACCTCACCAAAATCCATTGCGGTTTCCATTAATATCATTCACGGTGAGGCTTGTAAATTTACAGGCAGCAACGCAAACGGTGCGAGCTGAATGGTTCGAATGCATCGCGCATAATTTATTTTTTTAAATGGTAAATTTTAAGTGAATTTGAGACATCAATCTCTTAAAAGGTTAAGTTATTAATCCTCTCTTTTTCTATTCGATTTTATGCTAAAATTTTACTATCATGTTCCAGGTTTATAACGAGCACATTGTTTAGGTGATACCAACCTATAATGGAGATGAATGTTATCATGAATAGAAGCTTAACTGTCTTCTGTGGGGAACGAGGTTCTATTTTTCCATTTATCCACAAGAGAAAAAACACTTTCATTTTTTGTACATTTCCATACCTCCACATACAGTTATAATGATTTGATTATCTTCCAATTACATCAAGATCTAGATAAACCATATCCATGATCATTGTATCTTTCATTGGTACCACATTGAAGACCTTTTTAAAAGGTGGTGCTACCATTTTTTTCGTAATCTTCCCCTTTTTGTTTTCATAAATGTTTTTTCTTCCTTCTTTTGTTTCGGAGGATTATCAATAACCAAAGGATATTCACCTCCAATTTCATATTTCAATATCCGTAACAATTTTTTTTATATATGTGAACAAATTATGTTGGTTTACATATGTGTATTGATGATAATTTGGCGATACAGGAGGGTTAATCGCTTGGAACTACCTCTTCCGTGCATCTTCCCAACATTTGTGGGGTGTCTACTTGTTGATCACTCTTATCATCAATATATTTGAAACCTCCATGACCTCCTTCCATGGAAGCAGAATTTGTGTTTCATTACTTCACGATGACTACTTCTCTACAACATCTTCTTTCTTCTACGCTACTCTTTCCTATGCTACTCTCTTTCCTATGCTAATCCCTTATCTAATTTCTTTTGCAACATGTGGTGATTATATACCCATTATAGGTGATATTTTCTTTTATTTAGAGACTTTTAGTTTTAAGAAAACACTTATTAACTCTAAAATTAACTCTAAATTGAACGAGAAAAGAATTACATTTCTTTTTCAAAATACATTTAATAATTCTTTTATTAAAATTAATCAAAAATGTATATTATTCTTTGTTTTTTTCCTATAATAAATGTTCACCAGAATATTTTATTTAAAAAAAATATTAGATTACAAAATTTACCTTTCCTTTTTTGAAGATGAATATTATAACATTTATTTTTTCTAAATACATAGCATGGCTTAAAGAAAATTGAATGTCAATTATGTTTCAATAAAATGAATTTTATAATATAGTTCATTTTATAAATTAAATAATTAATTTACTTTTTAAAATAAATCAATGATTTTTATATTTTAAAAAAAATTAACGCAGTTTATTTGGCAAGCTCAATGTAAGGATTATGCTCTGTATTTAAATTTGTCATATGAATATGAGATTGGCCCATACCTATTTCTCTAACCAATCTAGAAACAAAAGAAATTAATTATGGTTTTAATTCAAAATATGTTAAGCTCAGTGTAAAGACAATGTCAACAAAGGCGATTCAGTTGAACCGATAGCTAGGGCGGAGATGTTGAGGAGCAGGACGATTCAATGTGTTCAGATTTTCTTTCTGTTGGTCCCCCGGGCTTGCATTCTTTCGACACCTCTATCAGCTGCTGCTTCCACGTTCTCAAACACACGTACTTGAACTTGAAGTAAACCCTATCGAATGATTCGATGACGATCCCTCTCCTGGATCAGCGTTATAAATGGCCGCCAATTAATGGCAAAGACCCAGGAATTTTTAACCTTTGTCCACGCTTATACATGCCACAGTTATATTATATTTGGAAGTAGAAAAAATATAAACTCTACCTCTGTATATAATTTTCTTTTCTTTCCTGAGAAAGAAAGAGACCAAGGTGTTATGGCATTTGGAAATCTTCTCATTACTTGGAGTGCTTCATTGGAAAAAATAGAGGGAGAAGATCTTGTTCACTTGTGCGAGACACGTCGAGTTGCCAATCACGACTTGTCCGTGTGTATGATGGCTTATGGACAATTTTTGTGAAGCAACCATAGGAATATTAGTTTCCCTACTGCTAATTAATTAATTGATATTATATATTTATTATTCGTGTTATTCATATTTAAAATAGTATATTTTTATTTTATTTTGAAAATAAATAGTTATAATTTTTTCAAAATTCGTTTAAGAAAAAATATATATAAAAAGAAAGAGTTGATATTAAAATATTTTATTTATCATCTATATTTTATACATTAAAATATTAAGATATACTAAATAAAAATAAATAAATTACAAATCTTTCCCCAAAAATTATATATATAATTAACATTGAAATAGAAAAGTGAAAATGTTGATTTTTTTTAATTAATATATTTTTATTTTAACTATTACATGCTAATAAAACATAAAATAAATTACGTATTATGTAATATAAATTACTATTTTTTTTTAGTATAATATACCTCTGCATTACATACCCGCAAACACGTATTGTCATGTTGACATATAGTCCTTTATATGTGTAACAACGTATTGTTCTTGGTAAGTGTAGAAATGTTTGTTCTATAAGCTAAATCATGCAAAGACAATATTTTCCTAGTGAATATTCCATAATGTTATTTTGAGAGCAAACGAGAATTGAACCCTCACTTAAACCATTCTTGCCCATCCACAATGTATCCATCACATAAATACATTTTTAACCCGAAATTCCATCTCCTAAATTGTGTAGAGACAATATTTTCCTCAGTGAATATTCCTAAGTGTTAGTTTGAAAGAAAATAAGACTTGAACCATCGCTACGTGTCACAATGTATACATTACATGAATACATTGTTTAAGTTTCATATAGTTTTCTTTTTGTATTGCAAAAGCATTGTATTGTATCCACTCCAAGTCTACTCGAAACTTTAAACATATTTTTAGGTAGATTTCGAAGGACTTGATTATAATATTTATTATATTTCTTTTTTAAAAATTTATGGTCTTTTGGGGTGGTAGGATGGGGAGGGATTCTCATTCATTTCAATATAATAATTTTTCAACAGTATGTTTGGGGATTGGGTAGCAAGACAAATAACCAAGAAGAAGCCTATGGGTTGTATTTCAGCTTCACTTTAGCTCAACAAAAAAGAATCAAGGATCTGAACATATGAACACAAACATTGGAGCCCAAAAAAATAAGTTAAATCAAATACTGAAGAGACCCCTAACTTGTTCCATTACTTTGGCCATATGCAGTTCTTTCATATCTTAAGAAGTCTTAATAAGGAGACAGATGTATTGCAAGGCAATTTGGCATGCCAAATGAAGTAAAGTTGCAAGCATGTAAATGGAATTGAAAGCTACCTTCCTATCCCCTAAACCTGAGAATGGAAGCCCTAATTTCGAATATAAAACTCTCCTCCTATACAAAATATCAGAATCAAAAGACTTGCATCTTGGAGTTAAAAATTATAAAATCCTATGCTACCGCTATCCCTTGGGGTGAATTACACATGTCTCCCTTTGTTCCCTCCCCCTTTGTTCCCCTCCCCCTCTCCTCCCTTATCACTTTACACTTTCTGAATTCTTGTTTTTTTCCACCTCATACATCCACTCATTTCGCCCTTCCTCCTCCCCCCTCTCCTCCTTCCTCTATCACTTCCCCGATCACATCCAACATCCTCTATGTCGTTCCATCATCCTCTTCATGTGGAAACTCTCGTGCATAATCCTTACCTCACTCTCAAATAGTGGTTGCATATCTCAACAACCGAGGACACTTGGTGAGGTGAAAGGAATAAGTGTGAGAACTTTGGGTGTTGCCACCTTATGCAAACCAACTTCATGTGATAACTCTCAAATCGTGAGCCACATTTAATTTCTATGGACTGGAGATGATGGCTCTTGCGAGGAATAGTTAATTTTCATAAGGTGGGAGTCATTTCAAGCTTCAAGATAATTATGCAAGGAGATTGGGACCGCAAAGGCATGTATGAAATATCTTGGCTCAATAACTTCTATAAATTGGGGAATAAAGGACTGTAATTTTGCACGATAAAGAACTTTAATCTGAAGTTTGTGGCTAGAAGGATTCTCTAGCAAAGTTGGAATTGTTTGTGGGAAATTCTAGCAGTTGAGTGCTGCCCCTCAGTAGAGTTAATTGTCGGAGAATTACAGTATGGTGAGTGTTATTTTACTGAGTTAATTTCTGAATAAATAATTCTAGTGGATCGTGTTACATGCTATTGTGTGCTTTGGGGTGAGGTGGTGTCAATTTGGTCTCTATTTTTGTTCCTTTGTGTCAATTTGGGTCTTTGTTACTCCTCAGATCCATCTGGTCATTGTGGATCCAATTGGGTTATTGGTTCTCCTCTCTGACAATTGTGTCATTAGCTCCTCGGTTTGTGTTAATTGCAATTGAGTTCCTATCTAGTGTGTGTCATTTGATGGAGTTAATTTTTGATGTAATTATTGTCGGGGGTCATGTGTTGTGCTATTTCTAGATTGTAGGCATTGTGGTTCCAATTCGTTGATTGTTTGTAGTTTCTTTGTGTCAATTTGGGTCTATTCTCCTGTTTTATTTGTGCCCTTCGCTAGATTTAATTACAAATCAAATTATTTCTAGGGATCCTTTGTTGTGCTGTTGGGGGATTTAGAGCAAAGTGGTGCCAATTGGGTCATTGTTTATAGTTCCTTTGTCTCAATTTGGGTCTTTGCTCCTCCACGACGCCATGTCAGTGTTGTGGATTAAATTTGGTTACTTTCCCTCGTCACTAGCACTTGGGTCCCAGCTAGGGAGAATTTTAGGGGTTAATATTTGCAGGTGCGCTAATTCGCTAATTTCCATTTTTTCTAAAAATTATTCGCCCAAATTTTATAGTCTAAAATTATTTCACCTTAAAAATCGCCAAAATTTTATATAGATATTTTATAAAATTATTAGAAATTTGAATATTTTTACAAAAATATTGTCAAACATTTTATAGATTACATAGGATGGACTAAAATATTCACCAAGTTCTCTAAACTTCAAGATAAAGTTCCATCCTTCAAATTTTCCCTAGTCTTGGCCTTTGCTCCTCCATGCTATTTTGGTCTCGAGTTCTCCCTTGGTGTATCTCTTTTAAAAAGACAACATGGCTTCTGAAACGTAGGGATATCAACGCCAACTCTCATACAAGGTGGCAGTTCAGTCTGACTAGAATTGGGAGAAGTGTCCTCCTCTTGCCACTTTCTCCCGACATAATTATGGTACTTGTGAGTGGGAGCATTATGTATTGAGGGTGAGTCTGAAAGATCTTCACAAATGATTTCAACAACAATGAGAATATGCCTGCAAAATGCATGACAGAAGAATAAAGAAGAGCGAGAGGATTCATGAAGATGAGGAGTATGCCTTGCAAAACCAAATTGAAGATCTGCAAATTCAACTAGCTCCGAAGAACCCTCAGAACGTGGAGGAATCATTTGGGATTGATCTCAACAGACTTGCTAAAACAGGGGACTAGATTTCCTCATTTTTAAATGTTTTATGATAAATTTTAAATGTATTTTGTTTTTAGGGTAGTAATTAAAGGTTTATCCTAGTATATATGTAATTTCACAGTCACATGTTAAATTTTGAAAATAAAATGGACTTGTATATCTAGTATGAAAGTAAATATGTCCTTGGATGACATTGAAACAAAATTGAAATCTTCCATTTTTTGTGGCAACCGAGCTCAAGTTAATATAAATATATTACTCTTGCGGTATTTTAATATTTTCTTTCACGATGAATTAGACACGAAATCAAGCCAAACATATTACCACTAAACTAGAGGTTCCCCTTACCCAAGGAACACTTGTTAATCATAGTTTGTGGTCCTACTCAGATGTGTCAACCATACAATTCCTATGCTTTGACTCGTCAATGTGACAATGTAACTTATGGAAGGATCATGGATTATGCTAATTGAATGGCTATAGTGGTACAGTGAAACATTCCAATTGGATTGATACCTTCCTAGCTGATCATTTGACATTATTTGTTTCTCTACAAACAATGGTTTTTGCAGCGACATGATAGGGATTTGTCCTCCGTGATTAAGTTTCTATGGTGATTAATGGTGTTTTAATTCCAAAGTGTGTTGATTTCATCTGTAATCCTTCAAGCTGCAAGCGTCACATAATTCATGGTTTCTCTGTTAACTATTTTTGTTGAGGTTTTTCTAGGTTTGCATTTTACTTATCATTTTATTGAAGGAATAGAAGATTACTTACCTTCTTTGGATTTTACATATTCTTTAAGGAAACCTTCACAACATTTATTGGCTAACAATTTCCATTAAGGTTTTTGTAGGTTATTGAAAATCATATTGATAACGTTTTCTGATGTTTAAGATTGTTGTGTGGGTTCGTAGAGTTTTATTTACTTCCATTAAAGGAAGGAATATCTATAATATAATACCTTATTCATTATATTACTTTATGGGTTATGCCGAAAGTCTATAGTGAGACAACACCTGCTTAATGGTTAATTTGTTAAAGAAATTTAGTGTGCATCTGCTCATATGGACTTGACCCAAGACATGTAAGACGTTACATCATGTCTCATACCTTTCTCGTCATAGCTGCACATGTCTAAATTGATACATTAGAATTTTATCAATTCAAAAAAAATTCTCAATATAAACTTTTATCAAGGTTCTTCGATAAAAATAATGTGAGGGTTCTCTTTACCATTGTTGTCTTAGGTTTTGATTGAGGGTTTTTAATGTTAAAGAAACACTTGTAATCATAATACGAAGCTTGAAATGGTTATATATTGTCTCACCATGTATCAAATTATACTCTATTTTCCCTACCCTAGGATAAGCGAGAGATATAAGAATTCGACACCCATCCAACTCTAAAAGCTGCATCTTTTGAGTCTCATGTGCCACACTTCGAATTACTAGTTCTGAGCTACACATGTTCATTCTCGAAATCTTTGAGGTTTGGATTGATTTGCTTGGGCTCCCCAACGGAAAGCTCCATGCTTTGCACATGATGGTCACAGGCTATCTACACTACAGAGAGTATAAGGGCTTCTAGGAAACTGGAGCAATGTAGAACCAAGTTGCCTCAACACTTTAAGGGAAGGAGCTAGCCAATAATGTGTTTCACGTTGCTGAAATCTAGCTCACGCATTTGGAAACGCTGATTTATCAGTTGTCTTCAGGCCTCCCCAAACTCATAGTACCAACTATTACATCGCGCATGGTCAAATTGAAAAACTTGGTAGCCACGATTGAGGCATCATGATCAAAAATCAAAATAGTATAACCAGAAAATCGATGATTTTCACATGAATTTGCAACCTAAGATGCCTCCAAAAATTTTCGCATAGCATGCCAAGGTCGTTCAAGAGTCAACTGCTACCATCACCATTATTGTGGAGGCTTGAAACTAATTGTTAGAGGAGGCCAGGGGAATTTTGACCTCTGTCCAAGATGACCCTATCACATGTCAAATAAATATGGATCTGTGGGCTAAGGAGCAACAATTTAATGAGATTTGGGTTGCTGCACCGACCTTGGTGCTACCCCAGCGATTACCCCGCTTGCAGGAAACCCGAGCTATTGAGGAAGAGATCAAAATGTTGCGCTAACAGGAGCATTTTATTGACAATAGAATGCAGACTTAGGATGAGGAATCGATGCAACTATCCAAAAATAAATATGGTGCCCTCCGAAGCCTACAACTGACCAAAAGGAGTATTAGGCTGGCAGCCGAGGGGCCAACTATAGAGAAATAGGTCAAGGAAGAGCAGAACACTGCCATGCAAAGCACATAAGTCATTCAACCACTAAAGAATTCCATTCACGGGCTAAAGGATAATGTGCAGGAATCGTGACTAATGTGACTCGAGACGAGTCACTAGATTGTGTTTGGGGCCACTTGGAATGGGGTCCCCTAAGGGAATGTTTTTTTATAATTTTGGGTTATATTTTGTTGAAATGTGTTGTGCAGAGAATTCAAGGGGCTTTGGGGTGAGAAAAACTCCTTTATCATTGTAATAGGTAAAAGTGGAAGCCACGAATTGTGAACTATGGTTGAGACCATGGTATGTGTGTCCCAAAGCACTATACGTATGTAAGAGTCGAGTTGAGTAAGAATATCGATAGATTTTTTTCTGCTAATGAATGTTTTGATCTAAGTTTTGGGCAAGTCTGTGATCGATCTGGGTAGAAAGGATCATGTGTTGGAAATATTGTCATAGATGGAAAAGAAGCATAAATGAGCAACATTTGAATTATCATTGAGGACAAGGGAGCAGATCAGGATAGGGTGGGTATAAAGGAGAAATAAGGAAAATAAGGCAAAAGTATAGTGTAGGAGAAAAAGAGAGGCAAAAGAGCAGCATTATGCAAAAGGGAGGAAAGGAGCATCATTAGAATCATTTTCTAAGGTAAAGGAGAAGAGAGTAGTGGAAAAAGAGGCAAAAGAGAAATGGTATGCAACAAAGAAGAAAACTATGTAGTGATGGGTTTATTCGGGCTATTCACATTCAAAATAGTAAGAAAAGGAAAAGTGTGCAGCAAAGGTCAAGTCTAGTGTATGTGTACAACAAAGAAAACAAGTAATAAATAAGCTTAGGGTCGAATTGTGAATGTGTGCAATAATAAGAAAAGGAGTGAACAAGTGGGTCAAGTCATAAAATCTACGTTCAAAACAGTTTAAGTTTTGAGCTAGTATATGTGTTCAGAATAGTGCAGGTCAAGGGTCAAGTCATTTAAAGTCAAGTTCAGAACAGTGTAGTGGATCACATATCACAATCAGAATGTCAGGAGGAATATCACACAAACACAAAAATCACAGAAACTGCGAAGTGCGATATGGTGATATGGCTACATGATATGGCAGTGACGTGGCAAGCTAACATGGTAGGTGACAACAAATCACAATAAAATTTTGATTACGTGGCATGATGACATGGTAGTAACATTGCACCCCCGGTGGGACCTGCACACTTTATCTCATATAGCAAGTCGCAAAGCTCAGAAGGGATAGCACTCATGAACCACGTTGAAATGCCAAGATTCAAAGTGTGATAAAGGGCTCAGATGCGATACACTTCAAAGCCAAAGACTAAAGGATTTAAAGTCTGTGGTGGGACCTAATCAGATATCACAAATAAAAAAGCTATGGAGGAATAACGCACAAGGACAACGCTGAAATGAGAAATTTCATAAGAGTACCGAATGAGATGTAGTTTCAAAGAAAATTTTTAAAGGATTTCAAATCCAGAGGTATAAGGTTTCCCTTTCAGAAACCGCATTGGAGAATGGAAGAGAAATATAGAACCAAATAACAAAAGAAACAATGAAATGTGAAATGCAATAAGAGTATCAGATATGATTTTATTTAGAGTTCCATTGTAATGTGTTTCAAGTCCAATATAATGGTGGTTTATGAAGAAAGTCTGAATTTGGGAAGAAAGGCTTGAGTAAGTGACCAGACACAGAGCAAAGGGAAGAGAAATCAGAAAATTGCATTTATGAGGAGATAAGCACTATGGGTCAAGTCGATCTCAATAACACTCTGGGAAGTGTTGGGCATTGAGACAAAGGTGGAGGTTGAATGCTGCAGGCAGGAGAAAAAGAGGAAAAGTCAAGAAAAAGGAGATATGGTGGCACTATTGGAAACAAAACAACTGGTTCAAGTCTAGAAAAAGGCGTTTGTCTAGAATTGTTATAATATAACAACTGAAACAGAAAATATAGTGACAACAACAAAAATGACAAATGCATAGTGAGCCAAGTGCTGAAAGGGCTTAATGAAATATTGTTGTAATTGTAAATATATTTTTTATTTTTTATTGTATGTGATGCAAGGGCAAGTCTCCGTAGGCATAGGAAAAACTTCAATGAGTGTTGAAATGATTATTTTTGTATTTTTGTTGATGTAATAACCTGAACTGAAGTGTGAGGAATCGAATGGGTGGAAGGCATAGAGTCAGGCATGTACTCTTGGTATTCCCTGTAGAATGAAAATAGTGAGGAGTTATCTTTATAAAAAATGTAATATCAATGTTCATAGGAATGTTAGAGAGCGGAAGAATCAAAGAGAGCTGATAAATATTCTGTGAAGAAGGATAATAGAGCTGATATCTAGGTAAATCAACATTTTATTTTCATGATGATTGAGGGGATTGTAGTCTCCTTTCAAGTTGTAACTTGATAAAATTCTAGTTGGAGCTAGTTGAGGTAGGGGCCTCCTGTAGGTTGTATTCTGTAGAAATTTTATGGGAGTTGGATCTTCCTTACAAGCTATAGCTTGCAAAAGTTGAGGTAGCATCCTCCTGTGGGTTGTATCCTACAGAAAATATATGGGAGTTGGTGTTTTGGTTTCAAGTTGTTGTTGGAAGAAGAAGTGGTAAGCCCGAGAAAGAAATCAGAGAAGGCCCAAATTGAATTAACTATGAATATTTCTCAAATGAAAAGTTCTGGACAGTTGGAAAATATACTAAGTGCTCAAATATATCCTCTTATAAAGACTGGGATAGGCTATGAAGGATAAACGAGTAAGTCCAAGGTAGAGGATAAAAAGGATATCACTTTTGTGAAAGTTGTAGTAAAGGAAAATGATAACTCTCATCAATCTGAGATTATTACAGCTAGAAGAATGATAGAAGAAACAAGTAGTTTTTGTAAGTAGCTCGGAGATGAGATTGTCTCCATGGAGAACTGAGAGAGGGAAGACATTGAAAGGGATGATGAAGCAACTAAAAAATGATCCACATAAGCAGAAGCCAACAAGAACTTGATGTGTAAAGAAACAAACATAAACAAGTAGGAACATCAAGAGACAAAGAATGAGAGGAAGAAGCAAGCAGTTGCAAAAATCTCAATTGTTCCTGAATATGAATTGAACAAGTTTGGAAGGTCTCAAAGGAGGTTCTTTCCTCCTATGAAAAATATCACATGCTTCTCTTGTCATAAAATGGGACATACTGCAACACATTGTAAGACAAGGCATATCAAATTTAACCAACAAAAGATGCAGGAAAAGAGAGGACCCCCTCAAACAAGCAGATGGAAAATAAAATCTTTCACCAGGTACATAAATCATTTCCAAGGCTACTCTTATTCATGCAATGAATTTTGGCATAAATCTATTAAATGTAAAATAGGTTATAAAAGGAGCAGAAAATGCTATACATCAGCTCAAACGTACCTAGGTTGAAATAAGATGTTATGTATGCCATAGGATTGGACACAAAGAAAATGATTGCAGGCTTCCATATACATTAAAGGTTCTAGACAGATGATGGAACCAAATCAAATCAGACGAAACTGTGAATCAAAAGGAGATGCAGACATTATGAGGAACCTCAACAAATTATGGAAGAAGAAGAAAAAGGGGGAGCATGTTACTTTAATGGCATTATGAATCAATCATAGTCAAAGGGGGAGCTTCTCTAGGAATCAACACATATATCCATCTAGTGATAGATAAGAAGCAACATCCCAGGGGGAGAGCAGTTCATAAAATGTTCCCATAAAAGTTGTCTACGAAGAGTTCCTTGGAATAATAACAACTAAAATCCTGGAAAGAACATCAGAAATTAGTAATACAATGATGGAGTATGTATATTCATGAAATCTCGATGATTTTCAAAGGGTTATCCCGACATTTCTTATGCATCATATGGAGTAGCATTCCTAGTCAGGTATGTGGACAAAATCAAGAATGCTTATGCATAACTCTAGTAATGAAATGATGGAAATACACTAGAAAAAGGTGTAACCATTTGACATTGATGTTAAAGGGGGAGGAAATTCAAGCATAGGAAGAAAGACACCTCTCAGAATGAAAAGGCGAGGATGTGTTGCCATCAATGCAAAAGGGGGAGACTGTTGGAAATATTTTCATTAATAGCCAAGGAGCAGAAAGGAGAAGCAACAAAATTATCATTGAGGACAAAGAAGAATATCAGGATTAACTAGAGTATAAAGGAGAAATAAGGAAAAGAAGGTTGGAGGAGAAGAAAAGAGGTAAAGGAGAAAAATTATGCAAAAATGAGTCAAGGAGCGGCATTAGAATCGTTATATAAGGTAAAGAAGAAGAGAGGAGTGACAAAAGAGGAAAAAGAGAAGAATTATGCAGGAAAAAAGAATATTGTGTAGTGTAGGGTCATGTCAGGCTATTCACATTCGGAACAATAAGAAAAGGAAAAGTGTGCAGCAAATAAAACAAGTAATAAACGAGCTTAGGGTTGAGCCATGAATGCATGCAGTAAGAAGAAAAGGAGTGAACAAGTGGGTCAAGTTGTGCAATCTATGTTTGAAATAGTTCAAGAGTTGGGCTGGTATATGCATTCAAAACAGTGCAGGTCAAGGGTCGATTCGTGTAAATTCAAGTTCAGAACAATGTAGCGGATCTGATATCGCAATGGAAGTAGGAGGAATATCAAATAAACACAGAAATCACATAAACTACGAAGTGTGATATAATGACGTTGCTAGATGACATGGTGGTAACATAGGCCGTGACATGGCAAGCTGATGTGGCAGGTGACGACAAATCGCAATAAAATTTTGATGACAGGGCTAGGTCATGTGGCATGATGATGTGTCAGTGACGTACCATCCATGGTAGGACCCAAGCCCTTTATCGCATATCACAAGATGCAAATCTTAGAAGGGATAACACTCATAAACCACATTGAAACACCTAAATGTGAATTGCGGTAAAGAACCTTCATGTGATATGCTTCAAAGCCAAATACTAAAGGATTTAAACTCCGACATGGGACCCAATTGGATATCACAAATTGCAAAGCTCAAGAGGAATAACACACAAGAACAATGCTAAAATGCGAAATGTGATAAGAGTACCAGATGTGATGTAGTTTCAGAGAAAAATTCTAAAGGATTTTAAATCTGGAGGTATAAGGTTTCCCTTTGATAAATTGCATTGGAGAATGGAAGAGAAATATAGAACGAAATAAAAAAATTAATGCCGAAATGTGAAATGCGATAAGAGTATCAGATGCGAGTTTATTCATAGTTCCATTGTAATGTGTTTTAAGTCCAGTATAACGACGATTTATGAATAAAGTCTGAACGTAGGCGGAAAGGCTCAGGTAAGTGACCCAACACAGAGAAAAGGGCAGATAAAACAGAATGTTGTGATTATGAGGAGATAAGCACTATGGGTCGAGTTGCTCTTGCAAAAATCTGGGCAGTGTCGGGTGTTCAGACAAAGGTAAAGGCTAAATGTTGCGGGCACAAGCTAAAGAGGCAGAATCAGGCAAAAGGAGATATGGTGGAACTAATGGAAATGAAACAACTAGGTCGAGTTAGGAAAAAGGTGTTTTTGTAGAACTATTATAATATAAGAGCAGAAAGATAAAGGACAATGACAACAACAGAAAGTACTAAGGCACAACGATCCAAGAGTTGAAAGGGATGAGTGAAATATTGGTGTAACTGTAAATATATTTATTAATTTTTATTGTATGTGATGCAAAGGCATGTCTTTGTAGGCATAGGAAAAACTCCAATGAGTGCTGAAATGATTATTTCTGTATTTTTGTTGATGTAATAACTTGAACTGAAGTGTGAGGAAATGAATGGGTGGAAGGCATAGAATCAATCCTTTTCACTTCGTATTTCTTATTGAATGAAAACATTCAGGAGTTATCTGTATAAAAAGATGAAATATCAATGTGCATAGGAAGGTTAGAGAGTGGAAGAATCAGAGAGAGCTGATAGAGATGTTGTGTTCATCAAGAGCTGATATGAAGAAGAAATGAAGGCAAAAAAGGAAGTAGTGAAGGAGGATAATAGAGCTGATATATAAGTAAATCAACATTTTATTTTCATGGTGAGTGAGGGAATTGTAGTCTCCTTTCAAGTTGTAGCTTGATAAAATTCTTGTTGAAGCTGGGTGAGGTAAGATCCTCCTGTAGGTTGTAGCCTCCTGTAGGTTATTAAGTGCACAGATGAAAGGGATTGTACTAGAATAAATACTAATCAATAAGGAAGAAGTTTTGGCGAAATCTGTTGCAATTTATATGTTATGCATGATCATGTTGCTTACTTGTTAATTTGTTTCTATTGAATGCATATTTATCTGAGTTAAGTATTTATGAAAATATATCTGTGTTTTTGAAACGATTAATTTTGCGTTAAGGATTTTACTAGAACTTTATATGTGATTGAGCGAGTATCGTTTCTTCTATGATAAGATATATTTGACTGAGATATAATAATATGTTTAGGTGTATCGGTTAAGGGTTATTTTCTGCGCTTAGATATGGTTTCTTGTGAAGTCTCGTGCAGAAAAATAAGCATTAAATATGACAAGTAAGGGTAAAACAAACATGAAAACGCTCCCTCGGGGTGCACAAACCTAGTTCCAACACCCCCCCCCCCCCCCATATTGCTTCGAGTGAGACTTTTTTCTATGCAAGTAAATCATTTCGAAAAGGTCCAGTGGTTGGAGCATTTTGTTGGTTGCGCAGAACATTTTGAACCTCAGTGAGGACCCCTCAAGCCAACAAATGGTTCTATTGTCGGCACCTAGATCTGTTTTAGGGAGATCTGATGTTGTGGCATCTGATGAAGAACGAACTACAACATTGGATTCATACGAAGGACCACGAATTTGCAATCCAAGAAAACCGAAACCCTAAATTATCTGTTGAGGATTGGGAGAAAAGGTATATCTATACAAAGGTCCATGAAATTTCCATTGCCTCCTTTGCGAGTGATTTTCAAGAGTGGTGATCTCATCTGACTGATTTTTAGACCTGTGCAAAGGATGCCATGATCACCAAAGTGGAATCACGAGCTAGTTCGGTATTTGGAGAAATCTAGCAATAAAATTACCCGCGTATTAGGTTATTAGATTGATAGAATTTTCGATGGGTTTGTGACTATATTTTTTATTGATACTTTTGTATCATATTCGAAGAAAATTTGAAACGAGATTTTTCAAGGGCCCTAGAGGTGATTTTTTACTCATTGAAAATGTGGACTAAAATGATTTAATGTGAAAAGGGTATTATGTGCAGCCACATTGAGTGAATGTCCCAAGGAGGCTCGACTACGCGCAACGGAAAAAAATGACGGGGTAGAACTAGAAGAAGGTTTTGTTTATAGCCCTCTTAAAGGTAAATATGATATCATCGAGGATTACCGAAACAAGTAGCTTTGGGTGAATGCGCACACTAAAAATAAGAGGGATTACGGGATCAAATTATTAAGGTTGTTGGCCATAGTTCAAATTCCATCCACTCCACGTCCAAATTCATCTCCCACCTCCACCTCCACCTCCACCGAAGTCGATCTGGCTACTTCCATAAATTTTTAAATTTCAAAGGGTGTTGGAAATGAAGATGTTGACCAAATTTGGTTCATCACAAATTTTGTGTGGATAATCGTATATCAATAATAATAATGTTAAGAAATCGCATCTTGCTATTGCATTTCAAGAACATGAGTTGGATTGGTACATGAGGTATATGGAAATAAAACCTATGCAATGATTGAAAAGCTTAAAACCACATTGAAGGAAGCGAGTTCAAAAAGCCAAAATCATACTCTTAATGCATGACCGAATTAGTGGAGATCCAACAAAAGTGAATGAACATGTATAGAGTCCAGATCCACAATTGAAGTGCATCATCGGATATCAAGATTTACTATCGATGAAACGTAAAAAAATAGTTCATTCGTATGTTGTTGCCACATACGTACCATTCCTTAAAGCTGAAAAAAATATTGCGACACGAGGTTGAAGTTTGTGGAGATCGCCATGAAGTTGGAAGCCTCGCTGTACCGGCCACATAGGTTGGAGCTTAGCAAATCAAATTCGGTTAGCTTTGTTACACTTATATACAAACTCTTCAAAAAATAAAATAGAAAAGGATGTAGACGAGAGGAGCATGGTGCACACATTGTAAAGCTAAAGGGCATCACGGGGATCCATGTCACAGCTATATAATAACTATCTAGCGGTTGGAGGATGAAGTTTGATTAAGGCGGGAATGGCTGATGAGGTTCCCAAACTATGGTTTGTAATTTTTCAAGAAAATGGACTACAAATGATAGACTTATGCCCTAGGCCTAGTAAATATATTCAGTACACAATAAACTCAGCACATTTTTTCGATATGTGGGACACGATAGGAAGAATTGTCGCAACTTTGATTTGATGATTAACCGAAATTCGTATAGATTTCAAGCCGAGGGTAAAAGAGATCAGATTTTCTGCCATCGTCATCAAGGCATGGTGGATTCCCCGGGAAGAGGATAAGGAAGAGTAGGAGGAGATCATCATCGAAGGTGACAACTCATTTTTTATAACTATGGAGAGGATGGTCATTATGTGTGAAACTACTGGTGTAACATAGCAATATTGCGGTATTTTAGACAATTTGATCATGTTATTTAATATTTCTATGCAATATTTGCAAAAATGTAGGGAAAGAAAGCATTAGACACCAACGCAAGGAATGTTCAAATGATGAGAGCGGCACTACGCGAAGACCTAGCATAGATATTGTTACCGAAGTGGTGTAGGCGGGAAAGCGAGAAGGTAAGAGACACATCGCGATGTTTGGGTCGAGCTCCTGAGATAAATGAAGGGTTTAATATAAAGGGAGAAGGAAACCTTTGTCGCAGAAAATAAGGAATTCACAAATCCTAGCACATCTAAGGTACCAAGAAAACCTACCAAGGACACCGTTGAAGGGGTTTAGCATGTAGATATGAATCCATTTTGCGAGGCTTGTGAAGCTTCTCCAAAATAAGAAGGAAATTAAGAATCTTCAAGCTTTAATTAATAGATGTGTTGAGAAATAACAACCCCCGAGATGGAGCAAAATGTTATCAATAATATTTAGAAGAACAACATAAGAAGTGGCGAAGATGCGCCTTCTTGCTAAAATGGGTTATTTTGAAATGGGCCAAGTCTTCTTGGATGCGGGTTACGATGAAAATGTAATATCAAATCAGATTTGGCGAGAAGATGGGAGAGCCTAAACTAGAATGGTTTGCAATAAAGCGCAAATGGGAAATCAACAAAATATCATCCCAATGGGTCAAATTTCTCACGGTCATAGTTGAAATTGAAGGAGTTAAGGCACTAATTGACTTTGAAGTTATTCAAATTGTTTATGATTAAGATGTTTGTACCTGCGTTGGAGTATGGATTGGGCCTATTGACATGGATGGTATCGTCAACCTCAAATTGTAGAAGTATGGTGTTTGAAAACAATTTTAACCGAGCATGGTCCCATAACCCTCTGAGAAGGAGAAGGATACACATATGCGGGTGCGCATAGGAAGATAGGACATTGATGATATCTACAAGCTAACTACAAGAGATAAAAGTTTGGATCAATCTCATAGCATATGGTAGGCTTAGCTTGGATAGGTATAGTTCATGCAGTTAGACTCCTATGAGGTGGAGGAGTGGCAAAAACGGTGCATGAAGAGTCTACATTGTAAGCAACCAAGTCAAAATCTCTACAATGCATATCCTCAACGTTCGGGAATTACCCTTATTATGATGGTGTAAGCGGTGTCAAGTTTTTTAGAAGAATTCGAAAAGGTTGTTCCGGAGACACGATGGACCGATTTGCTTGACTTAGCTCTTTGCTCAACCCCAACATGCTGGCGGGAAACTCACAAGGACAACCCGCATATTGGGAAGAATGTACCCATATGATGCAACAGCCTAATGATTCCGACAAACCAATATACGGATTTAGAAGGAACCTATGTATGCAAATAATATCAATGGATGCATTTAGTGATATGAATTTTAATGTTAGTTTTTAAATTGCTAATTTTAATTTCATATATAAAGCTTATTTACCCATCTTGTTCTTAATGTGCAAGTTTCCTTGTTTCTTATGTGTGTCAAAAGAGGAATTAAAACTTAATTTTATGAGTGTTTTTTGAAAGCATAAGCATGAATTTAAATGTTTAAACAAAAGAAAAATAAATAAAATCAAACACACACAACGAATCCATTAAAATAGACTTTTGATGAAGGAGTTCCACGCTCCTGGGCTACATCTTGGTCTAGCTCCATAGCTTGAGCCCTTTGTATTAGATCAATTTTGATCAAAGTTCTATTTAAATCCATCAAAAACTTTTTTAACCTATCCCAATGAGTTTAAAATTTTGAAATCTATTATAAATGACTATTTATTTATTGAATTTGATTATGTTGGTCTCTGGGCATGGCCTTCTCTCCGGGTGGCCTAGGCTTCAAAAATATTCAAGGCAATAAAAACCTGCAGCCAGATTACTTACTCGACCTCTACAACCTATTCCAATGGCTCCAAAACATCCAAATCTTGCTAGTGATGACTCTTGACACCCAATTTGGTCGAAAATTGCCTCATTTAGCGACTTAATTTCCCTACAATTTTGCCTCCAAATGCGGAAGTTTGGACTTAACTCCGACTAAATCTAGAGTTATGCACCAAAAATAGCACTCCATAAAAAAATCTTGCCAGGATGCTTGTGTCATTAAGCTGAATGATAATAATGGTTTAAATGTTAGTTAAATCCAACAACTAGCTCTAATTCTATTGTTAAATTTGTAGCCCTCGATTGGTCACATGTATTAGTCACATGGTGAGGGGTTGGCCGCATTCCTTTGTTCTATCATCTAACTTAAATGTGCATATAAATATAAGATTGAATCAATGTTATTCAATGGAATGGGCCTTGGCCGAATGGTGGAGGTGCACATTAGGTGGGGGGGTGTCACACGTTCGAGCCTAGACCTCGGCCCACGACTTACATGGCTTTTGTAACGGGATTTAAAAAAAACACGAACTTTAATATAATGTGCGGACACACACACACACACACACACACAGATACACACACACATATACATATACATACACCTCGAAGCAATAAGCATTTTAACTAACATATGCATCTATATGACATTTAATATTTTTAATATATATATGCCCTAACATGTTGATCCGCGAACCTTAGCCCTTGTGATAATTCAAACATAGTTATTTCCCAATGTCTAAGGTTTGGTTCTTTTCAGTTTAATAGATATAAAAATATGTGGAATTATTTAATAATTATATTAAGGTTTGAATATTAACCGACTTTAATATATATATATATATATATATATATATATATATATATATATATATATATATATATATATATATATATATATATATATATATATATATATATATAACCTTAAATGATTAAAAAAAAATAGCTTAAAAAGCACATAAAATCCATAAACCTAAACTCAACCTTAGGAGGTCATTGGATGAATTTTACCTTGAAAAACCAATTTGGAAAATGCGCTTAGTGACACTTGTCCACGGTCCCATTGGACTAAAGCGAAGAAGATTCCTTTGAATGCGGTGTGTTGCCATGTCATCCCTTTTTGTACCTATTATGCAATTTTTTAATTAAAATTTGCATGTTAGATGGAAATCGGCGGACCATAACTCCTTCATCTAAACAGTTTTCAAGAAAACGAGTTGTATTGGATTCCTTGTGATGAGATATTTGTTGTCATTCTGGTTTCATTCAATTCTAAGCACATTCATTTTTTGAGAAAATATAAGCCTTTGATCATTCCTCCCCACTAGAAGCCTTTTGGACCCCCAAAGCTCTCTTGATTACTGATTATGTGGATGAGGATAACTTTTCCCCTCAACCTTCAGTCCTCTATCCATTGACATTTCGCCAATTTCATCGTTTGGATATTTTCATAAAAAGCCAACTTTACGCTTCATTATTGAGACCTTCTCTTGTTTCATTAACACCGTCATCTTTGAAATATTTTTGAATTTGTAGAAAAACTATCCTATTTTGCAAGAACCATCATTGTTCCTACCTTGGTCAACTATCCAAAGGAAACTTAGAAACTTTCTCACCTTGCACGTTGTCACCATGGTGATTTTTAGGCGATCTCAATTTGTACTTGTGTAGAATGTGACCAAGTATCTTCTCCATTTCCATCTGTACCTTTTGGAAACCATAAAACACCATTTGTGGAGCCCGTGCCTTCTTTTCCAAACGGCTTTGTTTCTTTCTCTTTGACATTTGCACCCTCTTGCCTGACATCTTGTTTCCAACTTCTTTGCTCAACACTAATGTTGACAAGCGCAAATGTTTTCACCTTATTTTAAAGGAAACCTATTAGCATCCTAAAACAACGCATTACAAGAATACGAATCTTTATGAAAATTGTGATTCAATACATCTCTTTGTTTGATCATGAACATTGTCAAGTTCTGACTTGCATTTACTATCCTCTTCATTTCACTTGCATGCACAAGAGAAAAACTTGTATTCTTCTTAGGCTCTCTGATTATGTTCTCAATAACATTATTAAAAAATTTTTACTTGTTTTCATGGTGATGAAAAACAACTTTCCTATCATACGGTTGAGGACTTCCAAATACAATAACACATATTTCAAGCGGCACCACATCAAACTCAAACTTCATCAAGAAAGTTTGAGTTAATGGTGAATCTTAGTAAGCACTTCCTTGTAACACGAAAGTTTTCATTTGTCCATATCCAACCCAAAGGATATGGTCTTGGATATCTAATAGTTTCAAGGCCTAGGCATAACCAAATATTCATAAATATAGTTAGCTTATTACTATAAAATAGTGCATCAATCTTGGTATGTTCAGAGACAACTCTAATGTGGAAAATTTATATTCTTGTATCTTCATCATGAGTATCATTTGAACAATTTGAAGAAATATTTCTTGCAACATGTTTACCTTTCAAACCCATGGCTTCAATTTTTGTCTCGTCTTCTAAATCTAACCCTAAGCCTTGTTCAGCTATAGCAATAATTTTCCCTTTCTCTTTGGCTTTCAGTCTATTTGGTTTCAATTTTGGATGAAGTTGAAAACAATGGTCTTCATCATGGAAAGTCTTTGAACAATTTTTTCATGTGAGTTTTTCCTTGTCTCTTTTACCAGGAGCTATTTCCTTTCCTCTTCCATAAAACTTTCCTTTTCCTTTACCACGACTTTCACTTCTCTCCTCTATGTTTTGTTTTCCCCCTTGCCTCCAAGTGTGTGGCTTGTACACAAAATTCATCTAAATTTCTTTGGTTAAACATAAAGATAGTATGCTTCAAATAGGAATGTAAACCCCCAATGTATTTTAATATTGTATCCTGGGAATTCAATTTATTCCCAAAAACAAATCTGTCTTTCTAAACTCCTGGGTATATTCTTGATCTGTTTGACCCTTAAGCCATTTTAAATTTTTCCAACCCATAATATATTTTTTCATGTATTATAATGGATAAAAATGTATTTTAATGGAAGAAATAAATCAGCCCAAGAAATGGATATCTTACCATGAATTCAAATTTCCTCTTGAATCTTTTCTTCTAAACTTGTGCGGCTCCTTTTAAACTCAATGAATCCAGAAATTTGGATCTTTATGTTGTCTTCATGAAGGTTTTGAATTATAAAATACACCTCGAATTGACATATCCAATTTTCAAGACTCTCTCCATTTACCTCGCCAATGTACATAGGAAGTTCAAACTTGATGTGCAATTTACATTGTGGAGTTTTTACCTTTGTGGCTTTTGAGGGCGAGTGTAGTGGTCTTTGTGGTAGAAGTGGAAGATGACGCGGATGGAGATGACGAGGATGATGAATATGGAGGAGATAAAGATGGCTTTCCTCTTCTTCCCTTTTAACTCCTCTCTTCATCCATATTACCATCAAAGATCTACTCCATATGGAGTATTAGAACCTCGTCTTGCTCTTTACGCATTGAATCCATCAAACATGATTTTAACCATTCTTTGAATGTCTTTGAAGTATCTCTTGACATCCTCCTCTTCTAAATGTCCATGAGTCTCTCCAACACCTAACATAATGGCTACGGATTCAAGCTCAGCCTTTGATGCTTGTACCTCTTCAATCACTTCAACTTCTTGTACAAAAAACCCCTCTTCAATCTCAACTTCTTGAGACAAACTTGAGGTTATTCCAGGGCACAGCTATGAGTGGAATTTTTGGGTAAGGACGATTCTCTTTTATCTCTCCTTCTTGGTCCTAATCTCGATACTTGCAACCTAAAAATTCCTTCCACCTTTACGCAGCACCTTGTAAGCATCACAAATTTGGAACCATTAAACTTGCACAAACTTCAAGAAACTATCAAGCAAATAACCTTGTCTTTCAACCGAGCTCCGATACCAACTTGATCTGTATATTTTAATGTTAGTTTTTATCGATAATTTTAATTTCATATATAAAAATTATTTACCAATCTTATGGTTGATGTGCACAGGTTCCCTTGTTGCTTATGTGTGTCAAAGAGAAATTAAAATTGAATTTTATGATTTTTTTGAAATCGTAAAGCATGAATTAAAATGGTTGAACAAAAAAAACATAAATAACTATAAACACATACAAGCTGATCCATTAATTTTTTTTAATGAAGGATTTTTCACCCTCACAGGCTACATCTCCTTGGTCCGGCTCCATATTTTGGGCGTCTACATTATCTCAATTACGCTCAAAGTGTTGTTTACACGCATCAAATGATTTTCTGACCCATTCCAATGAGTTTTAAATGTTGAAATATATCAAAAATGACTATTTATTTGCAGATTTGGTTACTAGATGCTTTGGGCATGGTGTTCCCTCCTAGTGGCCCTAGGCTTCAAAAATGTTCCAATGCAGTGAAAACCTTTGTAGATGAACTCTTGTCCCTACGAAACCTATTCGAATGGCTCCAAAACATCAAAATTTGCTAAGAATGACTCTTCCTTCACACCCAATTTAATTCGAATATTGCCTTAGTTATGGTGTTGGGCTATATAAATCATTGTTTAATGGTAAGAAAAACACACATTTAATTATCAATACGGGACGTACGTTTTATTCCAATGACGGTTGCCTTTGTCTATGCCGATACACCAACCAAAAGCAATACAAAGAAAATAAATCATTCTTTATGATAAATGTAGGAGATAAATCACTCGTGTAGAAATAAAAGGATCTACGAATTGAAATCACACTTAAATTGATCTATCTAAACCGCCACACAACAAGTACTTGACAAGTATTTCTAGTATCTTGTATGTAACAACATGTAAAGTATTGAAATCAAAGCAGATATATTCTCAACTAAACATAAAAAACAACACTCTGATGATACATAAACTGAAATACAATTACATACACACAACTAATTCAATCAACTATGATCCCTTCTAAGAAGGAGGCCCTTCCTCCATAGCGAGCGCGAGGTAGAGAAAAGAAATTTAGCGAAACTAAATAGAATAATGCATGTAAGCGTAATAACAAGATAATGCATATTAATATGAACACAATTACATATCCAATATAGTGTTCTTCTCCGCTAACCTCTGCGACCTCTAGGGTTGAGAACTATATATGGTTACATCAAAAATCTTTTAAGGATATATGGTCATGAGAATCTTACAATTCTCATGTTGATCGAAATAGAACACATATAGTTATAACCACTTCCTAATAAAGTTCTGACCAAAAATAAGATTACAATTGAAACCTCCCATAGAATGTTATCCCAAAATACAATGCTAAACAACTTCTACAACTATCGTAATGGAATCACAAGCTTGTAGTGTAACGGGCCCGGAGGACGAGATCAATAAAAAATATTGATGGGATCAGTCAACGGTACAATTGTATCGGTAGTTCACCATCGAGTCTATAACATTAGAGTGTAACAGAGTAGTTTTCAGTGGGTACGTAATAGCAAGGTGTAATAACATCACTTTGTTGTAACATCACCATCTGACTGCTCTGTAAAATTCATGTTTAGGATATTTTGGTGCTACAAATGACATCTGAAAATACAACGAGAAAGATCATTGATCTCCTCCAAACATTAACCATCAATTAGTCATAAAAAATTATGATATATCATAATAATTGGTCAATTGGCAAAGTAACAAAAGCAAGGTGAAATAGCACAAGTTAGGGTTAAAAGTTTGGAAAAAGGGGTAAAGATACTCCAATTGGTCATGGTTATGAGGCAAAATAAGGAAGATAAGTGTAGGAAAAATTTACAAAGTAGCACCCAACATCTCCCCCTAAACCGAAATATACTTGCATGTCCTCATGAAAACTCATCTCATGGGAATATCTTCGGTGCGGGTCGGTGAGATCATGGGCACTAGTTGTGTCTTCATGCAACGATTTGTATCCCCAATTGGCCATCCATTGTCGTACCCATGATTCGACTCATAGTTACTTAATTCACATAATTGATTTGGTAATCCTCAATGGGCAACCATATCAAAGGAAACTTGAACTTCAAACCTAGAAAAAAATCACCAAGGGATTTTACAATGCATGTGGTACATTACATGTGTAACAACCACCACAAAATTCTAGAATGAAAATGGATCCCCCTTAAATAGCTTCGACGTGATGGCTTCCATGTGTTTTAAGCACCACATTGTCAATGATAGAATCTTCATCATTGAGAACTAATTGAGACGAAGTTCACAATTCTTCTTCTGTGAAAGTGGTACATGGTTCTTTAATCCCAAGTGCGAGCATTCCTCACGAATTCTCATCTCAACTCAACAACCCATCCTGGTTATGCCCAGAACCCACAATGTTGTATTCTCTTCATTAGTCTCCATATATTTAATGGCGGATACCATTTAATCTGAATTCTTCATGAAGGACACAAAAACCCTCAATTGAATATCTCCCATATAGGAGAGTAATTTCACGACCATCTGCATACTCACATGTTCAAAAATAATATTGTGTAAGAATAGCACCACAGCCAAGCTTTGCTCATCAAAATTAGGCACAAAAAACATTTAGAAACGTCACAGTGGAAGAACATAAATGGAGTCACATCCTCCATAATGGCTTTCAATTGAAACAAAGTAACGTTCCAATAGAAAAATAGGATAGGATGGAGAAGGACGCCTACGGTATTGACAAGTTGAGGGCAAGGTCATGATGTTTTTGCTTGTCTATGGTGAGATCTGAACGTGTTTCTGTCTTTCTTGACAAATATTCTTCTTATTTCTTGAGCCTCCTTCTTCTTGTAATTCTCCCATCCTTTCTTCAACTTTACTTTCATCCATATTTCATGTAAGTATCTATTTCTCTACGATTTTCCTTTAATGAAATCATCCCACTTTTTGAAGGATATTTCTTTTAGTTTCCACTTTTGTAACTCAAAAGTTAAGAGGAGTTTCTCATAACTCCATCCTGGGAATGGACTCGATGTTCTCCTACACATTCAATATCTTCATGAACAATGGGTGAGCGCAACCTCCATTACATGGGGTTTTCCACCTCTACTACTATTTCTTGTGTAACAACCTCCTCGATGGGTTCTTGTGTGTCGGCCCCTTTGTTTTTACCTTGAGTAGCTTCTATGTCCATTGTTGTTTGTTCTACAATAGGGAGTGGCCTCCACTGAGATTCTCGTGGGTAAACTTCTGAGTCAATTATTACGGGAGGCTCTGCTGTGATGGTTCTTGTGTAACACCATTATCATTAGCGAGGTTCTTATGTAACAACCTCTGATCTTTTGTTTATGTTTCCATTGGGATGATATTTTCTCTATGGGCCTTATATCCATTGCTATTAAGTCTTAAAAACATGTCATACATATGGACACTAGGATTTCCTTCCCCTCCAAATAATTTCCTCTTCAATTCCTATTTTCCTTTCTTCAGCCAATTTCTAAAAATAAGGCATTGATTTCGTCCTTACTTTGATAGGGGAGAAGTTTACCTTTCTTCTTCTAAAACTTCTTCTTGTCTACTTCTCGGTTGTAGGCAAGGTTACGTAGGTATGTTGAGCTTCACTCTTTGTTTTGGTCTTTTGTCCCCATTCATTGATCAATAGGATTTTCCCAATCCTAACTCTAGCGAGGACAAGTACGGTTTTCCACCTGCGACTTTCTCTTGAAGCCATGGTTTGTTTCCCCGGGCTTTTCCTTCGCCTTTTTCTCTTGAATTCTTCCTAAGTTTTTTCCTTGCGGCCTAGGGCATCCATCACAATTAGCTTAATGATTCCATGATTAGTCACACATGCCTGCGAGTTTGTGCTACGCCATCTTATTTCTTGCCATATGCTTGATGTTCACTAGAAAATAGAATGGAAGATTGATTCTTTGCTAGTGCCAAAGATGATTAAGTAGAGGAAAGTGATAGTTGAACACTATCATGGATCTTCCCTCAAAGTGATATATTTGATTAATACTAAGAAAAAATCTTCCCGAGGATGAGGAAGTGACAATCTATCAATTCATCTTCCTTTCTTCTCAGGGTTTTCTTCCCCCAATAGGAAGTCTTCTTTCAAAGAGGGGTCATTGATTTTTACGTTAAACCACCTTTGCCCCTCTATTGGTAATGAAGTTACCAGGGAAATTACCTCTTCAATCACCACCACTTGTATGCCCCTTACTTGGGTTTGATTATTGTTAAAGTTCTAAGAAAATTCAATTTCCACGGCTTCGTTTGAGCCTTCAAGCCTCTGGAAAAAGTAAACCCATCAAGCATATATGAATATATGGTAAGCTTATGGAGAAAATTCGTAGGGCATCCATGGAATATGGCTCATGCACGACCATACATTGCTCCACCCATCTCTATTGTTTGTTTCTAAATTTTCTTCTTTGTTCGACCACCTTTGTATTATCCCTTGTTCTAAATTCACTTCTTTATTGTTCGGTTCTCTTTGTAACATCATTATGTCTACGAAACAATTGCTTTTTGGCACCTCTTCTTATCCCAATCGAGGATTTTACAATGAGAATGAAAGGTTTCGGTCGAGGAGGTTGATTGGAGGTGAGCGCTTTTATGAATTTACCAAATTGTACCCTACACTAATATTCATAAATGACTCATTATGGAAAGTAATGAAGTTTTCATACATATGCTCTTTTCCAATCGGGTCATTCATTATTCGAAATTCTCTTTTTCATTAGGTGCATGTAGGTTTAATAGATATTTATGACTACGACCTTTTGCACGGAATTTCAAGTCATATCCCCTCTCCCCCACTTTAATGGTGACAACCACCCATGACCGTCACGGGAGCATCATTACTTTTCCAATTAATCCTTTGAATCATCAATGAAAACATTTACCTTTTTAATGACATATATAAGGTGACGTGGAGGAAGAATTTGAATTGATGACAAGCTACTTCAGCTGATCATGTTATTGTGTTTAGTAGGCACAATTATTTATTTGTTTATGGAATGAATCATAAAGAATAGTATTCATGACGTCGGTTGTTACATTTGTAACAAACAAAAACGTTTAGAATTATTCTAAAAAAAAATACTAATCGGAAGAAATTGTTACGGAAAATGAAACTATATGAATACCATCATCCTATGAAATAGATCAAAGAGGAGGAAGATGATATTACGGAATAAAAACATGGGTGTAACGACCACCACAAGAGTGGTTTTCAGCTGATACTCATTTGTCCATTGCGCCAGAAGGGTTCTCACAATTATATTTATTTTTGTTTTCTTTAATTTTGTTATTTTGTTTTTATTTTTTTTAAGCAGTGTAATAGCTACCAAAAGGTGGTTTTCAACTTTTGCACTTATTGAATTTCGGTTTTAAAGTGCACGGGGAGAATTTTCCCCTTCTATTGTAACATGAAGATCGAGTCACGACAATGTTGACAAATGATTTCTTCAAAATGTGTTGATGATGTAACTTTAGATGGTGCCCATTAACCGGTAATGGAGATACGGGCACTATACGTGGTGACCAATTGTACGGTCCATTTTTCCAGACCGTATCCACTTCGTAAGGACATAACCATCTAGTGCTTAAGAAACTTGCCTTTGAAATATTTGAACCTTGAATTGTACACAAGAGCCCAATATCCTTCTGGAAATTTTCTTCTTTAATAAACCAATCATACTTGCATACGGATCTTGGCTCTTGGCTTGTGGGTGATATGGTGTAGTGATTTTGTGATGGATTCCATACTTTTCGACCAACTTCTTGATCAAATGAGATGTGGGCGAGGATACATATGCCTATTTTGAGGTATCCCAAAGCGAACAAAAACATCTTGAAAGAAGAAGTAAGAAACAGCACAGCACCACCCATTTGCTCTAGTTAGTGCCCTTGCTTGACCCATTTTGTGTTATAATCGGTCAGACCAATATGTACTCTTTTAAACGATGAAGGATTAATTGGCCCCATAAATTCTAGGGCCCATTTCTCGAATGGTTCTATTACTATACGAGGCTATAGTATCTCATATGATTTCGGAAGGCTGACCATCCTTTTGTAACTATCACATCCTTTCAAAAGCTTGGCATCCTAGAATATAGTTGCTTGATGAGTACCTTGTTGAAATTACTATCATGTCTGTCGGTATTACAAAGGTTCCTCATGAAAATATTTTAGGATATCAAATACTCTATCTTCTCTAAGACATCACCTAATCGAAAATCGGCTCGATGTGATAGAGATTGCCTTCTATCCAGGGAGGAGTAGGTAGCACTCTGTATAATCCTCCTTCTTTCCTTGGAATAAAATTGGTGTGGGAATTTTCCTATATTCAAGGTAATTGGATATATCTACATACCATGGTGATTGAGTAGAGATGCAAAAAAGATACTCATTTGGAAAAAGAATCCTCGGTAAAGTTATTGGTCATCACTTATAGTTATTCCTAGAAGGAAATCAACAACTACATTATTTTTAAGGTTTATCTAAAAATAGTAATAATCAAATTCTCATAACGATAACCATCATGACATACTTAACTCTACCATTACTAACAAAGTTTTCATTAAAGTCAAATTTGACATGGTCGTTACGTAAAAGTACTTGGTACCGGTGATGTAGTGCGAATTTGTTGATAGCATGCACTACTACTAGAATTCACTTTTAGTAACAATGTAGTTGAGCTCTATTGGAGTTAAAGTTCTTGCTGATATAATAAATGGCATAAGGTTTCTTATCCTCAAGCGCCCCCAAAACAACACCCACATCATGTCGGATGCATTTGTAGCAATATGAAATGGAAATTCCTAGTTTGGTCCCCGTAAAGCAGTGTTGCTATTACATATTTCTTCAAATTAAAAGGCTTTAACTCACTTCCCACACAATCACAAAAATTCCGCATGCTTCATAAGTAATGAAAATAGAAATTTGATGCAATCTTTGAAAAAAAAATCTCACAACAAACCTCCTATAGTATCCTGTATGTCCCAAAAAATGTACCTCTTTCGAGTCTTAGGGGTTTGGATTTTTGAGATTACCTCAATTTTTCACAGGATCTACCTTGATTCCCTTCTTTGAAATGAAATGTCCCGGCACAATTCCCTTGTTCATATTCACATGTGGCACTTTTACGTGCTCGGAGCAACATTAGTTTGTTCACAACGTTCCAACCTTTTTCCAAGTTAGCTAATGTTGTCTCAAAGGCATCATTAAGTGTAAAATGATCCATAAATATTTCAAGACAATCATTCAAAATATCAAAAAAAAAAACCTAATATTTCCTTTGAGTTTTTTGGGTACATTCTAATCGGGAAGGTTGTCTCAGGAGTCTGGAGTAAAATATTGCCATGATCAGTGCAGTAGTGTTTTAACCGTTTTCGCATTTATCGTGGCTTTTCACGCGTTTTTCAGTATACTTTCATAGGCATTAATTGAATCGAGAGGCTTCTAAGACTTGTATATTCATATGATGTTGTTAATGGTGCACACACAGGTAAACCATGTATAGACTCAATTATGTTTTCATGTTCATAGAGTAAGCATATATAAAAGTATCCATGTGTGTGTGTGTGTATAGTTCTAATATGTATATGTTTTTCCTACAAATGATATATTTATAAATCACTAATTTGAATTACATGAGCTTTTTTCAACCATACTTTTTGGAATATTAGTTAGGTGAAGTTAATAGATCAATGCCATATAATTGTCAACAAATCCATGGAGCAAGGTTTCATCTATTAGAGGTAGATAATTAAAAATATATACTCAATTCAAAAACAAAACCTCCTTACTTTTTTGTCCTACATGTCTTGATATTGGACACCATCATTAGCGTACTAAGCCACAATAACAATCTCCAAACCATGGATACGGGGGAAAATGACATTATTACCCCCATCCAATTTATTAGTCGGTAGATGGAAAATGAAGGGAGCTATGATTGACAAAAAGTTGATGTCTTTGATATGGTTAGAGAGGTGATGTATTTACTATAAAGATAATCCATGAAAAGTGAATTATTATCATTAAATACATGGATTGAAAAGCACATTCTTACGTGACATGCTATAAATATTTAAATTATAAATATCTAATTGGTTCAGCCAATTGTTGAAATTTATTTAGGAAATAAAAAATATGGACAGATATTTTTTAAGGCTACTAGCTAAGATGTTGTATATGCTATGTATACATTTGGTCATAACATCTAGGTTACAATTGAAAAACGTGAAGAGTAGAAAAAATACGACAATGAAAACTACGATAAAACATCATGAAACACATACATGAAATTATATTAAATGTAGTTATTTTTTCCTATATAGTTAAATATTGGACATAAACCTATATATTATATAGTCTTGAATTTGAGAAAAATACTTGTACATTTTTTAATTATTTTTTATATATATGTATCAATTTCATTATATATATATATATATATATATTTAGATCCATATTTCTTCCTATATTTTATTATTATGTTATATTTTTTATATAGACTAGATGTTTTGTTAGGTTATATTTCTTAAATATTGTTGGATATTTTCTCTTATTACATTATATTATTTTTATATTTCTTATTGTTATTTTATGTTATATATTTCTTATGCTATGTTATTATTATTTATGTTATTGTATTATTATAATGTTAAGTTATTATTATATATTGGTATGTTATATATTATTATATTTTGTTGTATCTTTCTTATGTTATGTTGGATATTTTTTATATTGTTATGTTATATATTGTTATTTTTTTTAATGAACTAATAGAAATTTTTAACCTTTCCATTAGAATTATATATGGCTTTTAGCTATTTAAAATTGGCTAATGTATTTATGATTAAAGAATCATGTTATAATATAACTCTAATTTACCATTATAATTAATTCTAGTCCACGAGGTATTGGATAGATGATGTTTTGGGGCTTTGTTAAGACACTCCTTGATGTGAAGTCACAGTTCAATTCCTCCTAATCTAGGTGATATATGGACATGATGAAGATGTAGTGCCACCAGATTACAAAAAAAAAAAACTTGATTCTAAATAATTCAAATGTCATTAATAGTACCTTTAAAAAAATTCAAATGAAAGCACAAAATAAGCATGTTATAGCATGAACAAACAAAAAAAATGTCAATTTTTCCAATAATTTTATATTTGACTCTATATTTATTATCATGTTCAGCCACAAATATATATAAATAACTGTTCATTAAAATATAGACTACCCCCCATACTCTTTTCATAGTTGAGAAAGTTTATTTAGACAGTGTTCCATATTATCAATAAAATAGAAAGTTTGATTGGTTAATGGATCTATGCTCAAATACAAAACAAGAATAATTAGGTTTTATAGGCGGCTTGCCATTACCAATTTATTCTTCAATAAGTTCAAGGAGAATGTCATACATATCAAAAAACATTTAAAATTGTTTATTGAAATATCATAAGTATGTCAAAATTAGCATAGATACAAAAATCTATTTTTTGAAAGATCCATTCCATAATAAAAGAAAAAATTCCTCAAACAGCAACTCCAATTTGATATGCAATGCTTCCAATTCTTCAACATAAAAAAACTAGTCTTGAATATAATATAATATTATTAAAAAACAAAACATAAACAAAGTTAGTGCATGTCAAAGACAATTATATGTAGTCAAAATTGTTCAACAATCCATTCTTTCAAAAATGTATGTATATATATTGAAATCTTGGGACAAAACTAGAAAATAATGGCACCTCATGCCAAGGCACATAATGTTACCTTTTTAAAATTAATACATTCTAGCCAATACACAATAGTTAATCATAAAAGAATATATTTCCTTCATTCGAATAAAAAAAACATGCAGTTTTAGGTACAGACATAGTGTTTTTGCTTGCATCACAATAAAAAAACCATAAAAGCATATGATGCCTGCATACAAATATAAAATCGTATTAGTACTATTACAAGCTATGGTACAACAATACAAAAAATCATATTATAAGCCCAATTTTTAAACTAGATGGTAAATAATAAAATAAAAATAAATATAATGTAAGTGGGGATGTTGATGTAGTTTTTGAATTCAAATTTATTTTGGCTAGGAAATACGTTCCATTGTTACCACCAAATCCATAAATACCATTGTTGAATCAAACACTAGAATCACACTCTGGGGTGGATATAAATGTGTTAAAACATATACCCATATACAAAAAAAATAACGCATTCAAGTAGGAATGTAAGTAAATGAGTACCAAGTAAATGCCAACTCAATATACGAAAGGTAGTGAATTATATGGAATCTCGTTAGAACAAATTTGCACTTACAAGTAAATTTAGAAACTGGTCCTTGTCACCTGGCACTATCTTGAACCACTACTTCGTAGAAGTCAAATTGTTAATTGTTGTTTGAACCCGTACTCATAAAGAATATTATTAACTAGCATAAACACATCACAACAAAATGAAAAAAACCAATAAATCTTATTAATGTCTCATAACTATGACATGTCTACTCAATCAACCATGGGGACTAAGATTTAAAAGCATGCATGACCAATAAGGTGGAATATCCCTTATCAATAGAGAAAATTTTAGACATTAGTTGATTTTAGTTGGTGAATTCAATTATAGTTAATAAGATTAAAATGGGGATTCAAATGAGTAGCTTAATAATTTTTGCTTCAATTCTTCGAAGTGCTTGTTACAAAATTATCTTTAATATTAGAATAGAAGATTAATGTTCGATGAAATTAAAATAATTTAACTTCCAACTTCCAACATAGAAAGCTAAAAATATATAGAGTAGTACGGATTATGAGCATATATTTAGGAAAAGTATAAAAAGGAAAAGGAAAACCTTGGCTAGAGAGGAGGCAAAATAAAATTCTAAAGAATACTACAACAACTATCTCACAATGATGAACATTTTAATTAGTTGCATTCGGAACTACTTACAACATTATATCTGCGAAATACATGAAAGTAAATAAATAAGGATTTGTTGGGCAATGAAACACAATTGTAACAAAAAATTGGCATCATTTCTAGTACATCTACTTGACATTAAAGTAGTTTTGAACATCCAAGGAAATGAAGCATATCTAAACCTACGTGGTAAATTAGCAGTCCTGGGCTGAAGTATTTTGTGAGGAAATATGAATTCTATGATGGATTAAACAAATAATTTAGAGTACATTTCATACATAAATATTCAAGGCTATGTTTGATGTGATTTTTACTCCTAATACAAATTTCGTTCCTACAAATTTTGTTCCTATAAATCTATTCCTACTATCTTGAGTTCCGACCTATGTTACAAATCCTGTTCCTACACGTAGTAAATATTTAGTTCCATGAATATGGTGTGAATTCCTGCAGCTCAATCCAAGTTCTTCCATGACAACAATGCAATCCCCATATAGATTTGCTCTTTCTTTGAAATTAAGATATTTTCAATAGTGATTTAATTAAAGTTCTTGATTGTCCAAAAGTTACACCAAAATAACCACACAAACGATATCATTTCCATATCGCTAAAACAAGCCCATTGCCATATCATGTTATCCTTGTCATGTAGGCATTCAAGTCACTTGGACTTACACCAATCACCAACATGAATATTTCCATACAATAAACACACGGGGACATATGTGGCAGTAGCCACAAAGTAAAGTGAGATATCAGCGAGCCAATAAAAAATTCTACTCTAAAGTGTAGTACCACGAGTCTAGGGTATGTCAACTTTGTAATGAAACATTATATGTACATGTAAGTGTACACATTGAAAATGCCACAATTAAGTGATGCCATAGTTAAGCAATGCCATTGTAAAGTGATGCCACAAGATTATATAATCAAGTGAGTCAATATGAAAAGTGAGCCATAGAGAAATACAAGCCACACAATAAAATGAATGGAGAGCGCAGGATCATATATTGATCCACTTTATAAATAAGATAGAGAAATTGTTTTATCAATGAGACCAAAGAGGCTTGTGTATCCATGGAATAAATATATTGTACATTAATGAAACTATAGAGACTTTGTATTAATGAAACCAAAGAGACTTTTATTACTTAATAGAAAAGAGTGTGGTTAATTAAAGTTCTTTGATTGGCAAAATAGACACCCAAATAAACCACACACAAGGCATCAAAGTTAATGATATGGGAAAAGTTTCTAGGTCACCTAGCCCCAACATTGTGTCTCAAACTCTCCTTCAGCCTCAAGGTGAGAATGCCATTGGGAAACCTTAAATGGTTGAACATTTACATGCCTCTGTCTGGAAATCAAAATAGATGGGGATACCACTGAGCAGGTTAGAGAATGAATTTATCCATAAGGCCAATCCTAATCACCATAGAGAAAAGAAAAACACAAATTATTCCATACATTGTAATGACTAGAAATGGGTTAAAATATTAAGTCCTGCATCTTGATACTTCATGATTCCTAATGTAAATACGGACACATGAACACATTCAATAGTAAGCCACATTATAACACGGTTTATAATGTGGAAATTTATGATGCGTCATTGTATATTATACTTTCAAAAAAAATTATGTTACAAATGTCAACGTAAGATGTTTTCTTAAGTATTAAATAGCTATGTTTCTTAGGGACCCTCAACTAGCTCTCTTGCGTCTTTCTCTAATTCCTTACAAAATGCTTTAGAAAATGTGTTATGCATCCTAAAATTCTAGAAGCATCTAGACCATAAAATCCAAACAACGGAAAAAATTAAGAAGAAAGTACTTTGAAAGCCATATCTTGCCTATATTACATGAAGGAAACACTTTCTTACTAATGTAATTTTGCATGACTATGAATTTTGAACCCTCTAGAAATATGATTTCTCGATCCGTCACTTCATGGCAAAACATCAAAAAAAATAGATCTCACGATGCATACGAGAAAATGTATGATAAGAAAATTAATAATTCTTGGGAAAAATATTTAAAATTAACATAATGACATGTTATTCATATACACTACAACAATAGCATTACGAGAGAAATATAAATATGGATGGCTAGTAAATTTAAAACTGCTTATGATATTCTTATTGTGTATTTTCAAATGTGTAGGTATATTTTCATGATTTCTTCCCAAATGGAAACACTAACTATTAATGAGGGAAGTTGATACTCCGGTTTGTAACATTAAAGCGAAGCTATACTCTATATCCAAGATATTTTATTATTGCAAGCACCAACCAGTATAAAAGAGTATTTTGAAATTTAGTCAACAATTTGGTGACTTCATAAAGGTTGAAGTACATGCCTATAATGTGGCTTGATGTTTGTAGGGCTTATAATTTTGGACTAATTAGTAGTTGTTTAATCATGTATATTGTTTTAGTCTATCTAAATTGCTTACATGTTGAAATTTCAGCTTAAGAGATATACAAAATTGAAAGTACACATTGTATGAAAATATTTGTGGACATGATTGAAAGAAGACCTAAAATAGATCAAATAGTTATACATATAATTAAGAACTTTAATTCATATAAATTACCAACCTAATATATGGCTTGTATTTGTAGGTATTCCAAATAAGATATATAGATATCTCTCACTAGGCGATTTTTACTATTTGTAAGTACAAAGACTTCCAAGCTACAAAAATGATACTTTCAAATTGCCAAAGTATAGAATTGTTACCAACTTCTATTATCATATGGCCAAATCTCCCTTAGGGTTGTAAAGAAACAGATGAAAATTTTTTATGATGTACCTAGTATCACAATATTCCTTCAAATTTTTGTAAATAGAGATAATGTTAAATGCACAAACAATGTAATCAAGTAAAATGAATTTCACCTTCAATACCAACAATACCTGCAACACTTCCAATTTACAATTTATTTACACAACGAATATAAAATTCATTAGTTTTAGAAATAATTGTAATACTTTCATTGAGATACTAGCCATTTACTCCAAAGGGTTATGACCAATATTACAAAAATCACCATCAAGATAAACAATGAAGTTCAAGTCTAAGAATCACAAAGATGTGAAACAAGGAGTAGATGTTTTTTCTTAAGGATGTTCTTTTGGGTCATGAAAGGTAATGTCCATGCATGTCTTGGCAAGTCTGTAGCATTTTAGCTAATAAATATTGAATACCTAGGTTGAATATCTAAGGTTTGTAATGTTAGGTATTATGAACCCTAAATGAGTTAGAACTGTAATGAGTTTTATGGACAGAAACATATGATTATTGAAGATGTTGTAACACTTGTAGGGTCTTTTATGAATGAGGTTCATATTTATGTGGGCCCAAATTTAAGTGCATGCTAACATGTGTTAAGTTGCAGAAATTGATGTAAGACAGAGAGATCTATTCATTTCAACGAGAGGTTGGACCACCAATTTCCATGAACACTATACAAATGGAAGGAAAATTAGGTGAATCTAAAAATAAGAGGAGCATTGACAAGGAAATGAATTTTAGAGGTGTCAAGAAAATTCCTATCATTTGTGCAAGGTTGAAATAAATTATAAGGTGACATCCAAAAACATTTTGATAGGCTTTTCGTCCACAGCCACCCATAGTGTTTGTGATCTAGAATCCTGGGATGTGAGACGAAGATGAATGATTTTTTAAAGGGATTTTCACGCTATGAAAGACTAGGATCCATGCACGTCTTGGTAGTACACAGGGTTTTGGATAATCAGGGCCAGATAACTGGGTTGAATATCTAGGGTTTGTAATATTAGGATTGTGAATACATAATAGATGAGAACATGAAAACATAGGGTTTGTGGAAAAATCCCTAGGACTATTGAGAATGCTATGGAACACGGTTGAGATTCAACTAAGATGATGATCTAGTGAAAATTAAACACCTTCACTAGGTGGGGCCCATGAGGCTATTTTAGGTGTATGTTTATTTTTAGATGGTGTGCATATTCTAAAATTAGTAGGATGTTGATTCTAGATGGTTGAGAAAATTTAATCTTTTAGATGAGTTTCTATTTTTAGAACATGGCGAAGTCTATTTATAGATCGCATATCTAAAAATAGAATGCATGTCGATTATTATTAGCCCTTAATGATAATCGGACAATAAATAATAACTTATTCTTGAAGCACTTGATTTACGCATTTAAAGTGGTTGGTGACTCATGCATGATGGACTTCATTCCCTGCTGAATTGTGGAAAGAGTTGTAACAAAGTTGGAAAGTGGTGCTAAATTTATTATTTAGTTTAACTTCAGTTAAGTGAGTTAAACTCAGTTATTATGAATTGCCTTCAATATGCACTAGTGAAAGATTAGTGAATTAATTAGTTAATTAATTCACAAAACGGTATCTTACTTGCAAATGAATAAACTAGCGATTAACTACTTGCATATGAATCAGTGGAGGCAGGAGTGAGAGATAGGTGAGGGTGTGTTTGACTATCGGTTGTGACTATAGTGGTGTATTCGGTATCTACACACACATTGGGCTCAATGAGGATTGCATAGTCCGAGCAAGGCAAGATCGAATTCATTCGGGGATCTTCTTCGGCGGGGATTGCGCGGTGGAGCGATAGAATTAGTGCATGTGTGAAAAAAATTTGTATGATAGTGTGAGATGATTGTATATTATGCGAGAGCTCTGGAAAGTGAGCTTTGTATGAGATTGTTTCATGATTCACGAAGTATACATAATATATGATAGTTGGGGTTTTTAGCTTTAAGATTTCGATAAAACATCTTGTTATGTCGATTGATTTTTCTTCATCAATACATGCAATTGGCGATCTAATTTCCACAAAGAATTGAGTAGAAAGGATTCTATATTTAACGGTGGATTTAATTGTTAGATCGGGGAATCCGAAAATAATTTATTGTGTTTATAAATTTCTACATGGTATCGGAGGAGTGTTAATCACTAGATATTGCAATATTGAAGCGGTGTTGAAGTTTGTGTTGGTGGAACAATTCGTTGCTACAAGAATTTCAGCGAGGTGCGACGAGTTGAGTAAACATTGAAATGGATTTCAATGGGTTGTGGTTGGAGTATGCACTCGAGGCAGCCTCGCTACATATCCTAAAAGGACAATGGAGGTGGTGCTTGAAAGATAATGGCTTGAAGGATTTCATTGACATAGTGTTCTAAGCCCACTTCGATGGATGTTGCATTACTTGACACTGGAAAAGAAAGTAGTGAACATGAGAAGAATTATGTTGGAAGGTGTGACAAACCATATTGTGTCAAGCCTTCACGGAGACACCACTCCATTTGCAATGTGGAAGGCTTTGACAAATATTTTCCAAAGCGAGAGCGGCGACCATAGGAGGACAAAGTAGTGAAAGATAAGCCGAAAAATCAAAATGGAGAAGGCGACGGTATTCAGAAGTATCTCACCCGAAGTTTTCCAATGTAGGAATGAGCTAGGGAGTGTGGGAATTACAATTGATGATGACTTGGTGATCTTGGCTCTCTTGGAATTCCAAAGAAGGTTGGCATAGTTATCAAGACTGCATTGTGGATGGGGAAAAGCACGGATTAGGGCTTGAAACTTTGGTCGGATCTAGTGCAGGAGGAGATAAAATGGAGATACAGGGGATGGCTCTTCATAAAAATCATGATGATGAAGAGGATTGTGCTTCTGGCTTCCAAAGCAAGGGAAAGAAGAGGAAAAATCATTCAAAATCTGAGGCTAAAGGCAAAAAGTAGATTTGTCAAGGTGAAGCATTTTCACTATCACAAAGATGGGCATCTCGCCACTAACTTCCCATAGAAAAAAAATAACCGAAACACGGTTGTAGCTAGGGAGGCTCTTGCCTCTGAACAGACTTGATTTCTCCTTGATCACGTGCTTGGTTTCAAGCACAATGGGATCAGTGTGGTATCTTGATAGTGGTGCTTCTTTCACATGACGGGAGATAAGGAGATTTTTCAGCGACTTGGAGAATATCTCCAAATGCATATAGATATGGGTAGACGATGGATGATACGGTGTAATGAGCATTGGTACCATTACCTTTGAGAAGGAGTCACGTAAACCATTTCTCTTGTTGAAAGATGTTATGCATGTTTTGTTAGGTCCCTGTAATTTGTTAGATTGGCAAGACAATTGAACAAGGAAGTAACATCAAACCAATATTTGGAGCCCTGGGACCCCATACAGACTCGAGAGAGGGCTCTCTCTATTTGTGTAAAATATATAACTTATGATTTTTAGGTTTTTGATTTAGGCTAGTTATAATGGTAGGAGTTTGTTTGTTTGTTTATTACCAGGATTAGGTAGGTTTTCAAGCATATAATAGATAGAGTGAGAGAGGTTTAAACCATTGAGCTATGGAGTCTACAAAGGTCTTGAAAAGTACAACAACAAGACGAGGTATATGTTAGACAGCAGAATCTAACAAAGCCAAATGGATCTAAAAACATGTGAGTGAAGTAGACATTAGAATTGTAATTTATAGTAAGTGCAAAGGCAGTTAAAATCATACAACAATAATTTAATCAGAATGGCCTTTTAGATATATGCACTTAAATAAATAACCAAAAGACAAGGCATACCAATAACTTCTTTGACCAAACCTAACAAGTAAACATTAAGGCAACAATTTAGCAGTAGAACCATAGAGAGAAAGAAACACCAAGTCTCTAGTGATTTCACCTTTAGGAAAGAAAAAATTTAAGAATAATCTTTATATAGTAAAGATAAAAGAGTAGGGAACTCCTAATTTCCTTAATCAAACTACAAATACCTTCAAAAAAACCATTTAAGATGAACAAAAGATGAAACCATAAACCTCTTGACCAAACCTAATTAGCAATAATTAAACAAAGACCTCCAAAAACAATGTTTAGGTAAAAAACTGTAAGCTAACCATAAACTACTTTAACATTGGCTCCGTGCAATAGTTACCAAAGATAACAAAGACTAAGTAGAACTAGAGAGCATTTAAGAATTCTCTAATTTGACCTAGTAAGAGGAAAACATACAAGCAATAAGCCTTGAGGAGACAAAGCTAAGGTACATAAACAACATTTCTTAACCTAAAATTTATGTTCTACTACATGAGAAAGATGAAAAAAATGATAACATAAGAATACAAGTACTAAATAAGAAATACATCACCATTAACTATGTTCATGAACCTTCACAGTGTGCTTGCTCCATTGTCATGCAAATCAAGACATCCCACAAAATCAATAAATTTCTCTCCAACTTCAAGTCTATGATATTCTACTCAATAATAAACCAGCTTACATGTAAAATAGAGCCTCCATGCAATATTTAACTTGAAAAGGAGGGTAAAAACTGCTTTAGTGTTTTAGAAACCATTAATTACTCATAAATGTCATTTTTTGTCTGAGACCATCCAAAGGCCTAAGGCACAAATATCCTAATTCAATAAATGAAAAAATAACTCCTCAGCTAAATTGGAAAAAAACTAACTTTGACACTCATATAATGACTTTCAAAATATCTCCAAGTGTGTTTTATTTGACTTTGCTTTCAAGGTGCTGTACTTGAGTTCAAGGGCGCAGCGCCAACAGGAAAATTTTCATGTTTTGTAACCATGATTTGGAGGCCTTCTAGTTGTCCAGATAAGGCTCCATGATAGCTTTCATTGGAAAGCCTGTCTATCAGTTGTAAAATTTTCCTTTGGGATTCCATTTGGTTTCCATTTTCCCTACTAAAAATCATTCTCCCAAGGCTGCTCAAGGTGCGGCGCCAGCTCTAGAAAATGAAGTGAAGAAGTTGATTTTGTGCATGTTTTTAGCACTTTTGGAGGACTACTCAAAATGAGCTGAAAATTGTGAGGGTGATATCCTTTGCCTAAGGATCATGAGATTTTTGGGATTTGCCTCCAATGGAGTTCCCAAAAAAAAAAAGCCAGACGCAGGTGACTTTTCAACCTTTGGCAGCCTTAAAAACGATCAGAAATTTCAGCCCTGTTAAAATTTTTAAAAATTGGGAATTTTATGCCAGATGAGTTTGGGATGCCCTGGGGAAGCATCAACAAGGATGTAATATTTTATTTTCCTTTAGCCTCCTTTTAGGGATTGAGATCTACTTTGCAAGGAAACTTTTGAGCTTGTCCCTTCAATCTTTTGTGAGAGCATAGTGCCTTGCCATCTTGTTTACACACAATATGCAGGTCTCTCTTGGTCTTCCGTGTTGATCTTCTAAGGGTGCACATTTTCCCTCTCCAGCAGAGATTCCTATACATAATAAATTTCATGGCAAGCGGCTCTTGGTGAGTTGCTCTACAGATTGTATTTTCTCACTTTCTTTGGCTAAGGCCTTCTTCAAGCCAATGGTCTTGGCCTCTTTCCTAGGAAGTCGCTCTTCCTCTTCTTCAATGTCATCATGAGTGCCCAGACCTCATCTAAATTTTCACTTGGTTTTTCTAGCCTCTTTCTAAGCTTTGATAGCACAGTATCATAGATATTTTCCACCTCTAGCTTCTTTTTTTCAACCTCAAAGAGAAGTTGATGCAATTATAACAGCCCCTACCTAGGCAGGCTTCAAATCCCTAATACGAGCATCCTTGCTTTTGGAGTATATCTTTGAGATCCTTGCCTCATTCTCATCAACTTGTATCCCAGGTGAATGAAGTTGAAATTATTGTTTCGTCCTGTGTTTGTCTTCTTCTTCTTCTCCAATAACCTTTTCCTTACCTTTGTGGTATGAGTTGATGTAGAAGGCATGGCCCATTACCTCTTAAGAGCAAGCATGCCTATTTCCCCTTTGGTAGGAGGTCAAAGGAAAAGTTCAGGTTACCCATCTGAGTGCCATCGTATACTTCCATCTGGCTGCATCATCATTAGTAATATGTAACCATGATTTTATTGATAATGTGCCTAGCTTTCACCCATATTATCAACATATCGCAGACATATATCACCTTTTCCTCCTTCCCTCACTTCCCTCTTTACTCTTATTTCTCCATCTCCTTTGCTCTTATTTCATTATCTTCACTCTGTATTTTTCCTCATTTCTCTTTTTCCTTCTTTACCTTTCTTCTACACTGACCTCCCCTCTCCCTTTGGTCGTTTTAATTTTTAGATTCCTCATTACTTGCTCTATAATGAAATTTTCTCTTATTTCTTCCTTTTTATAGATTCATCATTGCTTGATTCATCATTTCACTCTCCCTCAGCATTTTAGTCACCACCGTCTGCTGAGAAGATGTGAAAATTGTGAAAGATGATGAGAAGGAGAAGTTATCTAGAGTGGCTAATATATAACAGACAATGAATGGATAGGTATCATGGTCCAGGAAATGTAAGTGGATGGTGATGCATGTAGTGAGTGTGACAATAAGAGGAATGGAGTTTAGAAGATGAAGGTATATCTTATGAGATGGGCTTTTAGATAATCAAAGCACATCATTGTAATGAAGGTAATGAGGATACCCTTCTGTTGTAGTTGGTACCTCACCAAACCATTTTAATAGTGAGTGATGGAAAGAGGCTTTCCATTTTACTAAGGGAAATATCTATACACTTTTCTCTCAAGAAACTTATTTTTCAATACTTCTATAGAGATAACAGACTATGTCTGTATCCTCACCTAAATCCTGAAATGAATAAGCGACTAATGTGATGGAGTAGCGGGAGAACCTTCCCACTCATGTAAATACTTCATAATGATACTATATCCAGCAGAATTGCATATCTATCAAGCAAGTGAAAGGAAAGATGATTTGTGTATCCTTTTTACCTAGGTTTAAAATATGGCTCATAAGTAGCTCATGTAGAGATTAGCTTCTTGAACAATTTCTCCCCCTACCTTAGTATACAGGTAAAATTGGCAATAGCATCAGCAGAATAGCTCAAGTGACTATAAGTTAGAAATTGTTTTCATGCAAATTTAGAATAAAAAATTTGGTTAGCTCGGGTAGTTTTTCTCTTTGTACCACCACCTAAAAATCAAAGCATCACATGCTTAAACATGAAAACAATTAAGAGATACCATTATCTGCATACATGTTAGAAGTTCAAATACATTAAATATTTCCTTTTATCTTTGATGCCTCCTTGGAATTTGAGCTCCTCCTCCACTACAGCATATGCAATTTTTAAAAACTGCTTTCAACTTCCCTAAAATTTGATATGAATTACAAGATGAAAAAGAAGGTAATTAGATAGTAAATTTTGCAAGTGATGTGTGAAAGATGATGTTATGACAACCTAGATGAATGAAAACCTTCTGTATCCTATTTCTACCTCTATCTTAATGATACTCTTTATAAGACATGACAGAAAATGACAAACAATTATTTATAAAATTTTAAGATATTGGGGTGCACTACTTAGGTTTCAATTTCTTCAATTAAAACATAAAAAATGGCAAAGATGTGGCAGGGTATCCCTTTCAGCTATCAGCGTTTCTTAGGACCTTGTGGAAATATTGAACATTTGGAGTTTATTTGAGTGTTTGAAGGGTGCGGGAGGACCTCCGAGGCGCGGTGCCTGCTAAGGGCTGCAATGCTAGTCCCGGAGCTCGCAATTCTGATGCCCAGGCGCGCGTATGAAATTTTTTATGATTGCCAGAAAGCTGTGCCACTCACAGCATGTAGTACCACCTCTGAACCACCCCATGACACACCCCATTAATAGAAATATATGGGGAAAACTTTCCAAGGGCTTCTTTTAGATTCAGTATAGCATGGTGGAGTCCTAGTGCCAATTTCCACTTGTAAACAAATTTCTCTTCTCTAATCTCTTACAACCTTTAATCACAACAAATAATCCTTTGGAAGTGTATATTAGTTACATAATGTATTTTATTCTCTTTATATTACACTTTCTAATGTTTTATTACTTTTCACTTTCGACTAATATTTTTTTGAATTCTTGTTTTAAAATTAGTGAAAACGGTAACTTATTTCCCTTTGAATTTGGCATGTTTATTTTAGCCATTTACTATTAGTGATTTCACACGAAACATTTCTCAAACCTTGTGCTGTTATTAATTTAACTCAACCTTTCACCTTTTCTCACTAACCTTTTTACATTGTTTGCATGAAGTAGTAGAAGTGATTTTGACCACTGCTTTACTCCTTGGGGCACGGACAAGTTCAGTTTGGAAACTTTGAGACCCCAACACAGAGCCTTATCTTTAAAGCCTTTTTATTCCCTTGAAACTCAACTTCCTCTCTTTTCTCATTTACTCATAGCATTTAAGCTTCTTTGAGAGGATTTCTCATAGCGGCACTTTCAAAACCTCTTTTGTTTACACCATGGAGTTGCAAAACATATTTAACCTTCTTTAGGCACTTTTGATTGTAGGTGATAACTGAAAACATTTACCTTGGCTTTCCTCTTACTCAGCAAAACAACGTGAATTCACTTTTGACAACCTTGTAATTAACACACTGGTCATAGTCTCTCCAAAAACGTCTTTTTCCTACAACCCGGAGCTCAAATAATATTTTGTTGTGAGGTGACTATGTGATTTAACTTTTCTTGCCTGTTATTACACCTTTCTCTTTGAGGCTTTATGAAGCATTCACCTTGGAAAGACCACAGGATGATTCTGCAACAACACCTTCACAATCCTTTCTTTGCTTGCATCATGGTGCCCCAACCTACTTTGCTCATTGTTGACAAACTCAGCACACAAGTCAGGTTCTCAATCAGCGGTAGCACTATTAAAATATTACTTTGCTATCATCATGGAGTTCAACTCATCATTTCACCTTCTATAGCCATTTCAAAGCCTAGATATTTGGAGTGTTTCAGAATAAATCATGGTGTTGTCTATTTAAGTTCTCTGCCCTTAATACTCAAGTCCATTCATTTGGCTCCAGTTCTACCCCTCTTTTTTCTATACACTATCAATCATGACCTCAATTTCTTATGGTTTGGCATTGTATATATGATGTTGCAAGTGTTTGGGATTTTTTTGCATTCATGCTCCATAAACTCAAAACACAAGATTTCTTTCAGATTAAATTGTTTCCCTTCTTGATGTGATTTTTCTTGACTTGAGGCTGGAACCATCACTACCAATACTTATACGGTAGGCTTCAACACTCTGGCACAGCGTTAAAATCTTAACATTTACTTCTTACTGGTTTTGGTGATAGGTAGTCTTCTTTGGAAACTTTAGATTCCTTGAACTTAACAATGTGCGGCAACTATTACATCTAAGCCTTCTGCATAAAAAGAAAAACAGATTTCAAAACATCAATTATGACCTTACAACCTATGAAATCTAATGACCTAGTAGGAAGGTCTCGACCATGATGTATTGAAAATAGGCTTGGAGGCTTTCGGTGAAAAACAGTGATAAAGTCATTATGTCTAGTCCAAAATCCTTTAATGCCATGATTTATCTGAGCCTATAGATATAGTTTGGAGATGATGTGCTGAGTAGACACTGCAGAACAGTATGGCTTGTAGCTTACGGAAAACCTATGGAAAAGTGGGGATTCATAGGCAAGGGAAAATCAAATTAATGAATGTAGTGGGGAAAAAGGATGAAGATAGAGGCACAGTCCATAAGGTATTTTTAGGAGTGACGGGTGACCATAGAATGTGGCAAGATGATAGAATAGTGAAAAATTTTGAAAAATGATAATGAAAGATAGTGATATTTCTAAACTCACAATATCAAGAATGTTGTTTTTCAGAAATCTGAACCAAATCTACGTACCTAAACTAGTGAATAATGCTAATGAATAAGTGGCTCCTTGGGGAGGGAAGCTCGTTTTGGGAGGTTTTCCAAAACCCCTCAATTTAGATCTCTGAGTTTTGAAGATTAGTACTATTACTTGTACTTGTAATATCTCTCTACTAGATTTGATGATGTTCTTTGAGCACTACTTGATCTCAGATACGAGAAAAAACGTGATTTCTTCAAAACAATGGACCTACCTACACATCACATGTTTCCTAACATTTTTTCTTCTTCTAGGAGAGTGCACTTGAGCTGAAAACCCTTGACCACCTTTTCTTTTGAAAGCATAAAAACTATCTACTTCTACCCTTATGTCATCCAAGCATTTAAGTTAGTGATGAACTCTTTTATTCTCTACCTAGATCTCTTTCTCATGTCAGGTTGAAATTGTTTGACCTCTTCATTCTCTAACCTACTAACATTTAAAACATGAAGATCAAACCAAGTTTAAGCAATATAGTTTGTCATGGGCTATAGAATTTTGGATAAACACACATATAATTTATTTTTTTTGTAAAAGAAAAACTACAAAAACTTAAGAGCTAATAGTTTTAGGAGTTTATTATGCATCCATCTCATTTCTCTTGTGTTCATATTTAAACTTTGAGATAAAAGACATATTTTCCTAATCTAATCTACTAACAAATAAACAATGGTTGACAAGTCCTCTTTCTAACTTTATCGGGAAAATTTAAAACATGTTCAATCATCATTAAGTGGATATTGAACAAGACTCTTCTTTCTTAACAAGTAGTGGCATTTAGGCTTGCACTTTCAGCAATACTCTTTTTTGGTATAGGATTGTACCTCTTATTTTTTTCTTGCCTCTTTTACTTCTTTTCTCTATTTTGTTTTTTTTTTCTGAATTTCATGGTAAAAATATTATATAAAATGAATGAAAGCTTCAGCTAGAATTTCCAACAAAGTGGTAACCCCAGAACATCTACGCATTAATAAGACCTCAATAACTGTTCCATCCATTCTTATAGGAATAATTCATTGTTTACCTCCTAATAAATGGATGATGTAAGGACCCTTCCACAAATTTTCAAATTTTCCATGCTTGAAAACATCCATCTCCACAGATCCCACTTCAGCACTTTATGTAATCAATCCATTAGACTTGGTCCTTCTTTCAAAATATTCTTGATGTTCTTACATAGCATGTTGTTGTATGCCCATGATTTGAAAATGAATGTTTAGTTCATTATCGCACATATCCATTTTCTTGAGTTATTTTCTGAGAACTTCATCCACTAGAACTCCCAAGAATGTTGAGGAAAGCATCCATGCCATACACACTGGATTGATAGGGGCTATATTGGTGCATTCTTACTTGTTAATGTCAAATGTAAATTACGCCTTTATAATTTTCCATTATGACTTTGGTTCTTCTTCAGTGTGCTCCTTGATGATTCTAACAAAATTTTGTTAGAGGACTTGTCAACCCATTGCAAGAGGTAATAAAGGCTGCTGCAGAATACCTAGTGAGATGTGATACTTCTTGGCAAAGTCCACCATTCTGAACTTGGAATGCAACAGCATTGTCGGTGATGATTTTTCTTGGACAACCAAATTTCAGTGATGTTGGATTTCAGGACTTTGGCTCAGCTACTAAGTCAATGGCATTCCTAAAGGGATGGATTCTATCCACTTGGTAAGAATAGTGGGATTCAGTGAGATCCACTTGTGCTGAGAGGAAAAAGGAGCGGGGGTGGATTTCTCAACAAATCTAAACACACTAAGCAAAGGAAGTTTCAACAACGTGGGTGCAAAAGGAAAAACCAATATTTTTTATCTTTATCAAATATTTAGTAATTAGCAACAGAATCATTAACTCTTTTATGGATATTAGGAAAAAAGTTATTAGAATAAAACCATCTCAGGTTTGTTGGTGCTGATGAGATGACCTCCATCTCCTTCATGAAAGCTCACTTGTGATTCTATATATCTTTGAAAACATTCATGAGATACCATGAGAATTTTCCAATACAAATCTCTTACAGGCTCTAAAACTATGACCTTCAATTTCAGAATCTAAGATTTTTTGTGGACAAAAGAAACATGAGAATTTAGATTAAAGAACATATACAAATATATAGGCATACAGATGGGTCCAAGAGAAAATTCACCCTTCAATGGGTGGATTTACTGAGTTCTCTTTTCATCAGAGAATGTATCATGTTTTTATATCTAAGTGCTTGAAAGTTTGATTAATTACATGAGTTTGGTAGTCCATTTGTCCTTTGATGAGTTTAGCGGGCAGTTTCTAGATCATATTCTAAGATGAAAAATCCCTTGCCCTATGAGGTCTTTAAGTTAGTATGTCTCAGCTCATTTGTATGTAGAAAAAAATAAGTAACATGTGAATACAATATCTAAAACTCTGAAGTATCACTTCAAATACTTTTATTAAGGAAAAGGCTTGTTTTTCCATGATGTTACATTTCGGAAGGGGCATCTCTTAGTTCCTTTTTGAAAGAAATCTGAGCTATTCTTTATCCCCATCCTATTATTTATTATCAATATTGCAACAATAATGTGTTCTGATGCAAATGAGAAAGATGAAGAATTGTAGTAGAATTAGGCTGATTAGAACTGGTGTTTGGGTAAGTGTTTATTTCCTTCAAAGGATTTCTTTCTTCCATATTATTTACTCATATTCTCTTTTATCATGTTTGTAATGTTTCTTAGGGATTCCAGGTAAGGTTTGGTATGAATGTTCTTAGGAAGTTGAGAATGTTACCCAGTAAATATTGCGGCTCTTTAATGTTCCTAGGGTGGAACGTCCCAGCAATATACCCTCAATCCTTTGAGTCCTCTTAATCCCTTCTTTAGATATGATGTGGCCTAATAGTTTCCTTCTGAAGACTAAGCCAATTTTTCTTAGGATTCAAAGATAGACCATACTTATACACTTTTCAAACACATTCTTAAAGTGAACTAAGGTGTTCTTCATCGGTTTAGAATAGACACGGTATCATCCAAGGTATGTACAATGAAGTAACCTATTCTTAGGAGAAATAAATGTCCATGTCTTTGAAAATTTCCCCATTAACTTAAAGGAATTTTGACATACATGCTGGTACCCCAAGGTCATGGTAAAGAAGCGGTTTTGTGCTGATCACTTGAGGAGTACTAGCACACAGTTATGCCCTGAAAAACCATCAAGAAATGATACTATTTTGAACCTACCACCCTTTTCATTATATGATCCATCTTAGGTAAAGACTGGTTAATGCACTGGGGAGGCTTTGTTTAAGTTTCTAAAGTCTATGAATCTAGCCTAATCCCCTATTTTCTTTCTTACCAACCTAGTTTTGAAACATTTAAAGTACACAGAGTGAACTATGATTTCAACTTATGCACATCTTCTTTATTTCCTTCTCAACTAGAGGCATTAAAGCAGGGGTTTATTCTTCTCATTCTACTTGAATGGTTTCTAGTTTTCCTTGAGAGAAAGTCTTATGGTAATTAAATATTTGTGTCATAGGACTTCAAGTCCTTATAACCCCATGCAAAAAACATCAACTTAAATTCGCCGACAGCTATATGTATTTGTTTTTTTTTGTAGAATTGCTTGGGGATTTTGGAGCCAGATTTATCATTTTGGGTTCTTCTACATTGCCTATGTTGCATTCTTCTACATCGATTTCAATGGATTCCATTTTAGGTTTCTAGCGACATCATTGAATTCAAATAACTCTTCTGAGAACCAAGACTATAACGAAGTAATGAGTTATATTTGCATTAAAATAACTCAAGCTCTTTTTGGTCTAAATCTACAAAATCTTCCTCATCAAAGATCGAGCTACCAACGAGATTTATATCGGCGATGGAAATGGCTCTATTTTGTGTGTTTGTTCTTAGTTAAGAGTAATCTCCTTCATGATCCAGAAGCTTGGTTTTGGCATTTTAAATTCATTCTTGGATTGCAAAATTCCCTCAATTTGTTGTCACCTTCAAATACTTGCCAATAATCTATGTTATAAGATGCGTAGTCCTACATTGCTTTTCTTGTTTGGCTGTTCATTGGCATGAGGTAATTAATAAAAGTCTTTGTGTGAGCTAGTTCATTGGCAAAGTTTGGTTTCGCTCTTGGGATAGAGGTAATTTCATATCTCTCAAATGTTTTAGAAGGTCAGAGCAACATTCTCTTGTATTCTTAGCCCTGGGATTCTTGGTGATATTCTCCTTTGATTTTCCTATTGTTGCTTCCGGGAATATGTGATGAATTCTTCTTGGCTCCTATGTTTTATGAAGTGTAATCCTAGGATAAGAAGCTTCATACTCTACAATATTGTTTGTGCATTGAAAATATAATTTTAGGAGTGGCCTTAATTGGTGTTGTGTATCCAAACACCTACTCTGAACAGTTTTTCTAAGAGTCATCAAAAACTCATGTTCGAAAGTGTTTTGAAGTTTAGATTCGCATTATGTTGTTGTTCATGGTTGCTAGAGTTTTGGCTATCATGTTCTTCATTTTTGTTTGGTTTGGCTTGTTCTAGTAGGCCTAACTCCTTCTCATTTTCATTTACTTGTTAATTAATGTCATCTTCTTCTTACCAAGATAAATGAGTCAAGGTATAAATGGATAGAATACAAGGGTATTTGTTTGGCCTATCTTGGGCCCTTACCATGTATTTCAAGTGAGATTCTCTGTACAATCTTCTTTTTGGATAAAAAGCTGGGATGGCAACATATGTCATGTCCATTTTGAGAGGTTTCACTGGGTTGGCTCCCATGATCTAGATATAAAAGCATGCCATATTTTGGGGGAATGTCGACCACTACAATGTCCTTGACTAAGTACTTAGGCGGTATTTGTGCAGTTGACACAAAGATCTTTGATCGAGCCTAGAAATTTAACTCTACTTAAATCAAAGAGTATAAGTCTTGTAAGGTTTGTGTTAATTTGAGGTCTAATCTCTCCATCATTACTGGCATAAGATTGTGTGAAGCACCAAAGTCTAGCATAACTTATTGTGTAGGATTTTTCATGTATGTTCAAGCAACAGAATGGAAGATGAAGGCTCCCTCAAGTATTTTCCCTCTACCTCGGGGTCCAACAACAACTTTGGTTTGTCATCGATTGGGTAGAGTATAGGTGTCAGTTCTTATGTTCAAAGCCTTCCAAAACTTAGGAACCTATATACATCTTGAGTTTCTAGCAGTCAAGAGGTATGGCTATTTTGATCTTGACAATATCTCCTGCAACTGAAAAGGTGTTGGTGTTTAGCATATTTACATAGTTTTATCACATAGTCTTTTCGAAACCTTAGTTGGGTTTGAGTTTTAATTGGACTAACTCAGTAGAAGTTTTCTAGGGCACTAGTTGATGTACTAGGCTAACTTTGGTCACCATTATGTTGGCTAGTTTTGTCTTTGTTTGATAAGAGGAATTTTAGCCATTATGTTGGTGTTTCACCTTTATATTTTTAAGAATGTTTACCAGGTGTTTTTCTTAACACTTGGTTTATTTTTTTCTTGGAGGAATAGCTGTTTTATTACTCCTAAGATCCTCTTGCCTATGAACCTCCATGATAGCATTTTCAAATCCTGGTTGTACACTCTTCCCGTATCCTCATAAATTTCTCTTACGACTCCTCAATCTCTCTTTCCTCTTCATCTACATAGTCTTCTTGGAAGGAGGTCTAATTTGCTGAGAACTCATTGTCTCTTTTTACGTTTTGAGGTGGGTTTCTCCTTGAAGTTTGGGTTTCTATTTGTTTTGAGAGTTTGATTGGTTTTCCCTAGGGGGTGCTCTTTCATTCAAGTTAATCCTCTCCATCATTCTTTCCATTGTCTAACTAGGCTATCAATTTTTAGCATGCGGATGTGGAGGCCATGGGTTCCTCTTTGTATGTAACTTCTTCTCTCACCTTTCTTAACCTAGCCCTCTTCTCATTTAGATTGGCTTCTACCTCCTGAAATCCTTTTCATGTCTTCTAAGGTTAGGGGTTCTATTTCTCTCAATTGGTAGGCAAATTTCGGGATCAAATCCATGGAAACTTTACTAAGGCTAAGCCTTGTGGGGTTTTCATGTGAGGTGGGGGTACATTGTATACTATTGAACCTAGGGCAGTAGTCTTGGACACTTTCCCCAACATTTCTCTTAAGCTTGTATACTGCGAGAGGATTTGAAGAGGATTTTTCTTAGTCTCCCACTTGTTTATGAATTTTTGATAAAGGGAAGGAGGTCACGTATCTTGTTAGGAGTTAAGTTTTGGTGTTTCTTTGCTTCTCCTCCTAGAATTTGGGAAAAAATTCTCATTTTTATGGTCTCCTTTTCTACTGCTTGGTAATAAAAAGAACTTTTCATCTTGTCTACATGTTGTTGGGAAGTTGTAGTCGGCTACAGTAGAAGTGGAGGATTACACCGCGTTAGTAGATCACAATGGCATATGCATTAAGAGTTGTGGTAGTGCAGAGGAGCATACAATGCTGCCATAATAGGAGGTAATGGAATCAAGGGAATATTTCTTTGAGGAGGTTATGAGTGGAGGGTGGAGGATGAAGTGGAGTGGTTTTAACGATTTGATGTATGAATGGGGGCGGAAGTGTTCTTGGACCAAATTTTGTGATTTGATGGAATTTATAGGAATGGAAGGAGTAAAAGTGTAGGGCTAAAAATAGGGAGGAGTGGAAGGAGAGGCTTCTCTACTAGGACTCCTCTTTGCAATTTTGTAGGCTCAAGTGCAATGCAGTCCTATATACTTTGAGACCGTCTAGAATAGGTTTCTTCTATGGTGTAAGTAAAATTGGGTATCTTTTTAGGAAGCTACGAGGTTTCAGAGGACAAAGCTTGCTTTGTGAATGAGGTCTAGGCAGTTGAGTCTCAGTCCTAGAATTTTACAATATTATTCTAAGGTCATAAACTATGGTAGGGTTTGGGTCGAGGGTGAGATGCGATGTTGATTCTTTATGAAGCTAGATTTCGGACCCAAAATACATAAGTGAAATTTTGAGAGTTTTGAAAAGCACACCTATCTGTAAGGGTACTAAGTTCACACGGTATGCTTGGGCTTGGTACTGTTATGACTGATTGATATGTTCCGAAGTGTTTGTGAGAACTAGTAAGGGGTAAAACGGAGACTCTTTTGAAGACAGTGGAGTCACTAGGTGGATGATGTTACTTTTTGAGGATATGTACTTGTTGTCCACTACAGGCAACTAAATACCAATTTAATGATGTTTTTTGGTTTTATGAGTTCTTTATGTAACACTATGCTTTTCAATGAGTGTTCTCCAATATGGTCACCATGGTGCTAGTATGATGGATAACTTGAGACATCACTCTTGGATGTACTTGATTTATCTAGGTTTGACGTGAGAGTTGCCAGTTCTTAAGGAATGTCTAAGCATTTGCCTCGGGGGTCCCCCCGGCGTCGCCATTATGTTAGGTCCACAATTTGTCAGAATGGCAAGATAAATTGAACAAGGGTAACGTCAAACCAATCTTTGGAGCCCTAGGACCTAGCCTTTACGGAATCGGAGGGCTCTCTCTATATATTTGTTTAAAATATATGTAACTGTATGATTTTATGGTTTTATTTTAGGCTAGTTATAAGGGTAGGGTTTGTTTGTTTGTTTGTTTAGTTGGGTAGGTTGTCAAGAAGAATAAATAGAGTGAGAGAGTTTTAAACCATTGGGCTACATGGAGTCCATGAGTCTGAAAAGTACAACAATAGGGCAAGGGTATATCATAGGGCATGTCTATGAGGCAAATGGATCTAAAAGCATGTGAGTGAAGTAGACATTAGTATGAACATAGTAGGTGCAAGGGCAATTTAAGAATCATTTTAACAAATACTATCAGAATGGCCTTTAAGATCACTATACTTTAAAAGCTTATTGGTATACCAAAGAAAGAATTATACCAATAACTTCTTTGACAAGCGGCAAGTAAACATTAAGACAACAATTTAGTGAACCATAGGAAGCAAGAAACTTGTAAGTCTTTAGTGAATTCACCTTTAGGAAAAGAAAACATTTAAGATAACATATAGTAAATATAAAAAGGCCATCTATTCCTTAATCCATTAAAAATACCTTAAAAGCAACCATTTAAGATCGAAAAGGGCAGGAAAACAATAAACCTCTTCATCCAAATCCTAATTAGAAATACTTCAAAGCAAGACCTCAAAAACATGTTGAAGTTACATCAAAAAGTAGGGCTAACCATAAACTACTTTGACATTGGCTCCATTAAATCATTCTTAAAAGATAAAAAAAGCTAAGTAGAACTAGAGAGCATTTAAATTCTCTAGTATTTATTAGAGGAAAACGGAACCAAGGAATAGAAAGAAAACGGAGAGAAAGGTTCCTCTAAATAGCATTTCTGCTCTAAACTTATTCTCTTTGCATGAAAGAATGAAAAAAAAATGATAACATAGAAGGCAAGTACTAAATAAGAAATATATCACCATTAACTATGTTCCTTGAATCCACTGCAAGTGTGCTTGCTCCATTGTCATGCAAATCAAGACATCCTCAAAATCAAGCCAATTTCTCCTCAACTTCAAGTCTAATATATTCTTCTCTCAATAATCAACCAACATGTATAATGAGGCCTGCGTATTATCACCCTAATTTTATTTTTTTAAACTTTGCATTTTGCAACGCATTGGTTATAGTTTTCAAATAGGTCTTGAGTCCTTTAGTCTTGATAAGGTAGGTCTTACATTTAGAAGTCTCAAAGGTCGATTTTCATTTCAAATAAAGTCTTTTAAGTCTCATTTCACTGATTAAAAAGTCTTATCATTCATTTAGAAATCATATACTAAAATTTCGAATGAGAGTACTGAAATTAGCCACAAAACCACGGTTTGTAGTGTGTTCGGTTCAAAAAATTGGGTTTGTGCTAAAGCCTTTGCTATTTCATATGGCTATGAAAATACTAGTATTGCTACGAAAGTGCGGATTCTGCTGAATATGTCAAAATCCAAAATTGTAAATCGTTAAGTAATAAAAATAGAGTAACATCATGGTAATTAGTTAGAGTCATATTTGAGGTATAACCATTCATATCGTATTACCATAAGAAAGCATGGTTTCTTATTAGGTAGGGATTTCAAATTTTGAAAATACTTTTTTTAAATTCTAGTCATTTCGGTCTACATTTTCTCATCTTGAATTATGAAAAATCTCCATTTCAAACTACAGAGTATTAGGAAGTTAAAACTTTGTGTTTGTTCTATACCAAGGCTATTTTCATACACAATAAACAAGGCTGCCAAATCAAATCAAACAGAAATTTTGCCAAAATTAAAATCAAGAAGGTTGTTTTATAGAAAATTCCGAGAGATGAAGCTAATAGAGTTTTCTAAAACAAACATGGTAGGAGAAAAGAATACAGAGGAAGACACTATTTGAGATTTAAGCGCTTTAAAAGTTTTAAGCAAGATCAAATAGTCATGGATCTTTAATTAAGCGATGTTGTTTAATCTGTGAAAATTTTGAGTGGATGCTGGGTATCCAAAGAGTTCCATTACATTTCAATGGGACCAATACAAAGGTTAGGAATGTTATGACTTGTATCGGTGACACGAAATCATAGCTCTGGTAGTGAAATGCAGGGACAAGAAAATTGGTTAAGGGTTTTACTGTTCGATATGGAGACAACATAGTCTTCCCTTCGTGCAGGAGAATATCAGATGGACCTAAACAATGAGATTCCCTGAGAAACTATAATAGGAGACAGTCACTAAACTATATTGTATCCAAATATATTTCACATACATGAAAGCGGTACCATAAATCTACATTATCATCTCAAACTCCTATTACATTTCTCAGTATGACTTATCCATATTTAGCATTTTTCTATATAAAGTATTGCCAGAAATAATTTGATAAAGTACAGAAAAAATCAAAAAGTATGAAACATCTCTTTTTCACCATGGTTTAATTAAACTATTAGTTTTAAATGACTCCCGAAGACTAATGAAGGTAGTCTTCTTTTCTTTTATAAGTGGATTTAATGGAAGCTTTAACTTGATTAAAAACCCCGGGGAAAAGAAAAATCCATCACCATGTTGAATTCAATCAGCAGGAGAGATATAAGGACAAGGTTGTGAAATTGAAGCCAAGGAAACAAGTACAGAAAGATAAGGTAGAAAGAACATAGTGATTATTTACAAAAAACTCCGTCACTTACAAAACAAGGACTACAAAGTACTAAGGAAGCTAAATAAAAACAAACGGCTAGTAACAAATAATTGAAATACAAAGTCAAGAAAGCACTAGCAACATCAAAAGGAAAGAACATTTAAGCAGGATCAAGCTGAAATTCTAGGTGAAAAGGAAACTTGGATGACATACGCATGCAATATACATAGAATAATCACCTATAGTGCAAGTTGATTTCTAGAAATAAATGAAAACAAACGAGAAAAAGGTGAAATCAACAAAGAAGCTAAGTTAAAGGAGGTGAAGATGCGGCATTTGTTTTCCAAGCTAGAAACCTGTGGCCAGACATTCCAAAAGGCTCAAGGAATTCAATGCTAAAGTTGAAGAAACTAATAAAGTAGCTGCGTGCCAAAAAAATGGTTGATCTTTCCTCCTGTGTGAGCATACGAAGAAATAGTCATTATAGCACAAGAAGAAATGACCAAATATAAAATCTTGGAGGAGAATTAGATCAAGAAAAACCATGAAATTGCTAAGTTGAAGAAAAGAAACCCGAGAAAACATGTCATTTAGAGAAAATACCAAGAGGATAGAAAATTTATTTGGGAAAGGTCAAATAGTCTCGAAATTAAATACCAAGCGATGAAGAACAATTCTTCCATGAAATGATCTGACCATTAAGGAGGCAAAGTTTGTAGGAGTTATCAACACTCATTTGAGAGCTAAATAGAAGGTTAAGAGAATGGAATTGATTATGGAGATACGATTGACAAAGTCTACGGCTCTCGAAAGGTTAAAGAGTAAAATAGAATGATAAATCCACAAGACAATCTTTGATCAAGTGAAGAAGGTAAATTTTGATGAAGGTTACATTTTTCAAGGTCATAGTGTTTTTGAAATAAAACCAACACCCTTAAAGTTTAAGTATCTCCAAAGTATGAATTTTGAAGATAGTTTTGACAAAGCGCATAGCAGGTTTCTGGGTATAATAATTGAAAATGCGATGATCTGTATGGGCACATACAAAACGTCTTATCATATGTACCATAATAAATTTTGAGGGAATTTTGGTGATTTTTTTGAAATTCTAGTAGAGTGTGTTAATGGAAAATGAAGGCTTCCTTGAAGAAAACAAGTAAACGGCTTGAAAGGAGCTAAACACTACGCTCATTATTTGTCTTTTACTTTTGTGGCGCGAGGGTTTATTCTTACATTTTGTCATTGTTCGATTTAGATTCCTACAGTGGGAGAATTGAATACATATGGTGTAAATGTTGTCCAACAAGAAGGCTGCCTTAGACATAGGATTCATTAATGGTTAAAGTGCTCAAAAGCAGATAAGGGAATCAAAGGGCCTAAAAAATGAGAGGCATATTTCCTAAATTTTGAGAGGCATTATCATCAACAACATGGCTACATCGAGTAAACATCAGCATCATCCAGAACTACCGACTTCATGGGAGTGCGAGGTGGAAAAGATGTAATAAATAATAATAGATAAGGTTGTTAGGAGGAATAGTAAAGAGTTTTAGTCTATTAGAAATAGGACTTTTGTTTAGGATTATAGTTGTCAATTTGTAATAAATGACATGTTTTATGATTAGAAAGTGGTCAAACTCGACGTTGTTATCTAGTGGAGAAGAAGAGAATCCTATATCTTAATCAATTTCTATAAAACATAAGATAGAAATCAAAGAAGGTTAGAAATTTTATTAGAAAATCTTGTGTTTTGTATGTAATGGTTTTTGACAACCTAATTAATTTGGACAACTCAAGATTCCTTGAGGAGTTCTTGTCTATTATTGCTCCTATTAACATTCTTCAATATTTGTATCTAAAATTGTGTTTCTTTATGATACTTTAAATTCATTCACAATGCTCTAAAAATTGCTACATATACAAAGCGGTGTGTTTCACGGTTCTATATGTTTTAACTCCCTTATTTGAACTCCAAATGCCTTGACTTCTGCTAGAGGCATGATGTTTTTGTTGAAATTACCTTTGAATCCATAGCCAATGAATGTTTGCGAATGTGATTTACAACCCGGTTATATATTCTATCTATTTTACCTTAGAGTTGGCATCTGATAATTTATTAAAAATCATAAGCTTTTGAGAGAGCCCTCTCGGTTGAGAAGCTAAGCCTCAACCAAAGAACAGTTTGAAGCTTAGGTTACACAATGTTTACTTGATGAGTAGCCCATGAGGCCTAATTTTTGTGATAACATTTTGGTGTGTGTACGCAGAGGCCTAAGAGATTTATAGTTTCCTGAGATTTTGAAGCTAAACTTATGAAGGTAGCAAGAGCTCGAGAAAGTTTTCGAGCTGCATCTACCTTGGTGACTCCATTTAAATTTTATATGTTCAAGGTAGCTTTGAGAAGGAAGTCTACCGAGATTAATCCTAACCTAGATCTACCATCGTGGACAATCAAAACATTATTTCAAGAGGTAGTCGAGGCATTTTTGAGAAATACAGGTACTCCCATCTCATTCAAAGAATACTTGTCCTCACAAAATATCAAAAGCCACGAAAGAGAAAAAGAGTTGATGATAAGATTCTGAGGTTTTGTTTGGATCATAAAAATGAAAAGGGAAATAATTGAAATTATATTAGACTTACATAAGAGAAATTTGAAACTTTAGCTCTGGTGACCCAGAAGACAGAAAGAATTCTAGAGAGAGTTTGTTGCTTAGAGGTTGGTATTGAAGGAGTCTTTAGAAAATTTGAAGGAACGATCCTTTCGAAGTATTGAAAAGTAAATCTAGTTTTACCTCTTCCCAAGCTGGAGCTCAATTGTTACTTGGCAAAGACAAGTAAGTCCTCTTCATAGTAATCTTGTCTTCCCTTGTTCTTCCTTTCCTAAAATTACCACTAATTTCCGAACCATAGCTGCAAATCCACACATTTCACCTGCTATATACACCCCTCTTGTCCTTCTGTTGTCTTACATGACCTCCCTAGTAAGCATGTTCTTAATAATTAAAACTTGGGGAAGTTTTCGGGACATTACGGCATAGGATCATGTTGATCAATTTAATGACTTTATAGACGGGGGGGAGGTTGATCATGAAGATGTTAAATTAAGATTATTTTCTCAAAATTTTCTTGGTGAGGTTAGGAAGTGGTATAAAGCTCTTACTCTAGGAGCATTCCTTTTGGAAAGTGAATTGGAAGATTTTTCTTAGGGAAATGGGGAAATAGAGACAACAGTACAAGCCCTCGAGTATAATACCTTGAAGAGGATTCTTTGATGAAAGTATCCAAAAAATTTTCAAAAATGTTTGTAAAGTGTTAGATCCTATCCCTCCTCATTTGAAACCACCGAAGCCTTAGCTCAAATGAGAGGCCATGAATAAACTTTTGACTATACGTTTTCCATTCTAGCTGAGAAAGAGAATCTCCTACACTTTTGAAATTCAAAACAATCTTTAGCCAGAAGGTAGTTAATTTGTCAGCCAAAAATCAAAAAGCTAAGGTAAAGACCATTGAAAGAAGAAGAAACCTTCATCTTCTTCCCTCTCCAAGACAAGGCAGATTCAATGATGAAAACGATGGAAAATTTGATGAATAGTCGCCTTGGCAATACCTCTTCTTCCTACTGTATGAAACTCAATTTAGAAACCCTCGAGTTAAGGAGACCTCAGAATCAACGAGACCAAAGAGAATAGAAATGAGTAGCACGATCCTCGATGAGACCTCCTTTTCAAAAAAAATTGGATTTGATGAAGAAGATGGCTAGAACCTAAAGAGTCTATTCATTGTTTTGATGAAGAAATATCGAGAATTTACACATTATTGAGTAAGGAAGAACATGATCAATAAGATCAAAACAATCATGAAAAAGAAACATCAAAATTTCTAAAGGATATCAACATGCCAGTAGCATTTTTGAATCTGAGAAACAATATAATCTAAGAAATAGGAATGTACCTATCATTGCGGAAACAAGACACAACCCTAAAATTCACCAAAGGCATTTACATTGGACGGAAAAAAAGAGATAGAAGCTACTAAAGTCACTAGAAGATAAGAAAAGATATACCTATTTTCACTCAAAATCTCAAAATCTCAAAATACAAAATCCTAAACAAAAACTACATTCAATTGCAGAAGCTTGGGTGTTTAACCGTTTCGCATTATCGTACGAAACACTTTCTAGTTTTTCGTGCCGCCTTCAAATATTCATGCAAGTACTTGTTCTAACCCCTACTCGCCATGACGGATATTTTTGTGGTATGTCACAAATATGTAATATACATGTCATAAAATCAGATTTGAGCATAGGGTTCTCATGCTTACATGCGAGATTCGTTAGAAAGCATTGGTGCCTTATCAAAATAGATGAATTATCATCTATTAGTTCATATATTCATTGTAGCTTAATTTTCTAATCGAAACATGACAAGAGCCATACACCATGTATGTCATAAAACACTCACCAACAACATATGAACAACATAAATATCAAAGATATAACATCTATAACATCCATATGAACCAATACATTCACGCATAAAAATACCAAGGAAAAATGGTTCTTATTAATGAATGAATGGGCCAACTAGGTTTGATAATTCCACGAACCACACGACCATAGATTGGCCGAACCAAATATTTCTTTTAGCCAATCACCCCCATGCCATATTCCAAGCATGAATGTAGGACACAACAAAAAAACCCGGGGCTTCAAGAGGCCAAACCACCTCAATACTCATCATCCTGGCAGGATTCCTTGCAATCTCCAACCGGATCACTGGGCCCTAAACAAGTACGGATGCCATTGGATTTCTCCACCTACACCATGAGGAATTTTATTGCCTCCTAGTCTCTAAGATTCTTTATGAAAGTCCCACCATTCACACAATACGAGATTCTTGGAAACTGATCGAGACTCCACCCTCCGATGTTACCGTATATCCTCCATACATTTCTCTAGGATTCAAGTCTTGATCAAAGGGCACTTGCATTTGCCTCTAGGATGTGTTGTGTATATCTCTCCATTCATGGGTCGAGGATTCCTAGGCCACACGAGTAAAAAAAATGTCTTTCTTTTAATCAAGTCCGGTCTAGGGATTCATAGGCCAAGTGTTCTTTCTTTGGTCCACCTCACTCAATTTTGACTCCTTATGGAAATCAACTCAAACAGAAACAAAGACACGTTACATGATGGCTATCGGAAATGGAAAGGAAGGGATGAAAAAAGCGCTCACACTTGGGAAAAACCCATTCCAATGACAACAAGAGAACCAAGAACACACTTGCATGTACCATGCATTCCAAATCTAGCAAGGAAATCACACATGCACAAATCGATACTTGTAAGTAAACGCATTGTAGCTACTTGATCCTTCTCTTCCTTGCTTTATCTTTGCTCCCATTTTCCTTATTTGTCCTTATTTTTATTTTCTTGATCCAGTGCTAGAGTGATCTAAGAATGTTATAAGTGTCTAGGTGATACGAGAGAGAGAGAATAGAGAGAGATATCTCCAAAATGAGCGGAAAAAGGTACCAAGCGATCCTCAAAAACCTTTTGTGTGAATATCTATTTTCTTCATTTTTCCATTATTTTCTTTCCTTCCTCCTTGAATGAAACTTGTAACCTTTCACCTTAATTTTCTCCTAATTTCCATTATTTTCATAAATAAATGCTAATGAATGCCACTTTTCCTTTCCAAAGCCTTTGCTTTTGAATTTGTCAATTTCCTTGGCCTTAATAAACCAAATTTGAACAACCCTGATATGATTTTTTTCCCAACATTAAGCTTGGAATAAGTGTCTAATGGCGATGGTTATTATTTTTGCCTTTATTAACTTTATCGCATGAAGTTTTAAACTTGAGTTATTCTGAGTTGATGGTATGACCGCCCTAGATTGGAAAAATAAACATGCATATATAACTTTCCACGTATATCCCTATGTTTAAAATGTAACAGTGAATATCAATAACCAAATGTTTGAAACGTAACGAAAGTGAATATCAATAACCAACTATTTTTTATCATTTTAAAAAATTAATTTTTCTACTCTGAAATCCCATTTAAAAATTTAATAGAAAGTGAGTATAAACCAATTGTTTTATCATTTTTATTCATCAACATACACTAACTTTTCATTTTTTTTTCCACTCATATTCCTATGTAGAAATTTATTAGAAAGTGAAAATAATTAACTAATTATTTATATTCATTTGCACACATTTTCATTTAATCAATTATTTTTTATTATGTTATTCATTTTCTTTCTCATATTTTCATGTTGAATATTAAAATGTAATGAAAAGTAAATAAATAACTAACCATTTTATCATTTTTTATTTATCTCTTTTAGTCATATTCTATGTTGAAATGTAGTAGGTGAGTAAATAATTAATTTTCTTTTATTATTTTATTTCTTATATCTCATATTTTAATCTTTATTGTTTAATATAATACATACAAAATGAGTATAGAAAATTAATTATCTTTTATCATTTTTATTCGTTTTCACAATTTTTTAAAAACTAATTAAGTTGTTATTCACATGCTTATAATAGATATGAATTTATTTTTTATTAATTTAATCACAACAAATAAAGTGGAAATGACCTAAGGTATGTTTCCAATTCCATTGATATTTATAAATTCCACAATTGAATGCAATCATCATGTACTCCTCTGGCTAACATATTCACATACTACTTTGATTCATTTGTCAATTAATCCATGCTTAGCATCACCCCAACCTTACAACCTTGATCCTCATATACTTCACTTTCCATAGGCTGACTTTACCATAATTACACGTCTAAAATTCATGATTTTTCCACCTACAATGCATCATTTCCTTATCACCTTTAATAATATGTATTTTCATTAATAGAAAAAGAATAAGTGGGACCATTGACCAGGGATCTTCACAATGAGTAGTCTCCTTGTTTTCTCTTCACCCCACTCAATCATAGTGCTTCTTTGCCTTCTTAATTTTCTACACTTAGTCCTAGAGACCTATTTCCCGCAAAACAATAGGAATTTCAGCAAATTTTGAGAAAATGTGTAGAAAATTTTAAAAATCTTGATTCTTATTTTCAATGTAACATCCCTCAACCTCGTGTAAATACACGGACTAAAGACAAATTTAACGAATTTACTAGCAAGTAAAATTCCAAATCACTTATTCCATTCCCTTAACTAGTCATTCGATAAAATCATCATCGTTAAATAAAGTAACTTTGGAATGACAGTAAGTTACATAATACAACAACGATTTTTGTAGTATATTAACATAAAGCTCCACAATTGTAACCTTACATCATTTTCATGTTAATTAATTAATTTAGTTAATCACCATTTGGTAATGTAAAGATCAACATCATGTAAGGAAACAACATCAGTACAATGGAACAATATGAAAACACATCATTAGATATGATATATCCTACACAGAAACTGTAAGGAAAAACAGAAAGCAAATGTTTAATTTTATTAAATGTCTTGTAGAGAGCGTTCACCCTGCTTAATGGTTGTAAAGAGTCCAATCATGGTAAAACTTTTCATAAAATATTACAAAGAAATATCATCATAAATAAAACATAACTAGCTAGAAGCTATTAAAATTAATCCATGATATCATTTACCCAAAATCCTCAAACATTGTGTCGTTGTGGCTTTGTTGTTCTTCAATAGATTATCCCGTATTTGACAATCCCTAGTTTTACAGGAAAATTAGTTCCTTTCACCTTACATAATGCTAAAAATAATCCAACTTTCTTGTAAATCACAATATTTTTAAACGCTACTACGTCAGAAAAATATGACATCATGATTATAAAATAGTTTTAAAACCTAAATAATGCATTCTCGATAGTTATTCTTCAAAACATCTTTTCCTTGCACATCATTAAATTGTATACAAAGTATCGACACATCTCTCTTACCACACGTCTATTAATTAAAATCACATATCTATTAAAAAAACTATTAATCTTTACATGTGTATGTTTATTGATGGAGTCAATCCCAATGGCAGATATTTTAAGGCACATTTTTCTATCCTCAACTTTCCTTCAAAAGTCTTATTTCCTCAATTAATTTATGCTTTTAGATATAATGTGATTAGTAGGAAGACTAAGGTACTTGTCATACTTAAATGCTTAATGTAGTTAATGTGCGGAAAAAAGAGAATTTTTTAGTAAATTTATTATCTAGAGGCACATTGGAAGCATCTATAGGAGATGTAGGAGATTTTACTCTAAATTTACTCTCCTCCAACTCGCTTATGATTCCTAGATCACACATCAACAACTCAGGTCCATTGGTAGCGATGAACTCCCGATAATCAGGATCTAAGGAAGATTAGATCCATTACTCGTTTTGGAGGGAAAGCGATCCTCCTTCCAGGGAGCTTCCCCTCCCGGGCATCTTTTATATATATAAATGGGCTTAAAAACTCACAAGGATTCAAATTTTTCAAACTAGGAATAGATAGCCCAGGAGTTCAAGGTGGCAGGGCCCATTTCTAGTTTGATATGATTTATTTAAACTCCATTTCTTGTTAATGAAAGGCTCATTATTGGTCTACATTTGAGTTAACTTTGGAGGGTTGTTGTAGATTTAGAGCCCAACAGGAGGAAATAATCTCTCTGTGTATTTTATTTTGTCATTTTTTAGTAGTGGTATTTTATTTGGGAAAAATTTAGATTGCAAAAATTGTGGTTGGGCACCGATTACCACACTCTCTTGTGGGAAGTGTGGTTGAGGGAGTCTACTGCAATAACAAGCCAAATATATGAGTTTATTTTCCTTTGAAAGTTGTTAGGCTTTGGTTTATAGTTCTCTTGCATACTCTATTTCTGCATCTAGGGTAGATCAGCACCTTTGCGTGTGGATTAGATGCATGTTGTAGAGGATACGAGAGTAGCTCTTAATGAAATAAAATTCAACTCATCCTTTCCATCTTGATTTTTTTTTGCTACAATGTGATATCTAGATTTATTTTCTTTCCAAAGTAAGAAGGAGTTGATTGTTATTTTGTAGGTACCTATTATTGTAGGGATTAGCACACTCATCCTACATCGTTTCATCATCTACCATCCTCCTCCTTTAAACCTCACACTTCTCTCAAATTATACCACAGATCATCTTTTTAGGGTTACTAGGGGACATTGTGATCATGTCCTTTTGTGCAAGATACGCGTATGATGGGTTCTAAGCTTGGAAAAATACGTCACATGTCCTTGCTACCCTCATATACCTATCCCTCCTTCAAAACACCTTTCCTAACCTAAGAGGATGCTCTAGGATCAATTATGTAGAAACACGGGGTAATATTGTAGCATCATGTAGCAATCATGTAGCAGTCATGCACATGCGGATGACTTATATTTTCTTTTGAGATTTATTTTTGTATATTGAGGATTGAACAGCCTCTAACTTTCTAGTCCACGGTTGGGAGGACCAAGAGTTGCTTTAGACCCACATCCTTTATTGCTGCCATTATAAAAACAATAATTAGAATTACTAGACGATTTCCACATTTGAATCACAAATATTTTTCTCTTATGAAATGTTTAAAGTTATGTTACTAAAGCTAAAATATCTTGATTCCGTGACAATAAGGGAAACTAATAAATACGAGTAAATTAGACCTAGTTTTGAAGTTATGTTCTTATATTTTCAATCATACTCTTTAGATCAAGTGTCATTTTCAAGTAATGTTTCACATTCTGGTGTAGAGTGATAGATTTACATTCTAAGTATTAGAATCTTGATTTACATATACAAGTGGACTTTCATATTTTATATGCAATTAATTTTCTTCTTCATGAAATTGTAATTTAGTCTTTAGATTTGATGAATGACACTTTCATTTCTTGTAAAGAATAATTTTACCTTCTTACTTGAATTAGAATAGATTCTTGTCTTTTCATGCAGTTATTTTTATGAAAACTAGTAAAAGGAGTGGTATTTGTATTCCTTGATATGATTCATTAACTGAGAGAAGGTGGCATGAATAAATATTGACTTATTGTGCATATATCATTATAATCTACTTAGTTGAATGAACTCCAGGTTGATAATTAAAGTTGTGACCTTGGTCATCAGCAATCTTGTTGTGATCTTTTGAGGCTCATCACTTTTCTATGCATTGTCAAGGAGGTGTCCAACTAGGTATTCTTTTTATTTAGAGGTTACCATTATTTCTTTTATATTATTTGTTTTCATTAGCATTCTTGATTTAAAAAGACAAAAAAAAGAGAAAACATAGAAAAACAAAACTAGTTCTTTCATGCCTAGTAATAGTAGCAATAATCGAAAGGGAATTTTCTACCAAATACCCCCACTCCATCAAGCGATCAACCATATTTCTTCTTTGGTGAGCCCAGCTTGGATTTCCTCTCCAACTACACGGGAGTTGAAAATCCTTTAGGCCAGCAACTTTGAAAATTTTTGAGGAACACATAGGGGAGGAAGAGCCCATATCGCCTACCCAAACCATGGTTGAAGAAAATAGGAAAATGAGTTATTTCCTATCCGAGAGACCAATGGGGAGGCTAGAATGAAGAATATAAGCCTTCCTTCCAAATTTCATGGCTTATCCTATGTGAACACTGACACATTTATGCTTGTGTTTGTTGTTGGTTGTAGCACATGACTATACCTCTAATGAACATAAGTTGAAGTTGTTCCCATCCACCCTCAAAGATGTAGCCACCTTGTTGGTTTATTACAATTAAAAAAATGAAAATTGGCATATATGATATATGGTATCAATAGAGGCCAACCAAAATCAATCACAATCATGACTTCCTTTGTGCTATCATACTTAGAGCTCTACTTTGAGTCCTTATTTGAGTAGTCCATTTCCATAATCACCACAACAAATCCATCTTTGGTCAACACATTTTCCTGACGGGCTTGTTAATAGACTATGTTTAGAATGCTTCCCAGTTACTCCATACTCCACATACCCACCCCATCCTTCGCCCTTCCCATATTTGCGAAGAGACTCGTCAATTAATTAGGACACTCAATGTCACTCAACTAATTCGTGGTTGATCCTTCTTATCTTCACTTTCCTTAAAAATATACGAAACTCATTAGGAAGTAAATTTCAACAAGTATTCCTAAGGAAAAAAAATAAAATAATAGTTATAATAATAAAATAAGAAGAATTATGAATTTTGGAGGAAGAAAAAAAGAATTTTTTTTTTTTTAATTTGTGTTTATGACTTATCTACGATAGTTTACTCAAATTTAAAGTTTATGCACTTGTTGGACGTGGAATTATATTCCAAATCCAATGAGTACAGTATGGATACTTTTGAGAAGACACATTGATAAAAAATGAAGATACATTAAGAAAGTGTGTTCAACACACCTTTTAATATATCTTCAATTGTTATCAATGTCGATGTTAAAAGTATGCATAATAGGTACTCAATGCAGCACAGTGCCACCACTGAAAATTTGGAGATAAACAATGAATAAACCAAAATAAAATAAAATAAAATAAGTATTTTTCTTCTTTCTCTCCAAAATATTTACATACCTCTTTTTAGAATTTAAAGAATTTTAATTGGTTTTACATACTATGACATGGAAATTACATGAAAATTTCATAGGTACTTTTAGGCTGAAATTTTCTCTAATACTTTTAATTACATACCCACTTTGACTCAAATTTTCACAAGACCTCCAAATATTTGATTACACAACTATCAATAAAGAAAATAAAAAAGTAAGACCAAAGACTAGTCCTTAGCGAGAAACTGCGATCTCTAGTTTATTTCGCCCATCCAAATCACTATGCTTCTTCACCCTCTAATTTCCATTACAAACATCATGTTGGAAAAGAACATTGATTCTTATATTTTTGTAAGAAAGTGAAAAATCTCGTTTATTCCATTTCTTACCTCAATGTCTTTGTATTTTATAATTAATTCAAAAATGATCTTTACATAATATTTTTTAAAGTTCTTCTCACTCCACAATTTGAACAATTAAATAAACCAATAATTCAATAATACGGAGGCATTCATTCTCGTTAGAGAAAAGTACAATACTTTCGAAAATTATTTTTTATATAAATATATAAATGGAGTTAATGTTTAAATGTGAAATATCATATTACAATATAATCATAATATATATGAATTATATAATTATATATTCTCTATAATTTTAGATTAAAATTTAAGATAATTTTAAAATTTTATAAATAGTTATTAAAGTTTGATGTCAATATAAAGATATATTAAAATAATTAAAATAGTCCATTGCTTATAATTCAGATAAATCATTATAAAATATTTTACTAAAACAATTAAGTAATACTTACAAGGACTTCATACGATGTTTAACGTCTTTATTTTTTTCTTTAATTAAAAGATAAATTAAATTCTGAGTCGATAATGATATATAATTATATTTAATTTTTCAAATATTAATTTTATATTAACAATTTAATAAATTATATTTTTTTTTTCTTTAAAAGATTTTTTTATATATTTTCTTATATTAAAATATTTATAAAGTGAATATAATTTTTCACTTTTTTACTTTTTTTAATTACTTTATCTCTCCAAATAAAATATAAAATTACAAATAGAACATAAGCATATGAATATTTTATTTCTAGTAAGAATGAAAACAAATTCATTTATATTTATATAATAACAAGCATTATCTTCATTTAAGACAAATTTTATTTTACTTTAAAAGAAACAAGTTTCAACTTAATATTGAAACTATTTTTCATTTATATATATATATATATATATATATATATATATATATATATATATATTCCATTTTTATTCATATTTGCAATATTTTGTTTTATTTATTTATATTTTATGTTTGAAATGTTAGATGTTGGATTGTATTAATCAACATTATGACTAAGACGGTACACATAAATTATGAATCCGGGGGAAGTATTTTATTTCAATGATCGTCGCACTATCTATGCCAATACATCAGACGAGAAGCAAGTCAAATTAAGAAATCGTTCTTTGAATCAAATGTTGAAAGAATTAACTCATTCAAAAATAAAAACAATCTACGGGGAATGTAATCGAGCCTCAATTAAACTGTGCCTAGTCACTTCCACACACGAATTACACCAGTTGGTATTTCTAATTACATGTGTGTAACATAATAATAATATTAGCAAGTGGAAACCAGATCTACTCACAGTAAGACAACAACAACAACACTTCCCTGTCTGATAAAAGCAAAGAAGAAATATGTACAACTACCTTAACCGCTACGGTCCCTACTAAAGAGGAGGGCCCTTCCTTCCCTAAAAAGGCACTGAGGAAGAGATAGAAACTAAATGGAAATTAAATTAGACAATGCATGTAGCAACACAATATTCACATCGTATGATGATTGAAAGTTGTATAGAGTCAAGATGATATTCCCTCTAGGATTTGTGTTCTTTAAATATACAAGATACAAAAGGAAATTTCCAACCAGCGATTACAAAATCTAAGAGATCTCTTTCTATGTTTCAACTATAACAAGTCGACTCGATTATTGCAATTGAGGGAAATTTGGAGAAAACGGCCACAACATAAAATTTGTGAATATTTCCTTGAAGAACGCGTTTCTCTAATGAATACCGAATTTTGGAAAAATTCTCATTGAAAAACTAATTTGGTCCGTTACGCACAAAACTCCTGTCTCTGATTTTCAATATGCTTCTTCGTTAGCAAAAATTTCAACGCAAAATTGTTACTTGTTATTTCAACAAATTTCTAAGTTGGAATATTTAATTATGATCACTTGAAGATCAAATTTCTGTCGAAAAGAGATCTTAGAGGCTAAATTGCGAGTTATAACAAATTCATTAATAAACCATAATTTACAAAATAATTCATCATAATATTCAATTATTAAAAATAAAGGAGAATAAATATTACTTATCCTTGAGCATAAATAATTATAAAATGGGATGGCTGATAAATTATAATAAATAATGTGATAAAGAATGGTAGGAATGGATGAACTATATGTTAATAAATGGTAATAAGAATGAAAATTTAGCGGCCCAACATCTCCCCCAAAGCTTGAACGTATTTGCATGTCTTCTAGCACGGCCGATGCCTTTGTATTAACCAAGTTGTAGTACAATAATCAAAATGTCACTTTCCGAAGCGCATGATATTGATGGAGGAGAAGGCTTCTTCCCCAAATTCCTTCCTTAAAACAATTTTCATATTTACTTTCCATATGTATATGAAGTTTCAACACAACATTCTCAACACATATATTTACAAGTTTTACTCAAATTTCAAACGGGAATATATTTTGGATCTGAGGTAATTCATTATCAGGTACTACATGTTGCATATTTTTGATGGAACTTGCTACATGAAACATAAGCCATGAAACAACGTGATTGAAATCACATTTTTCATGTGCTTTTCATTTTAGTGTAACGGCGATACATCGAAAGTATGAAACATGTACTCCTTTTGGATGAGATCAAATTACGCATCCAATGAGTGTTTGCCACTTAAGTGAGTAAACCATAGGGGAGATAAGTTTAAAATAAGAGTTGAAAAAATAGTTTTCATTTTCCCTCTAAGAATTTGATGATATAATCTAATATTATTTTATTATTTCCACTATTATTTTATAATTTCCTTAGGAAGCCCATTTTATATCTCAAAATTCCCCCTATACCTATCTTCAACCAACATGTACATACGACAACACATTCATCAAGGGGAACGGGAACTGGAGCATGCAAGGGAGAACAAAACCATGCTATGATACCACTCTCTTGTAACACCCTCCTCCCACATGTTTGCCTAAGTAATTGGCCAAACGGAGCTTGTGAGGAAGAGCTACTATGATATGGTTTAACTCCCTGTAACAATTAAGGAAGTGGAACCGGCCAGAACACCAAACAACGACCTTTTACACACCTCCAATAGAACCCTCAAGAGCCACCCAACCCATCCAAGTGACCAACCCCTTGGAGACAAATTAACATTTTCCTGCATTAAAGCCTCGGTCACTCCCTTGACATGGGAATGCATGCGATTGTGTTGTGAAACAGCTCCAAAAAGAGAAAGAAAAGATATATCAATGCCTTAGAAATAAGCCACTTGAGGGAGAGCAGCCTCCAATACATTACATGAATGAACAATTCTTGGATGATACAATTTACAAACCTCCTTTCTATATATAGGAGTCCATGAGGCCATAATGTAATCCCTGGCATTGGAATTTACAATGTAATCTGTGACCTAACAATAATAATTTGGGTCACAATAATAACGATATGGGGGTTACAAGGGTACAATAATAACGGTAAAGGGGTTACACTAACAACTTAATAAGAGACTATACTAGTAATATAGGGACATAACATGTCCCTATCCTTCAAAAGTGTCGTCCTCAATGCTTGAGTAGCTGCAGGTGCTTACGTATAATATTCTCATCCTCCCATGTAGAATCTTCGGTGGGTAAGTTCTCCACTTGATGAGATACTCGAAATTGATCGATTCCATAGTTGTCGAGTTCTTGTTTCCGTGACCGCTTGTCCAATATGATTTTCCTTCCTCATCAAGTTACGGCAATATTGTTTGAGCTGGAATATTTTCACCTATAACCTTCTTTAAGCATGAAACATGGAAAAATGCAGGATGCACTCGCGAAGAAACGGAAGCTCCAATTTCTATGCCATGAGTACTAATCTTTTGCAACACCTTGTGAGGACCATAGTACCTTGCTTGATAATTTATTTACCTTCTTACTCGCTTGAGGGACATTTGTTTGTATGGTTATAGCCGTAAAAATACCCAATCTCCTACATCAAAACTTCTCATTGCGATGTTCATACGCACCCATTGTTCATTCGATTTTGTGCCAAATTCGGAGTTATCCTTTAAGAGTTGGAGAACTTCTTGTTGATGCTCGATGTGATCTTCCTTGCTTGAACCTTCGTTTTCCTTAAATATGATGTGATGGATGGTGGATGATATCCATAAAGTTCCATAAATGGAATCATTTTTTATGCGGTATGGAAGGAAGTGTTATACCACCATTCGGCGTGAGGTAGCCGCTTGACCCATTGTGTTTGTTTATCATATACAAAACAACGAAGATATCCTTAGAAACATTATTTACTATCTCATTTTGACCATCGGATTGACGATGATAAGATAATTTATGAGCTAATTGAGTATCCAAACAAGAAAATAACTCCCGTCCAAAAATTTCCGGTAAAAATGGGATCTGTCCTCACAATAACCCTTGGGCTTCCATGTAGCTTTTGAATTGTGTCCATAAATGTAGTAACAGCTGTACTTGCTTTAAATGGATGAGATATTTTTACAAAGTGTGCATACTTGGTAATTCTATCAACTACCACCATGACACTCTTTCCTTCGGACTTAGGTAAGCACGTGATAAAATCCATTGAAATCTCCTCCCAACGTTGACTTAGAATGGATAAAGGTTGTAGAAGTCCCGGGGTCTTAATTGTCTCAACTTTATTCTACTAGAAAACCAAAAAATTCCGCCACAAAATTTTGAATGTCTCGAATTAAGGCCATCTAAAAAAAATTCTTTCTTCACCATGGTATTAAGGATTTTAAAAATCTGAGTGTCCTCCTAAAGGAGGGTGTGCAATTCCAAAGAATCTTTTGTTTTAGTTGGGAATTCTTACAAAGATATAAGCGATCTTTGTACCATAAAGATGTTTTCAATAAATGTATCGGATGTACTAGGATCTTCTTGCCAACTTTTGAATGAGTGTCCATACATCTTTGTCCTTCTTCCATTCAGCTCTCTTGCTTCGATTTATCCAATGCGGGTTGGATAATAGAAATGGCACAAAGCAATGCTTCTCTTCATTCTTTCTTGAGTGCATCTGCAGCAACATTAAGCTCTATTTTTATTAGATTTATTTCAAAGTCATAACCCAACATCTTTGTGACCCATTTTGCTGCTCTTCGAAGATAGTCTTTGTTCCAAAAAATGTTTAATACTATCATGATCAATTTTTACCTTCAGGTATATTTAGTAGGTAAGGTCACCATTTCTTTAGTGCATGATATTGCTAACATTTCCTTCTCATAAATAGGTTTACGTAAATACTTTCCTTTGATTGGACGACTTTTCAAAAGCAAAATGGGTCTTCCTTCTTTGCATTAAAACATCACCAATTCCATTTCCTCGGCCATCACATTCCACAGTAAAGGTTTTGTGAAGTACGGCGTAGCTAAGACAGGTACACAAACCACATTTCCTCTTTAAGATGTTCAACGGCACCTTAGTTGCTTGGGGAATCATGAAAATTCATCTTTCTTCAATAATGTTGTTAGAGTCTTGCTATTCTCCCATAATTCCTTACAAACTTGTGATAATACCTGTGCTTAAAGAAAAATCCTATAGCTTCTTTATGGTTGTGGGGACTTTCCATTCCTTAATGGCTTTAATTTTGTTAGGGTCTACCTTAACTACCCTCGTGAAATGTAATATGACCACTATATTCCACCTCTTGTATCGAAAACATTTGGATCTGTTTGCATATAATTGTTTCTCTTGCAATAGTTTGAGCACCACATCCAACATGTTCAACATGATCCTTCCGACCATTGTATATTAGTATATTTTGAAGAGTTAATCCCCTCTACGGGCAGAGGTGATCCCCTACTAGCCCAGGCAAGGTCTAGAAACAATCAAACACGCTACGGTGCGGGTTCCTAATTGTAAAATAAACCAGCATGGTAGAGGCTTACACATGGAATCCAACGTTGTTGCTCGCCAGAAGGTAAACACATTTCATGGCTCGGCGGATCACGATCTCACGGTCTCATGATGGGACACACACACGCGAGAGAAACAAAAAAACAAACGCAAGTGTAAAATCTAGTATATACAACTATATGTCGGTCGAAGAAGACATAACTCATGATCATAATCAAGAACAAGAGTGGAACCCGCAACCAATAGTCGCTTATTATTAATTCATCAAAAAGAAAGAATACAACCACCGCTTCGACGTTGAATTCTCCTTTATGAGTGCGTCGTAGAACATGTCTGATAAAGCTTGTCGGGGATGGGACAGCCTCTCTCAGGATCTTTGGACAATAGTCTCTTGCTTGGATTTGGCCTTGAAAATTATGAAGTATTCCCCGACGTGCAGGTTCTTGAGATTTCAGGGCTAGCTTGCAAAGGAGATGAGCAAGCTTTTATAGATGGAGGAAGAAGGGTTGGATCCTATAATCATGGGATTGGCCCTATCATCAAGGCTTCCATGAGGAGGTGGCAAACCACTTCCTCCCATGGAAATCCATAGCCAAACCTCCCAACTCCAAGATAGATACCAGTTTACTAGATTTGTTAGGACGAATCTTCCGCCATTTTATTTTTAAAAAACACTCCTTAAAATGGTTGGCGCGGTGAAAATCGAGACGGAAAAGCGATGGCGTACCCTCTTTGAAGGATTTCCCCCATTGGCATGATGTGACCATTTGCCTGCTGAGCGGGGGTGTTTTAGGGTTTCACAAGGAATTGTCTTCGGAAAAGTACATATTCCGAGGGGAACACCATGAAAGTGTTTTCAGGGTGCTCACACTACTCAAGGTCATGGAATGAGCCCTCAATGTGCGGGACGAAAGTTGCGGGGACGGTGAGGGTACCAACATAACGGATGCCCCTAAAGCATGAGGTAGAGAGAGAGAGGGGTGAAATTCTTTACGAGAGCGTGTCGGGCGAAAACACGCCGCTGGGAAAGGCACACGTGGAAGCACAAGCCCCGATATCTCAAATACATGATATACATGTGGTATGGGCGCGGCCATCCGTAACGAGTATACAACAATCCGGATTCGAGGCATGGTAGCAGAGAAAGCCATCCGGTGAGGATCGATAAATAGACTCGGAATGGTTGCGACCATCCGGTGAATGAGTCATGTAAAAAATCATAATAATCCACAAAATCGTAGCACAGTTCGAAAATCCGGGGTCTTGCGCTCCCCATCTCGACCTTCCAAACAAAATTGCAAGTTCAAGCATGCGATGTGTGAGCTAAATTTCGAACATGCGGGAACATCGTCGATTACCGACGATGATGAAGAGCATTATGACGCGAGAGGTACCACCAATAATGACAATGGCCCTCAGAATTACTATGGAGGTACGATCCCGGCATGTGAATCGGTGGTGGCGCCGAACACTAGTAGAATCACTCGATTGGAGGCCAATGATGAAAGCCTCACGTCTGGTCTGTGAACACTGCCATTGGGCAGCTGCAAGCTCCAAGGTACCGGAAAGTCTCTAGATCGGCTTCCCGAGATAATGAGCAAAAGTCGACGGAAGTGACCTTGAAACTGGTGGGCCATAGTGTTTCCCACATCATCGACACGAGACGAGAGGAACATAATGTCTTCGTGAATCAAGATCGGATGAGAATCGGAAAGGTTGGAAAAACATGTAGAGGTCAACTTTTCTTGAACATATCGGTGGCACGATAGTGGATTTGGTAGTATTTGACATCAAAAGATCGGAGGTCATGATGAGCGAGACGAAGAGTAGATGAGAGGTCAAAGGGATTACCCAAACCCATGGAGGCAAGTGAAAAACGAGATGAGATGTCTGACAAACCTAAATGCGGATAAGTGCCATGTTCGAAGCGACATACGCCGACACGACAATCTTTGGTTCCATTTTTCCCCACCATTTTGGTGATTACCTCTTTATTTTTACATAAGCTTGAAGAGGATAGCATATGCTTGTCATATAAGTTCATTCTTCGGTTAACCCTAGTACATTTAACGAGCCCTAGGAAGGGGGAACTCGAATATCGTCGTCGGTAAACCCAATGTCATCGAGGGCTTACTTGGTCGACAAAGGAAGAACTCGGTGTCTTTTCATGTTTGAGAGTTTGAGAAAGACAGCGAGAAAAGTAAAATCAAGGGTCCTTTTCGTAAATAGTTCCCCGGACCGAAAAGGTAGAAAACAACCTGAGAAAACCTCCCTGAATCGCGATAGGCTAGGGTATTCCTTTTTCGTACATAATCTATCCCGGCCCGAAAAAGGGGTAAACATATATTTTGGGTAGATGTCATTTTGCGGCCACTTTAACGAGATCGAAATGACAAAGAGGGGCTCGGTAATCTTTTCATGTTTAGAAGTCGGAAAAGCGGCGAAAGATGACTCCTCTGGAGAACGAGGTGGTATAAGGGTAGCAAATAGTTCGGTAATGGTGGGCTATACGTAAACGAATATAAAGGTTAAGAGGTAGCTAACAAGACCACTCATTGCGGCGGTTCCTCGGGAATGGGTAAAACAACCAAGTGAAGGCATATGATCGGCCAGCGAGATAGTGAACGATGGAGTGAAAAACCAAGGCTTATACGGCAAAAACGGTGATAAAATAGCAATCAAAAAAGAGGTAAAATGGGAATGGTTTCACATTTTTACACAAACAAAGAAATCAGAGGAAACTCTGTAAAGTTGGTTTCATTTTACACAAACTTGAAACAAAGATAAACTATAGCAGAAACCGAGTTTCATTTTTACAAACTTGAAAACGGAAACAAACTATGCTTGTAAAAGTAAGCATGCCCAGGCATGGTGACTCATTAAAGTACATGCCCCCGAGCTTTCAATCCATATGAAAGGCGATGGAGTGAAGGTTCAAATTACGAATCAGAGAAAGACTCAACTGGGATTTTGAGATCTTATCAAAGACTCAAATTGAACGAAACATGTTTCATTGTTTTAACGAGGTTGATACATTAAAAACGATCCTCGGATGACCTTCATTTTAGAGGAGCTTGACACGGAAACGAATATTCTCAACGGAGAACTCATCATGATGAACAAGAAGTCATCGCTTCCAAGAGTTCTACTCCCGATGGAAGGAAAACATCACGATCGGGACCATCTTGACACTTGATGCACAACGGCACTATCTAGCACAGTACGAACACGGGGTAGGTAGCACATAGTTGACTGCGGTGGGGTAGATACAACGAGGTGGATAAAAACCGGGGAAGGGATGATGGCGGGCCAATTGCCACATCGGGACAAAGAACGAAGTTGATCCAATGGTCAGAATCTGCGTCCTTCATGTGGAAAACATACCACACGAAAAATGGAGGAGACAAGCGCTCCCATGGCATAGGTGTAATCGCGCCCCAAAGAAGATTGAAATCCAAGGGGCACGGAACAACCATCACGTCCATATGGACGATTTTACCTCACAAAGTAACAAGTAACCTTGGAAGGAGATCCCTAACGGTTGACTATTTCTTTTTGTTAAATGCCAACAGTTACGCGTAACGGGCGCAAGCGGCATAGGTAAGTTGAGATAAAATACTAACGAGCCTTCATCTATAATGGTGTTGGGTACAACGGACTAAAGAACTGTCTTGTTATCTTGAAAGGCACATAAGACGAAGGCGATATCTGCTCGTCAGGATTCCAATCAAAGGAAGCGACTAAACTACTCGGAGGGCTACCATCGAAGCGAGAAGGTCTTCCCACACAATTACGGAGAAAGACATTTCATGACCTCCATCTCGAAGGTAGGAGAGTATCCTTTGGGACCTCCATTACGGGAGGTGAAGGAATTTCTTGAGATATGGGGACAAGAGAATCTTTCTCCAAGTCTGAAAGAGGAAATACGAAGAAACCGGAAAGGACATGGAGGGTGTGAGATCCACTCTCAACGCGGAAAAGACTGGTGCACGTGGCGGGGCCAACTCAACGCCGTTCCCACGACTGATGGTTGGTCGGGGATGGATTGATGGGTGAGGGGTAGGATCGACCAAGGATGATTCTTGACCAATCCTTAGAATCAATTGGTGGAGGACTCAAAGAAAGTTTCTTATAACCCAGTCGGAAGGCGTGGCATAGAAATGGTTGTGTTGTCCAGACTCTTTTGGCTTCGCCCATGTTAGGACAACGGTGGATAGCATCGTGCCCTTCACACAACTTACGAGGGATTAGGCTGAGCACCTGTTTTGTGGGAAGAAACTTGCCGGCACTAGTTGAAGATGCCCCCAACCTAACTCCCAGAGAAGCCAAAGGCAATGAGAGGCCGTTGGACCATGCTTTGACACCTTGGGAATGGGGGTAGTCTCGAAGAAGATGGTCTCCCGTGCACAACATGCAAGGGAACTTGACTTCCGTGGAGGGTTGGGAGATTTATCAAGAGGAGTGTGTATCGAAGCTTGTTAGCGGTAGCTTTAGCCTCTCTTTTATCGGACTTCTTTTTCTTTGTCTTCTTCTTCTTCTTCTTAGCCACACAGTTACTCGAATCGAGACTTTCACCGGTGATAGAAAAAGAGGAGGATGCGAAACGAGAAGAAGGAGAAGTCCACCTTGGAATCAACATGATCTTGACTCCGGTGGAGGAGCGATTGAGTAGTAGTGGAGACATTCGGGACCACGAGAGGTTGAAAACAACCAAATCGGTATGCTGATTAACGGGGAAGGAATGACGTTGCCATGCGGAGCACCAACATTTAAAAGGAGGGAAAATGACCGGGATTCCCATCGGAGGGATTTCTTGGTTGGTGAACTACGGAAAAGTTGCCATCAAAAGCTAAAATCGCACACGAGAATTTGAAAAAGAGTCAAGACACACAACCAAATGGCCAACAAGCAAAATCTAACGGGGCGTGTGATCGCAGGTGATTAATTTTACCACATTGAAATTAAGAAACTTCACCATTTCATATTTTTAAAGAATTCGACGGATGAAAAGGTTACTCTATCTCTTTCGGTTGACAAGCGTGAAAGGAAAAACACTTGGTGATCCTTTCAAAAAATTCGAGAGAAAGATCAAATGACTACCAAGGAATACTAGGCAAAGGTGCTACCAAATAGCGTGAGAAACACTTGTCTGCATACACCTTGGTTTCAAAAATGAAAGAGAAATCAACGAGGACTTTCCGTACGATCTGAGCCAATCTCCCGAATCTTGTGTTCGGTGTATCACGGGTATAGGGTGGCGGTCAGACTCGGCTTCCTATGGATAAAGGATTGAAACCTAGTGGGGTCTCCTTTATATACGCGACGGTACGGGGAGCACAAGTACGTACTAGTCTTTGTCCCCAAAGCCAGAGGCGAACGACAACTACTAGGTTTTAGAAACAGCGAACACATCTCTAGCCTAGACCTCTAAATGTGTTTCGTTAGATTTCAATGCGCCTTAGTGTAAATTGAGTAAATTTTAACGTTTATCTTCAATTACGTTTCATTTTTCGGGCCCTAGTGAATGTAATGTCTCAAAATCTCTAAATGCAAACTATATGCCACGGTATATCATTTTATTCGATGAACGCTAACTATGAGAGGTTGAGAGCTTTCACACGATAATAAAATGATCGAGAAAACAACCAATGATATCTACGATGCGGCTAATGGAAACCAAAAACTTTTCTTCCAAAGTCACTAATCACTAATAACACGAAGAAAAAGCTCCTAATTCCACATTAACTAATAGAAAGCGAAGAGATGTTTTTTTTGTAATTTCAACATTTAAGTGCTTGTAAACAAGTGAAAACTAATGAAAAGAGAAATTTGAGAAATGATAGATAAGAAATTGAAAACAAAAAAGCAAATTTCACTCAATAGCAATCACGATCAGACCTCAAATCGACCAAGAATCCCCTCAAACCAAAAGAATCCCAAAGACTCAATTGAATCGTGCTCAATACGGGCTCAAGCGAGACAAGGCGGAATTCAAGTGAAAAAGACAATCACTCAAAAACTCAATGAAATGATGGAAAACCACTAAACGGAGTAGAAGCAATCGAAGGTTGATTGAACCGATAGACACCAAAAGCTCCCAAGGAGGCTCGAAACACAATAGCACCTAGATGCCACAGGGCTAGAATGAAAAATCGATGGAAATGGGAAACGCCAAAGGGAAGAGGTCACAATCGATCCAAACAAGGCTCACGATACATTCAAGTGGTAAAAACAAGACCAAAATCTAAAATCGGTCCTAGAAAGCTCAAAACATGAAAACCCTAATACCTCACGGGATCGAGCGCGGCGCGGGTTGAAATCAACGCCGAAGAATTGGCGTGGGTGATACACAGTAACACATACCAATGGGCATAGCGATGTCAAGCTAAAAAAAGCGCGCCGGTCGAGTCAACTATGAAAAAATAAAAAAGCGATCTCAAACCACCAGACCAGTGATGACAAAGCCAAACAAGCGAGAAAAAACCAGCGAAAAGTGACAAACAACCAAAGGCCAAGAATTGACCGAAAGACAAGACAACACTCCAAGTCGTTGATTCATAAACTAAACCGGAGATTGAATGAACGGCATTGATCTACTTCGCTAATGCGGAGTCAAGCGTTTCGAAGGCTATCCCCAAATTTGTGCCGAGGAGCTTCGTCTATAGTTTTCAAACGGAAACAACAAGCTAACTCCCCGGTTAGTCACCAAATTGTTGAAGGTTAATCCCCTCTGCCCGGAGAAGCTGATCCCTACTAGCCCAAACCGGGTCTAGCAACAATCAAACAACACGATGCGAGGTTCTAATTGTAAATAAACCAACTAGCGATGAAGGCTTGCACAGGAATCCAACGTTGTTGCTCGTAGAAAGGTACGCTCCGTTCCTTAGCTCAAATGAGGAACACAATCCTCACGATCTCCATGATGGGACACTGCACACGCAGAAAGTAACGCAAGCGCGTAAAATCTAGTATATACAACAGCATAATGGGTCAGAAGAAGCACTTAACTCTTGATCATAATCAAGAACAAAAGTGTAACCATAACTTGATAGTTGCTTATTATTAATTCATCAAAAGAAGAATACAACCATAACCGACGAATTCTCCTTTGGCGAGGTTGTCGATGTAGAACATGTCTCGATAAAGCTGGCCAGGGATGGGACAAGCCTCTCTCTCTTGGATGTTGGACAATAGTCTCCTTGCTTGGATTTGGCCTTAGGGGGTATGAAGGCTCTTGCGGCATTAAGCTCTTGGGGGATTTCCAAGACTAGCTTGCAAAGGAGATAGACGAAGCTTTTATAGATGGAGAAGAGGAGTTGGGATCCCTATAATCATGGGATTGGCCCTAACATCAAGGAAGCTTCCATGAGAGGTGGCAAACCACTTCCTCTACATGGAAATCCATAGCCAAACCTCCCAACTCAAGATAGATACCGGTTTATGAATTTGTTAGGACGAATATTCCGCCATTTATTTTTAAAAAACCTCCTTAAAATGGTAGCGCGGTGCGACTGCGGGACACGGTGCCAATTGGCGTGCCCTCCTTGAAGGATTTCCCCCATTGGCGCGGGTGCGAAGGCGGTTTCCCGCGCCAATGCAAGGGTGTTTTTAAGGTTTTTCACAAGGAATTGTCTTGAGCAATGAAAGTACCTTGTTCGGGGAACGCCATGAAAGTGTTTTTCAAGTTATGTCCTTTGCTCACGGAGTCTGGAATGAAGCCCTCCAATGTGCGGGACGGGGATTGCAAGGACGGTGACAAATTGTTGTGTAATAACAGGTATATCATCAAAAAAATACTAGCACAAATTTTTCTAAGGAAGGGCCAAATGGAATTTAATTAACCCTTGAAATGTAGAAGGTGCATTGGTAAGGCCAAAGAGCATGACCAAAAATTCATAATGACCCTCATGAGTTCGAAATGTTGTTTTTGAATATCTTGATCTTCATTCTAATTTCATGATATCTTGACGAAGATCCAACTTGGTAAAAATAAATTGCTCCATGTAATTCATCCAATAATTCATCAATCACGGGAATAGGAAATTTATCTTTAATGGTGAGCTTATTGAGCTCTCCCTATAATCCAGACACATTTGCCATGATCCATCCTTCTTATTATTACCAATACTACGAGGCAGAGAAAGAACTTTGCCTGGGATTTGAATTATATACCCCTCTAACATTTCTACAATCATACGTTCAATTTTGCTCTTTTAGGCATAAGGATATCTACAAGGCACGATGTTTGGAGAACACTTTCACGGAATCGAATGAATAACATGATCATGATCATGAATAGGTGGGGAGTCCTTTGGGAGTTTCAAACACCATGGAATGATTGTCCAAGACTTGGTGGAGATGCGAAATAGATGATTTTGATGTTGGAGCCTCTGGTAGACATGGTGTGCAGTACACCTCATTTTTCTTTCTTTATAAGCTTTCATGACATTAGAGCTTATTATCTTTCCGAGCTTCACGTAATACCCTGTAATTCAACTTCCTTCCTTGAAAAAAATTTCAAGAAAATTTCTTGAAAATTAAAAGTTGTTGTCCCAGATTGTAACCATTGTCTTGCTAGTACAACATCGGCACCTCCCATAGGAATGGAAAGCATTGGAATAGTCAGCCATATTCCCCCATGGTTAGCTTGATATTATGGAATTTTCTAGAGAAATTTTAGTTCCTCCATTTGCAACCATCACTTGACATTCCCTGAGTAAATTTATAGGAAACAATTTAATTCCTTGGCTACCTTACAATGAATAAAATTGTGGGTGCCACTGAATCAATCAACTGCTATCACCTTTCTTCTTAATATGTCCTTCTATATTCGGAGAGTTTAGGAGTAATTCTGCCCGATTCATTACACGATATGGTCGGATTCATTTCTTCCTCTTCTAGAGCTGAGTCCTGGTGTATATCCTATTCTTGTTCATTTTCTTCTTCCTCTACAATCTATGTAAAATAATTTCTTCCTGCTTACACTTATGACCTTTAGTGTACTTGCTATCACAAGCTTGTAGCAAAGCCCTTTTTCTCTTTTTCTTCCAATTGTTGTGGTGTACTTGTAGGTTGTGGAAATCTAGGCGTAGCAACACTTCCTTCTTTATAGAAGTAGGTGGTGAGCTTCCTTGTCGCCATAATTTTACATTCATTTTTTTCTTTCCAGCACAGATACGCTTCTCCAATGAATCGGGTTCCAAAACGCGAACTTCATGTTGGATTTTATCCTTTAAAAGCGCCTATCAGAGATCGATAATGTGTTCCTGCGGGATATCGGTTACCCTTATATTCAATTTTTGGAAGTCCTCAATATCTTGCTCCACTAAACCCTTTTGTTTGAGAGATTTATCAATTAGCTAAAGAAGGTGTTGCTCTTTGTATCCTCATAATGTGCTATCATTTCCTTCGTAAAAATTGACCAAGTGGCAAATTTTTACGAGGCAAAGCTATCGATGCCATACAAATGTATTTTGTTCTAAATGTAAAGGATTGCAATGCATACCTTTTGTGTGCTTTGCATGGAGATCAAAATATTTCTCCATCTTGTATTATCCATGTTACGGATCTTTCCATCAAAATTCGTCATATCCATTTTTGGAATATGGTGGTCCCTTCAAAATTAGAGTTTATGAAATCACGATTAACATTTATTTTGTTCTCATCTGAGTTTCTTCTACCTCTTTTCACCATTAGGAAACATTTCTTGTATCTTTACTTTCAAACCTTCCATGTCTGCTTTTAGATCATTCTTCATGTTTTCCATGTTGTCTTTCATGTCATCCATCTTAGCTTCTATGCTATATTCCATGCCATCCATTTTGCTTCATGAATTTCTTCAAACCGTCCATCTTCGCTTCCATGCCTTTCTTCAAAACTTCCATTTCGTTTTTTGTTTCTCTTTGCGAGAAGCGAAAATTTGGTGCACTTGCTCTTGTAATTTTTATAGATCATGTTGCAATTCTTCATCTTCATGAGTCTAGTAGAGTCTTGTGAAGACGTAATGGTTGTTGAATTATTTTCTGAGGGCATCTTTTAGAACCTAATACGATATCTATTCTACAATATGCGCTTGGAATCAATTCAAATTGATTCTTCAAACAAGACTTATGCAATTCGGAAAAAAAATACACACCTTTTTCTTTCTTTTGAGGAGCTCGATATTGAATTTGGATTATCTCTGTGATTGACACTTCAATATTTGAATTTTTGTACCAACGTAGCCCTCTAAATTCTCTTGAATCTCCTGAGGTCTGACTTCCGATTTGGATTCTCCAAGACAAAGTTGTGTCAATATCCTGACCTAATTATGAATTTGGTTGATGAGTGAACTTGTACACTGACTTGCCACTTGTCAGCATTTTGTCCTTCGGCTCTAAAATTGATAACGAAAACTATAGATCCGTTTAATTGTGACCAATTTCTGCAGTGCTCAATCGATGCTCGAGAGAGAGAGAGTTATGAATCTTTTCCCATGATCACCTCTTTGGGAGCGAGTCGGGAGCACTGAAAAAGCACTACCTTCACGAGATCATATCTACGAAAATATTGCGAACCAAGCTCTAAATTTTTGACAATTTTCCTCGGGATTTTGGCTTCACACAACATTTCAGATTCTGAACCTTCATAGAACAAAGTTATAACAAAAAATTCCACGATGACACTGTTCCAGAAGTGAATCCAGCTCGGATACCAAATGTTGTGAAACCAACTCCAAAAAAGAGAAGAAAAGAGAGATATCAATGCCTTAGAAATAAGTCAGAGAGGGCAACCTCAATACATTACATGAATGAAAAATTATTGGATGATACAATTTACAAAACCTCCTTTCTATATAGGAGTCCATGGGAGCATAATGTATATGTAATCTAGTGGGCCACAATGTAATCTAGCCGACCTAACAATAATAATTTAAAGGGCACAATCCTTAAAAATATGGGGGTTACAAGGGTACAATAATAACAATAAGGGTTACACTAACAACAATAAGGGACTATACTATTAATATAGGGACCTAATATATTGGGACCCTCTAGTCACTCCCACAACGGAATGTATGCGGCGAGGGACTTTTATGTGTAGTTTTGTGCCCGGCAACTCAGTTGTACCACTTTTTCATTGCTAAGACTTAGGCCACACCCAAAACTCCATGAAACTTTCATAAATGAAAAATAAAATCGAACAATGATACAAATTTAAATACTTTAACAAGGACCCAATTGGATCCCTACTAACCATGACATACATTTCATCAGGCTTATGTCACAAATATTCATTATGAGTTTTAAACAACAAATATGAGCATAAGGGCCTAACACTTATTTGAGAACCATTAAAAGGAAATAATGCCTCATCTATGCATCGAATTACCATCTATTAATCCATATATTCATTGAACATTCGGTGTTTACCCAAAACATGATGAGATCCATACATTAGCATTGTCATAAATATCATTCATAACTAAAATATAACAACATAAATATCAAAATTATAACAACCATATAAACCACATATAAAAAAGTATATTTACCCATAAATACCAAGGAGAGAGGTCTCTTATTGATTATTTCATAGGCAGAGACCGTATATGGGACTTCTACGAACCACGGAGCATAGACTAGGCTAGAACTATCATTTTCAGCAATCACCTCCATGCCATATTCCAAGCATGAATGCAGGATCTCATAAAACACAAATCAAAACCAAGCCGGGGGCTTCCAGAGGCCAAACTACCTCAACCCTCAAATAGTGATTCCACCTTATGGTTGGACATAATTAACCATCACGGATTGGTCTCTACCCTAAACTATATATGGGTCAAATGTATTGTTCGACCCGGGGCTTCCAAGACTAGTTACTCAACCCACAAAAATCATCGATCTTCCGGAAGTGTTGTCCAACCAAGGCTTCCAAGACTGGCTGCTCAACCCACCAAGGGCTTTCATAGCATTTTACCAACCAAGGTTTCCCATGAATAGTAACTCAACCCAAGTTGTTACAAGGCTTCTAGATCGTTTGTCCAACCAAGGCTACAGGAACTAATGACTCAACTGCACGCCAAAGGCACATGAAAACCAACCGAGGAAAACAAAATTAAAACTACACAATACCATGGCTATATAGGAAATGAAAGGCTAGGCAAAACCACTATCAATCTAGGAAATCATCCATGCCAATGATGTTAGGTCCCTATATTACTAGTGTAGTCCCTTATTGTTGTTAGTGTAGCACCTTTATTGTTATTTTGTACCCCCATAGTCCCCATATTGTTATTATTGTGCCCCATAAGAAAGCCACTATTGTTATTGTTGTGCCTTTACATTATTATTGTTAGGTCGAATAGGATTATATTATGACCCATGGACTCATATATATATATATATATATATATATATATATATATATAGAAAGGAGGTTTTGTCATTTGTATCATCCAAAATTGTTCCATTTATGTAATCTAAATGCGTTTCCTCCCTTGAAGTGGCTTCAGTTCTAAGGCATTAATCTCTCTTTGTTCTATTTTGGTGGTTCATAACATTTGGTATCAGAGATTTGGATTCTAAGGTTTCATTCCTTCAAATAGGTCATTGTGGCATTTACTTCATAAATTTTTTCTACGAAGGTTCGAAGCTAAGGTATTTTTGAAGAAATCTGAGGAAGGTTGTGTAAAATTTTAGATCTTGGCTTGCAATATTTTCGAAAGATAAGATCTATGGAAGAGTAGGGTTTCGGGCTCCCGAATTTCATCTCAAAGAGGTCACCTTGGGAAAATCATCATAACTCTCTATGAGGATCGGATTGGAATTCTATAAAAAGTGGCCATAAGTACACGGTAGTTTCCCGTGTATCGATTTATATTTGAAGAATGAAAAGTGACACGTGGAGATATTGTAAAAGTTCACACTCTTGAACCGAGTCCATAAGTTGGAGTTATTGTGGGAGATTAGAATAAATTTTCCTTGAAGAATCCAAATCGGAGTCAGAGCATTTGGAAAGAAGATTTAGAGGGCTGCTAAGGCCCGAAGACAGAAATCTCGGGGATCCAAAATTACAAAGTCACATCGGTTTGATATCGATCTCCTCAAAAGAAATAAAAATGTGTGTATTGTTTTTGAATTGCGTAAGTCTTGTTTGAAAAAATAATTTGAAGTAATTCCAAAGGAATATTGAAGCATATATATCGGTATTAGGTTCTAAAATTCCCCCTAAAAACGAAATTCAACACCCACATTTAGCCCTAGAAGGTTCTACTATGACTCATGAAGAGGAATAAGTGCAGCATGATATATCAAAATTACAAGAGAAAATTTTTCAACTTTCTCTCTGTAACAACAAAAAATGAAATGGAAGTTTTGAAGAAAGGCGTTGAAGCTAAGATGGATGGTTTTGAGAAAGGCATGGAAGCTAAGATGTATGGTTTGAAGAATGGCATGGAATACATGGAAGAAAAATTAAAGACAACATGGAAGACATGAAGAATGATCTAGGACACGGAAGGTCTAAAGTTGATACAAGAAATGATTCGTAATGGCGAAAAGATAGTAGAGGAAACTCATGATGAGAAAAAAATAAATGTTTATCGTGATTTCATAATTTCTAATGTTGGATTGAAGACCCACCATATTCCAAAGATTGATATGAGGAATTTTGATGGCAAGGATCTCATAACATGGATACTATAGATGGAGAAATATTTTGATCTCAATAATCGCAAAAACACACAAAGGTACACATTACAACTTTATATTTAGAACAAAACTGACTATGGTATCGTGGCTTTTCTCTGTAAACAATTTGTCACTTGGTAAATCTTCTGAGAGGAAATGATAGAACATTATGAGGATACAAGAAGACACCTTCTTTAGCCAATTGATAAATCTCAAATGCCGATGGTGGAGCACATTGAGAGACTTCCAAAATGGTATAAGTAGTTCTACGAGAGGAGCACAACATGTCTTTAAAGGATAATATTCAACATGAGGTTCGACTTTTGGAACACAATTCATTGGAGAAAGGCATTCAAGCCAACAGAAAAATGAATGTAAAATTATGATACTTCTATAAAGATGGAGTGTTGCTACTCGAACTTCACACAGCCTGGGTTGACACGCAGCAATTCAGAAGAAAAAGAAGAAGAAGCTGCTATACATTTGAAAAATACAGGTGCATAAATATCTTGAAATAAATTATTTTACATAGATTTTGAAGAGGAGGAAGAAAAATGAGCAGGCACTTCAAAGAGGATACACATAGGAAACAGCCTAGAGAAGAAGAAATGAGTTCGACCATATCTTGTAATGCATTGGCGGGAGTACACTTCCTCCAAACTCTCAAGATACAAGGACATATCAAGAAGAAAAAGGTAATAGTGTTATTTGATTGATTCGGGTAGTACCAATAATTTTATTGTTGTAAGGTAGCCAAGGTGGATACTTCCTATACCCAACTCTAGAGTGTCAAGTGATGGTTACAAATGGAGGAATTGTAAATATCTACAGCAAAATGCCATAATATCAAGATAACCATGGGGGAATATGTATTGAATAGTCGATACTTTCCATTCCAATGGGAGGTGATGATGTTGTACTAGGTACAATGGTTACAATCTGGGGCAGTGGCTTTTAATTTTCAAGAACTTTCTTGAAATTTTGGCTGGAAGTTGAGGTGCAGTGCTCACGAGGGAAGCTAGAAAAAATAATATAAGCTCTAATGTCCTTGACAAAGCTCTAAAGAAAAGAACAACGAGGCATAATTTCACAATTATGCTCTAATTGGATACGAATACGAGGAGTGGGGTCGATCTAGAAATGACAAACAAATGGCCTAGTGCTCCTAAACCGAACTATGGATCACGGTAAAGCCAATGGCTAGCCACGAGTCGGACTATGGGTTGCGGTAAAGTTGGTGTGCCTCGGTGGGCCTAGGGATCCTTTTCGATGAATGACGGGATATACGGAAAAGCCAAGAGGTGGATTTATCTCTGTTGGGCCTAGTAGTCCTAGGATGGGATGTATAATAAAGCACAGAGAGGTGATCTCGGTGTAGGGCCTAGTGACCCTTTTGGATCAAAATGTGGGTTACGGTAAAGCCTAAGAGACTAGGAGGCACTCAAATTCGTCACAGTTTAGGCGGAGAACTCCGATAGCATTCATTATTGTTTGGTTATTTTTGGGACTTGGTTATAAGTCCACATTCATGCTTGGAATATGGCACGGGGGTGATTGGTTTAAGTAGATTTGGCACCGACCAATCTATGGTCGAGTGGAACGTGGAAGTCCCCACATTTCCGGTTGGTTCTTACATTCGTGTGAAGATCTCATTCCTTTTGGTATTTGGTATGAAAATATGTTGGTATATATATATCAATTCTATTTACGATATATCCATCATATTTTTTTGGTGTTATCTTTGTGGTTATAAGCATGTATTGTGATAGTGATAGAGTATGGCTCTCTCCATGTTCTTACTTGTTAATGAATATCCAATGTGTAGCTATGGTAAAACTGATTTTATAATATCTTATCATGTGAAAGCAATGCCTCTTATACCATCCTCAAAAATAAAGACCCCTTTGCTTAAATATGTTGTTTTATACTTGCAAATGTTATGTTTGTGACATGTTTGGAAAAAATTCTTGTCATGGCTTGGTGGGGGTGGGATGAGTTCGGGTTGATGTGATTGCTTCCATATGTTTGTTTAAATGTTATTTACCCTCTTCTAAAGTTATAGGAAGTTTTGTGCAATGACCTAGGCTCGGGGGTTGAGAAAATGTGGCACAAATCCTAGAGCTACAGCGGAAAATTTGTTGTTTGGGTACGAAAGTACACTACCTTGACAAGACTAGCCCATGGCTATAAGGTCTAGAACCACTCCTTTCCCTTACAATCCTGCGGCCTCAGCCCTCAAAGGGGCTAAAAATCAATCCCCCTCGGGGAACAAGGCACGGGAGGGTTGGGTTACATCCTGGGGATGTCAATGTTGCGGTGGGGTGTGTTTTTGGTATTTACGTCACTTACACTTCCTTAAGGTCTCTAGGAGGCTGAATCTCATATTATTAGCTCCTCGTCACATATTTACCCTCGGTTCTTGGTTACTTGGGTAGATGTGGGAAGAGGGTGTTACGAGGGTGGTATCGGAGCATGGTTCAACTCTCGGGCGATGGGTTTTGTGTGAATCATGCATTTTATGTTGGTTTCATATGCATTTAGTATGATTGAGATCTATATGTTCTTGTTTCATTCATGTCGTTTTGGCCATGGTGGCGGTGGTCTCACCATGGAAGGGTTGATGGTGTTTCAACATGTTGTCTCGAGTGTATGGTGAGGTCATGTGTTGTTCATGCTAAAGTATTGTTCATGCACACTTTATTACATGATGCTAAATGTTGTATTTGCATTTCTTATGTTAGGGTTACATTGGTCATGCTTGCGTGTTGACAATTTATGCTTGTTTATGTGATACGATATGTGGGACATGCATTGGTCATTCATGATTATACATGTCAAGTGGGTGTGTATGGGGTGGGGTTGCATTGTTTGATTGAGGTTGTTGCTTAAGTTCCTTTGTGTAATTAGGTCATCATGATGATATTGGTATGTTATGATGTTAACGTATACATTTGGGAATAAATTAAATAAAATAAAATAAAATAAAATGTCAAAATGTCAAAATGTCAAAAAAAAAAAAAATGTTTAAATAATCATGTACTTCGTTCAATTGCTTTACATTTAGGTGTTTAACCGTTTTCATAATTTATCGTCAGGCGCTCGCGCGGTGATGGCATTAATGACGACATTAGCGGCGGTAGTAATGCAGAAAACAGCTGATGACGAAAAGTGAAGCGTGGTAATGAAGAAAAAATACCCCCTGTGGTAGTGGTGGTGAAAAAGCAATGGTAAACGTGGCAAGCAGTAAACGTGGACGTGAACGTGGCGGAAAAGCGGCCGTAATGGTGTGTATTCTGAAAAATAGCGGGAAAATAATGATGACAGCTGACAAGCGTGAAGAGCGGAAGATGACGATGACAGTAATGACAGCGTATTGAAAATGACGCTGACGATGTCTGGTATGCCGAACAATTAGTGAAAAGTGATGTTTCTGGTATTAATGACAGAAGAACGTGATGAAAAACGAATAGTAACGGTACGAGAAAAGCAATATTCAGCTAGCAGGCAAGAAGCAGCTGGCATGACGAAGCAATACTATGAGCCGTATTATTATTGTTAACAATTATAATGTTGGTAGTATGGTGAAAAATGACGAAGCCTTCGTGAGCAGGCGGTAATGATGACGTGATGATGAGCAGTATGTGTGTGGTGGACGGTGGTGACGGTGAAGGCGGTATTGGTATGTTGTTAATGTGGTAATAATGAGCAGTGAATATCGGTGAAAAGCAATGACGAGCTGATGAAAATGACAATGATGAGTGACGGTATGGTGGTATTGAAGGTAATGAGCAATGACGGTGGAAGAACAATGACAAAGGTAATCGAAGGCAGTAATGATGATGAAGGTGTGTATTGATGGTGACGGGCGTGGTGGTGAAGCGGTGGTGGTGACAATGACGATGAGCGTGGTGGTAATGACAATGAAGGCAGACAATGAAAATGACAATGACGGTAATGACATGCAATGAGCAGGCGGTGACGGAAGGTAGTGATGAAAATGGGCGGTGATGACGAGCAGGCGATGACGGTGGTGAAGGCGATGAAAAACGGTGATGATTATTGAGCGATGACTACAAACATTAATGACGAGCTGATATGAAGAGCAATGACGAGCGAGCGGTGACGTGACAATGACCAATTATTGATGACGGCAATGACGACGGACGGTATTATTCGGCGACGACGCTGACCCGGTTGTTAAACCAATGAAACGGTGGCTTAATGACGTGATGACGAGGCGTGACGTGGCGTGACGTGACGAGGGAAAGAAGCAGAAGGTGAAGACGGTAAGAACGATGATGATGATGACAATAATGGTGGTGTTATTGGTATTCAATGATGATGATGATGATGATATTATTGATATGATGATGACGTGGTGAAGAACAATGATGATGCATTCAAGTGGTGAAGAAGAACAAATGATGATGATGATACTAGTGATGATATTAATGATGAGCTAAAGCAGGTGACGACGGTAATGATGATCGTACTAGTGATGATGATGACGGTGAAGCAATGATGATGGTGGTATTATTAGTGGAAAATACAATTTTAGAACGATGATGATGAAGTAGGAAGAAGGTATTCAGTATTGATGACAATGAAGAAACATTAATGGTATTATTCTACAAACAATTAGTAGGTGATGATGAGTAGATGATGATTGGTATTATTGTTATTATTACCAGCAGCAGCGGTAACGTACTAGTAGCAGCAGCAGCAGCAAGCAAGCAGGCGGCGAAGAAGAAGTGAAGCGTGTTAACAAGCAATGGTAACGTGGTAACTAATGACAATGGTATTACAAGCAACGTGAAGAACTAATGATGATGGTAATGATGATGATATGATGATGAACGTATTCGAACGATCAATTATGGAAAATACAATTATTCGTGAAGCTGTTGAAAATGATGATGATAGTGATGAAAGTGTAATGACAATGAAGACGATGACTTATTATATGGTGGTTAGTAACGTGATTGATGGTATGATGATGATGATGATGATAATTGTTCAGAATTGAAGGTATTAGTGGTATTCGAAGATGAAGAAGACGATGACGAAGAAGCAGTAGTAATGAAGAAGCGTATGGTGACAGAAGAAGCGGTATGACAAATGGTGAAGAAGAAGAAGCAGGCGTATTAATAGTAGTGATGATGATTGATGATAGTATTAATCGTAATGATAGTAATGATGATAATGGTAAATAATAATGACGGTGGTGGTGTATTGAAAAACGTTAATCGTATTCAAGCCAATTTAATAATTAATGATGATCATTAATATGTTGAAGAAAAGTGAAGAAAATGGTGGAAGTAATGAAGACGAAATAGTATCATTAATGATGATGAAGCAATGAAGAAATTATTGATAATAGTGATGACAATGATAAATGGTAATATTAGTAGTGAAGAACTGATGAAGATGAAGAGCAATGATGACGAAGGTAGTAATAGTGAAGAAATGACTGACGTGACGGAAAGCAATGATGACTAATGGTATTGATGACAATGGCTTAATGGCGACAAGCAGCAGCTTATTAGTCAAGCAGTATATTGTTATTGAGCAATTAAATAGTGAAAAATACAATACAATTGTTGAAGAAAATTCGGTATGATGATGATAGTAATGGTGAAGAAAATAGTATTCAAGCGTAATTATTCCAAATTAGTAATTAATTGAAGAAAATAGTGATGATCGTAATGGTAATTACAATTGTATTGAAGAAGAAGAAAAATATTAGTGAAAATAATGAAGAAGAAGATCTGGTGTATTAGTGAAGAATGATGACCAGTATTGTATTGATGGTATATTAAAATATTGAAACAGTATTAATGATAGTGGTGGTATGACAATGGTATTGACGAAAAGTGATGACAACCAGAAGAAACAATGACGTTAATGGTATTATTGAAACGAGCAGCTTCAGAAGAAAATGACAGCCCCAATGAAGAAAGCCAGTATAAACCTATTACGAGCCGAAGAAAATATTGAGGCCTTGTATTATTGACAAGCAAGCAGCTAGTGACCATTATTGAAGAAGCATTAGTGAAGCCGTGAAGCGAAGCAGAAAAATGACTTCTAGTGATGGTAGTGACGAAGAACCTAATAGTGATACAGTAGTGAAAAATGACAATGGCAACAATATTAATGACAATATGGTAATAGTGAAGCTGGCAAGCAAACGTGTGGTGGTATTTTCTATTCGATTTCATGATAATCCTATTCAATTGATTCGTACTGTTGACAACAATAGTAATGAAGAAGAAGAAGACGTGATGATATTAATGAAACTAATGATGACGAAACGTATTAGTGGTAATGACAGCAATGGTAATGACGTATTGAAGAAGACTTGTTGACAATATTATTATTCAAGCGAGCAGAAGAAGCAATGACAATGGCGGCGTGAAGAATAAAGAAGGTAGTAACCGTGGAGAAGTTAGTGACCTACGAGCCTACGAACAGAAGAAGGCAATTGAACCAGGCAAATGATGGTGGTGAAAATGGTGGTGGAAGAAGTGGTGGGGCGAACCGGAAATGATGAGCCGGAAAGTGGTATTCGGTGAAGAAGACGTGGTGGTGTGTGGTGAAGAAGTGGTGGCTAGACGAACCAAGAAGAAATGATGATGACGTGATATTCAATACGAAGGCTGACGAAGAAGCAAACGAGCAGTGAGCCGACGAAGGCGGTGACAGGCGGTGAGCGGTGATGATGAAGCGGTCGTGGGGGGCGAGCTGAAACAGTGGTATTCAATGAAGAAGGCGAACGTGAGCTTCGACGACCTTCGGCCATGACCTGATGACGTGAAGGCCGTGACAGGGGCGGGGTGTGTGTGTGTGTGTGTGTGTGTGTGTGTGTGTGTGTGTGTGTGTGTGTGTGTGTGTGTGTGTGTGTGTGTGTGTGTGTGAAAATAAATGAAAAAAAATTAGGCAAGCAAGCGCTATTAAACAGTATGAAAAAAAAAAAAAACTAGTAAACAAGAAGAAGATATACAACGAAAAAGCTAAACAGAATGAAAATAATAACAATATAGCCAAATAACAATGAAGAAACGGAAAAAACGAAAATTAGTACAACAAACAACAATGGTAATGACCAATGAAGAACTATACAATGATGAAGCAATGAAAGCAGTAAACAATATAGTAATAATGAAGAAAAAAAAAATTGACAGTAATAATGGTAACCAAACGGAGAACGTATTCAAGCCAAGCGAAGAAAACTATGACAAACGAAGAAACCTTGGCAGTGAAAATTATTGAAGAAGGCAATGCCAGCCCAAACCAGCCAAGCAGCAGCAAACGCGTGACAAGCGGCGGCGGCGGCGGCGAGCAAGCAGCAGCAGCAGAAAACGTCAGCAGCAGCGGCGGCGGCGGCGAAGAAGAAGAAACAAGCGGCAGCAGAAAAAGCGTAAGCGAAAAAGGCGGCGGCAAGCAACAGCAACTGGCGAGAAGAAGAAAATAAGCGAGCGAGCAGGCGGCGGCAGCAATGTATGGCAGCTGGCGGCGAAAAAGCAGCAGCAGCAGCGGTAATGACGGCAAGCAACCGATGACCAATGACGACGAAGAAGCGAAGAGCAGCAATGACGTGGTGACGTGGCGGCGTATTATGGCGAAAAGCGGCGAAGAAAAGCGGCCTTCAGTAACGTGGCGGTGGCTTCGCTGGCGGCGGCGGCGAGCATTGTTAGGCGACGCTGAAAACCGGCAGGCGGGCGGCGGCGGTGATGACACCATTGATGACGGCGGGCGAGCAGCTGACGGTGACCTGGTCGCTGATGACGAACAAGCTGACGAGCAGCTGGCGACTGGCGATGAAAGCGTGCTGGTGATGGCGGCGGGCGGCGGCGTGACGGTGACGAGCAGCAACCGCTGGCGGCTGTTGGCTGTTAGCGAAGCGGCAATGACCGGCAGCTGGCGGCTTGATGACGGTGACAATTGAGCAATTGAAGAAATGGTGTCGTGAAGGTAATGGTGGTGAAGGTAATGATGATGGAAGCAAACAATGATGATGACTGGTATTATTAATGGTGTTGAAAGAAGAAGTAGTGACGGAAAAGGTATTAATTAATTAATGAATGATGACAATAATGACGACAAAGCAGACGAGCAATGACAAACAATGGTATGCATTCGAGCGGAAAAGCAGTATTAATATTACGGTATTCGGTGATGATGGTCAATGGGGCGCATATCCTATGATGGTGTTGTTATCGTTGACCGGTGAAGAAAGTAATTGAAGAAATTGATGATGAAATTTGGAAAATTGTTGATATTGAAGATGATTGATGATGATCTATGATGATCTATTATTAATTGGTATTAATTACAGTATTCAATTATTAGTTAGTGATGATACAATTTAATTAATTAATTATTGAAGATGATGATGATTCAATTAGTGTTGAATGGTATTATTCAATTATTATTGTGTTGGTATTGATTGACCCATTCTGTTAATTGATACGGTAATTTGTTAATTGTTAATTTGTTATTTGGTGAGGCGAAGGAAGACGAAGACCTTAATGACGGTGGTATTGATGCAGACCTGTTGAAAAACCAAACTTCGACTGGTGACCAATGATGATATTCAATGACAATTATTGATGATGACCAAATGAGCAAACCAGTGATGACAATTTGTTAATGACCCGGATGATTAATCCCAATTTAATTGTTGTTGAATGACCTGATTATTCTGATGACAGATGAGCCATTGATTCAAATGATTGAAATTCGTGAAGAACAGAAGAAAGCCGAGCGATGAAGAAAACAATGGACGGTGATGGAAGAAACCAGGCAATGGTGGTGAAGAACGACGGTGACAATAGTGACGAGCAACAGCGTGACGAAACCTACGGGGCAGGCGTGGTGAAAATGACAGCTGGTGATAGTAGCGCGGTGGTAACAGAAAACGAAAACTAGTGACCCCAAAGTGGTGAAAAAGTAGAAGAACGACAAGCAACAACCAATGATGGCATGGCATGTAGACGAAAAATAGTATGAGGCAAAACAGTATGAAAGAACAAACAGAAGAATTAATAACGACGTATTCATCGCCTGAAAATATTAATGACAATATTATTAATAACAATTAATGAAAAACAATGGTAATTAGTAGTGAAGAAGCGTAGTAATAAATATTATTATTCCTAGTAAGTAAAGTAGTAACCTTCAATACAATGAAAAATGACAATATGATGACGTGACAAGCAGCTATTGTTAGTGGTAGCTATTAGTATTAACTGACGTAACAAGCAGAAAAATTAATATTGTATTCAACGCTAATGGCCGTATTAATAATAGTAAACTTCAACGTGATAATAGCGTAGTAATGAAGAAGAAGGCGGCGAAAAAGCGTGACCAGCAGCAAGCGCGGCGGCGGGCGGCGAAACCGGACCACCATTGTTGGTGATGATGACGGTGACGGTAGTGAAGAAAAACGGTGAGCGCAATGGAAGAACAGCTGATGACGAGAAGAAACTGACGCCAGCGTCGACCAACCTGATGACTGACCAGCCAGAAGCGGTGACCGGGCGGCAGGCGGTGACGGTGAACGTGGTGACCGGTAAAGCGGTGACGGTGACGGTGACCTGAAGGGCGTAGCCGAAGCAGTACAACTGAAGGTGACCTTCAACCAAAGCGGCAAAGGCAATGACTGACATATTGTGACGGCGGAAAAGCAGCGACTGTTATGATAATGAAAAATGACGATGAGCAGGCGATGAGAAGAAATGCTGAAGAAGAAACGATGATGATGAATATGGTGGTGTCGTGTTGTTGATGATGAAGAAGACTAAAGCTAAATGGTGCTAAATGGTATTCGTGAAGGCGTAGTGATATTGATGATAATAGTATTCGAAACAATGACAATGACAAATCAGAACATTAAAGGCGACAAGGTGAAGAACGTGGTGAAGAAGAAACTGAAGGATGATGAAGAAGAAAACGAAATAGTGATGATGATGATATTGAACGTGATGATGACGGTATTGAAGAACTGGTGTTGAAGCAGAAGAAGCGAAAACGTTGAGCGAAACGGTGACGAACAGGCCAGATGATGGTGGTAATGACAGGCGTGGTGAACAAGCGAGTATTGTTGAAGGAGGCAGGCGGGCAATGAAACCCATGGCAAACCGAAATTGTGAAAATTTGAATATAATTTGAACGAGCGGGTAGGCAATGAGCGAAGGAAAATTGAAAACTACTAGACCGTAGACAAGTGAAGGCGAGCCAATTGGAAAATTAATGACAAGAATAGTGGAAGAAAATTGAAGACTAGTGAATAATATGTGGTAATAGACGTGAATACAATTGAAGAGCCAAATTGTGAAGATGACAACCAAACGGAATGAACCAGTGAAAATTGAAGAACGAGAAGGAAGAAAACCCAGACAACCAAGAACAAATAGTAGACAAGAAGAAAATTATTAATGATGAAGAAAACGAAGAATTGTGTAAACAGAAAACGAGGTGACCAATTGTGGTAAAGCAATGAGCAATGAAGAGTGAACAACAATTGTTGTGTGAGCGGAAGCGAAAATTCAAACTGACATGAAACAGATAACATAGCCCCAATTGGTAATTATTAGTAGATTAGTAAGAAGACAGAAAATTATTCTGAAGAAAAACGTGAAAATAGCTAACCAGAAGAAGAAACAATGATGAAAAATATGAAAAATATTTGGTGGAACGATGAAGAGCGTGGCGACTAGCGAAACACCGAAGAAGCAAGTGATGGTGACGGTGGCCAGGCAATTCGGGCCGGACTACAGACAACCCATTACCGGTTATTCAACGGTGTGGGAACTACGATTGTTGATTTATTATAATTCCCATTCGGTCCACCCACCACCCCCCTGCTACCTGTAATTAATTATATAATTATAATTGGTGGTGGTGGTGGTGGAGGTGGTATTAATTGGTGTTGATGTTCAATTAATTAATTAATGGTGGTGGTCGTTGGTGGTCTATTAGTGAAGAATTTAATTGAACAATTATTACTACCAGTACAGGTGGTATTGACCATTGTTGAAGAACGGTGGTAATGAGGCATTGGTGTGGTATTGAAGGCAAGCGGTGACTGAAAAAATTGACCGTATACAGGCGGTGATGATGTGGTGAAGCAGAAAAATATTATTACAATTAATGACAACGTTGAAAAATGGGAAAAAAACAACGTGAGCAAGGTGACAAGCAGGCGGTGTTCTACAACCAAGCAGAAGAAACAGACGGTATTACAATGACAGTATTGTTGAAGAACAATTGACAATATTAGTAGTAGTGGTGTGGTGAAGAAAAGCTAACTGACCAATGGCTGGTAATTGAAGAACGTGACAAAGAGTGACAAACGTGACAATTGAGCAAGAAGAAGCAATGGAAAAATGAAGAACAAATGACAAACAATTAGAAAACGGCAATACATTATTAACGTGACCAGGCAAGCTAAAGTGAACAGATGACAAACAGTAGCGGGCAATGGTATTCGAAGAAGCATTAACGAAGAACAGCAGGCAGAGGGCGTGGCTTCAACAGTGAGCGTGACAGCTGTGGCTGGCGGGACCCCGAAGGAGAAACGGGCGGGAGAAGGAGCCGGAACCCCGTGTGTGTGTGTGTGTGTAACAACAAACCCCGAAACCCCGAACGGGCGGGGAACCCCGAAAAAAAAAACCCCGCGTGTGTAAACCCCGAAGGAACCCCGAAAAAATATATATAAGGAGAGAGAGAAAGTAGCTCGGAACCCCGAAAGGAGAAATAATAAATAAATATATTAATAAGTGAAAAAGTAAATATATATTATTATTATTAATAAATATTATTAGCCGGAACCCCGAAGGAGCCGGAACCCCGTGTGTGGGCGGGCGGGCGGGGAGAAAAAATATATAACAACAAATAAGTGACAAGCGAAAAATTAAACAAGCAAGCATAAACAACAAGTAACAACAAGCGTAAACAAACAATAATAATATATAATGAAAAAAAAAAAAATATATATATTATTTACGGGGGGGGTGGGGGGCGGGGTATATATTATTATTATATATATATATATATATATATATATATATATATATATATATATATATTAATTATTATTGACGGGCGGGCGGGCGGAACCCCGAAATAATAATAATTAATAAATAATTAATAATAATTATTAATTAATTATAATTAATTATATATATATATTAATTAATTATAAATAATTAATTATTATTATTATTAATTAATTATTATTATTATTATTATATAAGAAAGGTGGGCGGAACCCCGAAGGAAGGAGCCGGACCCCGAACCCCGAACCCCGTGTGAAAGGAGAGAGCCGTGGGAGAACCGTATGGCTGAAAACGAAAAATATGAGAAGTGACGAAAAAAAAAAAGAGTGGCAATGGTATTATTCTGAAGTGAAGAAGACGAAGAACCTGTGAGAGGCGACGATGATGAAGGCGGAAGATTCTGAAGGGCGTTGTTATTGATGAGCAGGCGAACAGGAAGAAAACAGTATGGAAGAACGATGAAGGTATTAATGATGATGAACAGGTAGACGGAAGGATGACGGTATTGATGACGGAAGGTGAAAAATTATTAATTAGCCATTGAAGAATTCTGACGGTATTCAATTGAAGGACTGATGAAGGTGATGATGATAATGGGGGCAATGATGATGAAGGGCGGAAGGCGAAGAACAGGTGAGCAGACGGTATGGATGATGACGGTGGTATGGTAGCCTGATGAGCAACCAATGGGGCGGTATTCAAGCAGATGACAGGTGTGTATTGGTGAAGAAAAGGCAATGACCATGTGTATTTGAAACGGGCGGGCGTGTGTGTGTGTGTGTGGCGGGCGGAAGGAGGGCGGGCGGGCGGGCGGGGAAGGAGCTAGCTAAAAAAAAAAAAAAAAAAAAAAAAAAAAAAAAAAAAAGGAGCCGGAAGGAGTATATTAATTAATAAATAATTATAATAATAACCGTGTGTTCCGAAAACAGAAGAAGAAACAAATAATAATAAAAAAAAAAGTGACAGCAAACAACAAAAATAATGAGCGAAAAATTCAACAGAGGAAAAATGACAAGCAAACCATATAGTGGTAGGCGACCAGTATTCAAGTATTGAAAAATTATTAAACAATGAAAATAAATGAAAACAGTAGAAATGAAGCAAGCAACAAACTAGTATTGAAGAACAAGCGAAGAAGCGAAAATGACAATATGACAAAACTATGTAGTGACGAAAAAGGAAAAACGAAAGTAGCAAGCAGCTAATGACAATGACTGGCAGCTGGCAGAACGTGAGCCAAAAACTGAAGAAGCGGTGAAAACGAAACAAAAACAGCGGTGAAAATAATGGCAAATTAGTAATGTATTAATAATGATAGTGAGCCAACGAGTATGTGGTATTAGTGGTGAAAAATGAAAGGTATTGAAAAGGTATTGAAAGAACGAAAATAGATGATGAACGTGGTAATATTAAATAGTAGTAATGACAATATTAAATGACGGAAAAGTAATGATGAAAGAAGAAGAAAAATTAGTGAGGAAGAAGAACAATTAATACAATGGGCGTGGTAATGAAGAAATGATATTATTAATAATCAACAATAAATAATAGACAGAAAAATAAACCGAAAACGGGGGGTATTAATTGTCGGCGAGAGCCAAATGACGAACGTGGCAGTACAAACGTTGGTCGGTATTATTAGTAATGACGAAAAATGAAGAAGCAGAGGTAATGATGAGCAGAAGGTAATGGTGAAAAAGTATAGTAAAATGGCCCAGAAGAAGAACGTGAAGAAGTGAGCGATGAAGAAGAACCTATTGTGGTGACGAAGAAGGTGAAAGATACCTACCCCGAAAGTAGCCGGGGTGTGTGTGTGTGTGTGTGTGGCGGACCCCGAAGGAGCCGGAAGGAGCCGGAAGGAGTGAGCCGGAAGGAGCCGGCGGGCGGGCGGGCGGGCGGGCGGGCGGGACCCCGTCCGGAAGTGAACCCCGAAATAGTAGGCAAATTGAAAATTGACGTGTGAAAATTATTGACGGAACCGTATGAGCCGTCGGAAACCGTAGGCATGACAAGCCGGAAACAGGCAAACGACGGTATGGGCGAGCCAAACTACAGTGAAAATTACAAACTATTAATGACAGAAAATAAGTGAAAGAACGGAAAAAACGTAGGCAAACCGACAATGGCATTAGTATTATTCAATGGAGAGCCGTGAAAATTGAACGAAGTGAAAAACCTTCAACGAAAAAATAGTGATAACAAACAGAAGCAAGTGGGGGGGTAAATATATATATATAGTAACAACCATAGGCAAAGTGAACGATTGGTGAGCTGAGCGAAGGCAAACCAGGAGCGTGAAGGTATTGAAGAAGTAGTGGTGGTGGAAGAGCTGGTGAGCAATGGTGGTGAAGGTAGTGAAACGGGCGGGCGTATTCGAAGAGCCGTGAAGAACAATGGTAGATAGTGACGAACGACGTGAAGAAGGCGGAAGAACGTGAAGAACAAGCGAGGACAAGCAGGAGGAAGAATGACCTACAATAGCGGTGGTAATGGTGAGCAGAAGCAGAAGAGTGGTAGTACCGAACGTGGGCAATTGAAGAAGGTAATGATGGAAGTGAGCAGTGGTATGAAAACCAATTGAAGAAGAAGGCGGCCAAGCGGTGGTGAAGGCCAGAAGAAGCGAATGACGAAGGCAGACGAAGAAGCCTGAGCGGTGAAGAAGAAGAAGCGAAAGACGAAAAATGAACAAACAGCCTGCGAAAATTTGTTGAGCAAGCAGGAAGAAAGACGGTATTCAATGAGCAGACGAGCAAAAAGTGAAGCGAAGGCGGACAACCGAAGGCAACAGCGTGACGAAACGGTAACAAAGCGACGGTTAAGCAGAAGGCGGCAATGACAACCAGAAAAACGTTGACGAACGGTTAATAAACGTGGCTGGTGACCGTATTCTGGCGGTTAGCCAACCAGACGGTATTCAGTATTGAAGAAACGTGATGAAGAACATTGGTAGTGACGGTATTGTGGCTTATTCACCTGGCGGTGGTGGTGAAGAAGCGGAGGCGGTGAAGCTCAAGTGACAGCAATGACAAGCGAACAGCAAGCAAGCGAAAAAGCATTCCTAATGACAACCTAATGACAATTAATTAGAGGGCGCTACAAGTATGGTGGTGGTGGTGATGTGAAGCAATGATGACGAAAACGAGCAAATGGTGAAGAAGCAGTATTATTAGTGACAAGCAAGCGAAGGTAAAGTGATAATAAAGCGAACGAAGCTATTAATTAATGAAGGCAATTATGACGTGGTATTGAAGAACAGCCTACAATGACGGTAGTGAAGAAGAAAGCAGTATTGGTGAGGGCGGTAATGATGACGATGACGCTGGTAGCTGGTGGTAATGACATTAATGGTGGTATTAATGACCAATGGTATTGACAATGGCGTGGTGAAGAGCAGGCGTATTCAAACGTGGCTTAATGAAGATGATGACAATATTCTTCGGTGACAAGCAGCTTATTGAAACGTGATGATGATGATACGGTGACAGCCGAAGCGAACATTGGTGATGTGTTATTGATGAAGGGGCCTGTGGTAGCCCCATGCAGCTCTGATATTGTTGAAGAGGTAGTGACGGTGACGGTAATGACCTTCAGCCTTCGGTGACGAAGGTGGAGGTGGTGAAGAACGAGCAGGCGGTGGCGTGGTGTCGAGCCTGACCAAACTAATGACGGTGTAGGCGAGCAACCGAAGGTGACGGGCGTGGTGGTAATGGAGGTGTGTGTTGAAGAAGTGAGCAGATGACGAAAAATGATGACGAGCAAACGTGATGATGAACGAAGGCGAAGAGTGGTGACGGTGAAGGCGACGAACAAGGATGATGATCGGTAACGTGGTGGTGGTGTGAAGGCAAGCAGGCATTCGAAGAAGCGGTGAGCAAACCGAACGGGGGGGGGGGCTTGAGCCGAAGGCAAAACGAACAGAGCGTGACGGTGAAAACGTTGAGCAGGCGAAGGGCGGCGGTGACGAGCGTGGCCAATGGTGGTGAAAAAAAACAGGTGATGGTGACGATTGAAGAAGAACAGCGAACGAAACGGCGAAAGCGGTAACGGTAACGACGGCGGCGGCTTGTTGAAGCTGATGAAGAAGAAACAGCTGATGACGGCGAAGGCGGGCAATGATGACGAAGAGTGACGAAGAGCCAGCTGACGAAGAAGTAACCAAAGGACGTGGCTATTGGTGGTAACTACCAATGACAAAGGCGGTATTAGTGAAGCAATGAAGAAAAGTATTGAAGAAGAAGAACAGTAATTATTCGAAGAACGTACAATGGTAAACAAACAAACAATGTGGAAAAAATGATACAAAATGATTATTATTAGTATTGAAGAAGCAAACAAACGTAATTATTAATAATGGCAACAATAGTAGTGAAGGCGAAGAATGGTATTAACGACAATATAGTAAAGCAAGCTAAATTAAACAAGCAGAAAGTAGTATGAACAATAAATAATGAATATTAACAATGGTGAACGAAGAATGAAAAGCAAACCATATGGCAATAAACAAGCAGAAGAAGAAGAAGCTAACAGAAGGAAAATATGACGAAGAAAAAACCAGTATTCAGCGGTGAAGAAGAAGGCGTCATTGATGAAGAAGAAGAGGTGAAGAACAGAAGAACGGTATATGAAAAAATATGACAATGAAGAAGCAAGCGTATTATTATTAATTATGTTGATGATAATAGTGATGACGAAGGCGGCGGTGAGCAATGACGAAGAAGAAACGTGGTAACCAGCAGAAGAAGGTAGTGAGCAAACGGTGAAGGACGAACAAGCGAAAAATGACGATGACGGTGTTGATGACGTTATTGATGAAGAAGAACGGCTACCAATGACCTGAAGGAGGTGACGGTAATGACCCAAAGACGAAGGAAAAACGAGCGAGCCTGTGGACATTATTGACGAGGTAGCCGGAACCCCGAAGGAGCCGGACGGGAAGGAGACAACTAAACGGAACCGTATTAGCGAGCCGGAAGAAACGGGGCGGAAAAACTATGACCCCGGAAAATAGGCGGGAAAATTGAAGAACGGAGCTAGTGACATGGTCGAACGAACGAGTAGTGAAAGAACGGAGGCGAAGACGGGGGGCGGAGCCGGCGGGGACAGAAGACCGGAGACGGTGAAGGAACTGAAGACGAAGACCTATTCAGTACGAAGAGGTGGCCGGCCGGACAAGGCCCAAACAGACGAGCCCAGACAACCCCAAGAAGACAATTATTCAGACAGGCATTGTGACAAATAACTAGTGAAAAAAGATGATGGTGGCGGAAGAACAAGCGGAAGAATACTAGTGAACAGGCGTGATGAAGAAAAAATTAGTAGCGGGGCATGACAGGCGGGACAGCCTACCCCCCCCCCAGTAACGAAGAACGGCCCGAAACCCGTAACGAAGAAGAAACGTGGCCCGAAGGAGGGGCGGGCGGGCGGGCGGGCGGGCGGGCGGGCGGGCGGGCGGGACCCCGAAGGAGCCGGAACCGAAACCGAAGGAGTGAGCCGGAAGTGAGCAAGCAAGCGGGCAAGCCGGACAGGCAAGCGGAAGAAAAAAACGGGGCGGGAGCAAATTCTAATAGTGACAATAATGAACGAGCAAGCAAACGTGACAAACAGAAAGTGGTAAACAAACAAATGGCGTAGTGAAAAAACAAAAACAAGCAGGCGTGTTCGTAAATAGTGGTGAAGCAGGCGCCGACAGAAGAAGGTGACGAGCGGAAGTAGGCAAAACCAAACCAGGCGTGGAAGAACAGCAAACAACAAACAATGGCGTGTTTTATGTAGTGAGCAGCAGGCGGGTAGTGAGCAGGCATTAATGACGAGCAGGCGTATTCGGCGGAAACCCCGGAAGCGGGCGGGCGGGCGGGCGGGCGGGAAGGAGCCGGAAGGAGAACCCCGTGGGCGGGGAACCCCGCCGGAACCCCGTCTCGAAACCCCGTCTCGCGCGTGGCTCGTGGGCGCGCGGGGAACCCCGTCTCGCGGAACCCCGTCTCGCGCGGGGCGGGGGGGGGGGAGGGGCGCGGGCGGGCGGAAGGAGAAGGAGAAGCAAGGAGAAAGGAGCCGGCGGGCGGACCCCGTGTCGCGCGTGGCCGGAAACAGAAAAAAAAAAAAAAAACAAACCGAATAACAAATATATGAACATATGAGAAAAACGTGTAATTATTAGTAGGTATTGGTATGAGTGACAGAAGAAGAGTATGACAGCCTGGCCGGAAAAAAAAAACTAGTAGGAGAAACGAAACGAAACGAGCAGCAAGCGAAGAGTATACCAAACTATTAGTGAGCAGAACTACCAAGCGAACGCGGCTTCAGATGAAGCAAGCGGGGGAGAAACAGGCAAGCGCCGTGGCGGAAACAAGCTAGGCGCCGCAAGCAAGCAAGCAGCGACAGAAAAGTAGGCGCGGGGGCGGGGCGCTGGATAATGGAGGGCGGTATCAATGGAAGAAGAAGTGTGGCCTGTTGAAGACGATTTGGTGGTGATCACCGCCAATCGTCATGGTTATCATCGTTGAAAATGATGACTCCTTAACAAGCAAGCCAGACAGTGTGAATAGTGGTCTATTAGTGACGAACAAGCAAACAACTAAAAAAAACAAAAAAATTGAAACAAAAATAACAAGTAAACAATGACGGTGGCGGTGGTGGCATTGAAAAAAATGCTATTAATAGTATGGTAGCGAAAAATGAAAAACCAATGGCGTAAACAACAAATGATGAAACGAATATGAAGCGCCGTGTAGGCAACAGCGAGCAGGCAAACGGGCGGGCGGGCGGGCGGGCGGGGACCCCGAAGGAGAAGGAGAAGGAGCCGGAACCCCGAAGGAGCCGGCGGGGGCGGGCGGGCGGGCGGGCGGCGGGCCCGAAGGAGCCGGAAGGAACCCCGAAGGAGCCGGAAACGGGGAGCCGGCGGGGCGGGCGGGCGGGCGGGCGGGCGGGCGGGCGGGGAAAGGTAAATATATATTATTGAAAAAGTGTGTATTTAATAAACGAAAAAAAAAAAAAGGCAATTACAAGCAGAGGAAGTGAAAGGCAGCAGTAAATAATGAGCGTAGCGAACGAACCGAAGAAGCGAAGACAAGAAACCAATAATGAAAAATGACCGAAAAAACGAAAAAAAAATGAAGAAGAAAAACGAGCAAACGTGAAGAAAAGAAAAACGAGTGAGCGCGCTGAAAACGTGACAGCGTAATAGCGAAAATGACAGCATTACCTTCTGCGTGAAGAAAACCTTGTATTGTGACAGCAAGCAAGTAGTGAGCGAGCGTGGTGTGGCGGGCGGAAGCAAGTGAGGAGGCCGGAAGAAGAAGGGCGCGGAAATGAACAAATGGTGGCGACGTGAAGGTGATGCCAGCGTGAAGGCGGCAAACGGTAATGGTGAAGGCTGTGGTGAGCGAAGGCAAGCGAAGGAGAAGAACGGAAGGGCAGAAGAAGGAAGGTGATGACTGTGGTGGCGGAGGCATTCAACTGGTGACGTGGTGATGAAGAAGAAATTCAACCATAATGAAAGCCGATGAAAGCAGCCAGTAGTGAAGCAAGCGGGTAACGAACAACCATGGCGTAAAGCAAATGAGTTAATGACCGGTATGACGAGCATTACGTGGCTAATGAAAAAGCGAGTGGCGGCAATACACCAACCGGTAATGACGAAGCGCTGGAAGAACAGAAACGTGAAGGCGGCAATGAAGGTAATGACGGTGAAAACCGGCGACGGAAAACCGGAAGAGCAGGCGTGACGTGGTGAAAAAAATAAAGCGGTACAATGAAAAAAAAAAAAAGTGTTAGTAACCAACCTGAAGAAAAACAGGCAATGACGTGAAGAGCGAAGGAGGAAACGACGAAGAAGGCAATGACGTGACAGGCGCTAATGACGACAGTGAGCAAGCAGTGAGCGAAGAGCTGAAGGCTAATAATGACGAAAAAGGCGAAGGAGAAACGGAAAACAAGGGCATCAAACAACAAGCGGCGAAAACCGTGGTAACAACAACAAGCAGCAGTTGGTGAACAAAAAATGAAGAAGGCAGCAAGCAAGGCCAGCGAAACAAGCAGCTAATGAAGAAGCAGCAGTAGTAACAACAACAACCAGCGAAGCAGCGAAAAAAAGCAAACGGTAGTAAACGAAACAGCAAGCAATGACAGCGGCAAGCAATGAAGAAGAACAGCCGAAGGGCGGTAATGACGAGCTAGCGTGGTGGCCGTGGTGTGAAGGAAAGTTGACGTGGTGAGCAAGCGAGGAGAGACAGTAGTAGACGGAGAAGGCGGAGGAAGACAATGATAATGGCAGAAGGTGAGCGTAAGCAAACAGATACCAATGAAGGAAGAAGATATACCAATGAAGAATAATCTAGGTGTCAATGGTGGACAGGCAGACAATTGTAGACGGTGAAAATTGTAGGCGAAGACAATGACAAGTGAAGAAGCAAACTAGTACAAATGACAACCTAATGACAATTATTAATTAGTGGAAGAAGGCGAGGTATGGTGGTAAACAGGCGAACTAGTGATATTAGTGGTGAAGAAGCGGAAGATTTAGTGATGATGATGACAATTATTAATATGATGAAGTAGCTGGTAATAGTAGTAGGTATGCGTGAGCGTATGGTGAAGTATGCGGTATTGGTATGGTAGTATTCAAGTAATAGATGAAGCGAAAGACGAAATTAAATAACTAACGTAATTATTAATATGAAGAACGAAGGACATGGCGTGAAAGGAGCCGGAAGGAGCCGGGCGGGCGGGCGGGCGGGACCGAAAGGAGCCGTGAAAGGAGAAAGGAACCCCGTATGGGCGGGCGGGGACCCCGTGTGTGTAAGTGAGCCGGGCGGGCGGGAGCCGGCGGAAGGAGCCGGCCCCGAAGGAGTGGGCGCGTATATTAATAATAGGCGGGCGGGCCGGAAGGAACCCCGAAAGCGGGCGGAAGGAGCGGGAGCCGGCTCCTTCGGGGAGCCGGAAGGAGCCGGCGGGCGGGCGGGGGCGGACCCCGAAGGAGCCGGCGGGGGGCGGGCGGGCGGGAGCGAACCGAAATACAAACGGGCGGGACCCCGAAGGAGCCGGCGGGCGGACCCCGAAGGAGAAGGAACCCCGAAGGAGTGTGTGTGTGCTAGTGAGCCGGGCGGAACCGAAGGCAGGCAAGCGAAAAAATTCATGCAAACGTGAAAAACAGGCAAGCCAAACCAGGCAAGCAAGCAAGAAGGAAACTATAAACGAAGGCAGGCAAGCAAAGCGAAATAGACAGCAATATAATGAGAAGCAAACCGTATGAAAGCCGTGTAATACAAGCAAAGTGAAGCTAGAGAAGAACGTGTGGCAAACTAACCTTCAAGCAGAAAAAAAAACAACTATTGTTGGTCAACAATGAAGAAGGAGAGCTGACGTTGACATTGACGAGCGGCAGGCAATAGCTAATTGATGACGGTGGTATTCAGGCGGTATTGGTGAAAAACCGTTGCAGGCGGTGACAGCAGGCGGGCGAAGATGACAAAACGGTGAAAATGGTGAGCAACCGAAAACGGAAGAGCGTGGTGACGACGTGAAGAAACGTAGGCGGTGGGGGGCGGGCGGAAAGCGAGCGAGCAGGCGTGTTGAGCAGGCGGCGTTCCGTTCGAGCAGGATATCGAACGCCGACGGTAACTGATGACAGCGGGCGAAAACGACAATGGAAGTGACGAGCGAAGAACGGTAGTGATGACGAGCAGGAGAAAAACGCCAGCTTGAGCGAGCAGGCAGCCAAAAGCAGCGAAGGCGTGACGAAGGCTTGACGGAAGAGCGGGCGGAGTAACCCGTGGCAACCGTGACGACGATAATATGTGACAGAAGAAGCAGAAAAGTAACAATAGTGACTAATGTAGAAAAAACAGTAGAAGAAAATAGTAAACAAATAAAGGCATGGCTCTAATGAAAAAACAAACTAATGGTAACAACAGAAAAAACGAATATAGTAGGCGAAACGTGAAGAAGAAAAACGTGAAGAAACAAAACGAAAAATATGAAACAAACGAAAAATGACGTGATAATAAACAAACAAAATGGTGTATTAATAAAGCAAAATAGTGAAAAACAAAACAATGGAGAAGCAAACCCTTCTGTATATGTATTAAACAAGCAGTATTAACGAAACAGTAACGAAAATTCAAGCAAGCAGCAAAGCAATAATCAAGCAGCAAGCAGAAGAACAAACAAGCAGAAAAAGCAAGCAATGGTATTGAAGAAGAACAACAAGTAGCTAATAGTGAAGAAGATGAAGAACAACAACAGAAAAATTACAAACAACAATGACAACCAATTTAACAACTATTGAAGAAAACTGGCGGTATTGAAAGACTTAAACAGCAATAACTGAAAAGAAGCGAGCATGAAGAAGGACATTGGTGGTTGTGACAATTGAAGAACTAAAGTGAGCGAGCGTATTGACGTGAAGGTAGAAGAACGATGACGATGAATATTCAACCTTCTATTAATGATAGTGAGCGTGGTGAAGAAGAAGATGACGAAGAAACGAAAACGAACAAACAACAATGAAAATGAAGAAAAAAATTAATGACTAAGGCATTAATGATGATGATGAAGCGAACCATCGAACGAAATATAATAATGATGAGCAATAATGATGATAATTAGATGATTATTGAAGAATAGTATTAGTATGTATTGTATTTCAATGATGATAGTGAAGAAGGTGGTGACGGTAGTAGTAGGTATTGAACAGGTGATGGTGAAGGTGACAAACTGTTAATTACAATTACGAAAAGGACGAACCAATTCTAAAATTATTCTGGTAGGTATGGTAATGACAGCAATGACCATGACGGAGGGGCAGGCCGGAAGGCGGTGAGCTTATTGACAAACGGCAAGCGGCAAGCAGCAAGTAGCAATTATTGTGTGGCGGAAAAATAATATGGCGGGGGGCGAAAAATTAAACAGTAGTATTATTAATGACTATTGTTGAAAAATATGACAGAAAATAGTATGAAGAAAAACAAATATAATAATATATATGTATTAATAATAAGCAAGCAAGCTGAAAACAATATATAGAAGGCAAGCAGAAAAATGAAAAAAAAAATAGTAATGATGAAGAAAAAAAAAAAAATTCCTATTGAAGAACTACAAGTGGTAGTGACAATGACAGTAGTAGTGATGACGAAAGCGAAACAACCGAAAATGACGTATGGTGAAAACTGAAAAGCGTGAAGAAGCGAAAGCAAACAATACAGCAATGACGACGGCGGCAAGCGACAGCTGGTAATGACAGTAGCCCGAAACGGCTTGCGGAAAAAAACGGTAGGCGGAAAAATGACCGAAATAATTGAAGGTAGTATGTGTCTCGAAAAATGACGAGCAAGCAATGGCAGAAGAAATACAAACGAAGAAGTAATATATTGAAAAATATTGACGAAGAAAATGATGAAGAAGCCGAAGAAGAATGATGGAAAATAATCGAAGAAGCGTGAAGAAGAAGGACAATGACAATGAAGCGGTGGTGACGAGCGTGGAGGCGGTAGTGAACCTAATAAAGCCTGAAGCAGAAGAACAATGACAATCAACAGTAGTGATGATGAAAAATGAACGACGAATGACGTGGTAATGAAGAAAATGACGAAGGTAATGATGACGTGTGATGAAGCAGATGACAATTCAGAAGAACAGAAGAAGACGGTGGTGTTGAAGAAGAAGCAGTGACAAAATTGATGAGCTGGTGACTAGTATTCAAATGATGACGGTAATGACGGTAATGACGTAGAAAACACAACCTGACAGTAGCTACCAATGGCAGAAGACGCTAAATGACTGTACGGTGGTGACCAGCAGGCAATGGCGGGCGAGCGAAGAAGGTGAACAAACGGTATTCAAACGAACTACCAGGCGGTATTCTTCAATGGTATTCAGTGGTGGCGGTGAAGAAGGCGGGGGGGCAACCTGTTGTTATTCGGTATGGAAGGGCGGTGACGAGAAGAACAGAAGAACTGGTGATGGTGTTGATGATGACGGTGATGATGACCGGTCAGGGGGGGCCAGTGGGCAAGCCGGTGAAAACCGGTGACAATGACAGGCGTGATGACCGATGACCAATGGGCGATGATGACGGTGAAGAAGATGACAGGCATGTGGTGAGCAACAAAACGGTGATGACGGTGAGCGGAAGAGCAGGCGGTGAAAGCGGGCGGTGAAGCAGAGCAATGGCGTGAAGAAAATGGCGGTGTGGTGTGGTGAAGGAAGAGGAGTCCGGACCCCGAAACCGAAATAGTGAAACCCCGTGGCGGGCGGGCGGGAACCCCGAAGGAGAGAAACAGAAGGAGAAAAAACGGGCGGGCGGGCGGGCGGGGAGTGTGTGTGTGTGTGTGGGGAACCCCGACGGGGAGTAAATAAACCCCGGCCGGCGGGCGGGAGTGAAAGAAAGGAGCCGGAACCCCGTGTGTGTGTGTGTGTGTAGTAGGCAACCGAAGGAGAAACAAACCAAAATACAAACGTGAAAAACCCCAAACATTGAAAATAAACAAGTGGCGGAAAATTATTAGCCGGAAAATGGTGAAAAATTGAAAAATTACCTATTTCTTAAACAGTATGGAAACCAAAAAAATTATTAGGCAGTATGAAAAATTCTGAAAAACCGTAAGAATAGTAGAAAATAATAATTATTCCCAGAGGCAACAAATGGCGTGAAATAATAAAAAACAGAGGAGAAACAGAGACGAAAACGACCTTGACCAGCGAAGACAAGTGAAAACCTACAAGTGAAGAAGCAGCAAGCGCCAGGCAGCAACCTACAAGCGTGACAAGAAGAGCGCACGAAGAGCTTAGTAGTGAGCAGAAAACGGTGACCCAGCAGAAGGAAGAAGAAAGCATTAGCGTGAGCGAAAATTTGGCCAGGCAGGAAGCGAACATTGATATTGATGAAAAAATGGAAACAAAGAAGGTAATTGTTAATGACGGTGAAGAAACGAAACCGGTAGTGATGAGCGTGGTGAACCAACCTGATGGTGAGCAGGCAGAAGAAGAAAAAAAAAATGACGAGCCAGCGAAATGACAATGAGCAATTGATGACGGTGTGGTCGAAGAAGCGGTAAACGCCAAACCTTGACCGGTGACGAACGTGTGGAAGAACGGCGAACCGAATATTGATTGAGCAATTAGTGATGATGACGTGAATGGTGACCAATTGTTAATGGTATTCAGGCGGGCGAAGAATATTCAATGGCTTCAGGCATTGTTGACGACCTGGCGAAGAAAAATGACGACCTTATTCGAAGGACAGACGGTGGTATGATGACGACGATGATGGTATTCAGCCAAACGGCAATGATGCCAATGACAATGGTATTGTTAATAGAAGAAGAAACGAAGAAGGCGGTGAAGAAGAAGAAAACGAGAAGGCGAAGAAAAATGACGTGGTATGGTGATATTCTGGTAGTACTACAAGCGAAGAAGAAAAGCAGTAATTAATGAAGAAAAATAGTAGCTGGTAGTAAAGAAGAAGAAATAATGATGACGGTAAACAGCGGAAAAACTAAACCTTAATGATGGCGACGAAAACCAGCGGTGAACGTATGGCGGTAGCGTGAGCAAAAAAAACTGGCGAAAAAAAAAACGTGATGAGGCGGTAATACAGCAATGACAGCGAAAAACGGCGGCTTCAGCTGACAGTAGTGACAGCGGCGGTAGCGAAGAAACTGAAAAGCGTACAGCGAAGAAGAAGAAAAAAACCGTGTGTGGAAAACGTGAAAATATTCTGGTGAAAGCGAAAGCAAGCGGAAGAACCTGGTAGTGAGCGGGAAGAATGACAGGCGTGTGTGAGCCGGGGAAAACCAATGAAGGCGATGAAAATTCAGAGGTAACAATAGGCGGACAATAGCTATGAATGGACAATCCTAGTGAAGAAGAACCAGGCGGTGTGACAGCTCGGGAGAAAAACCTGAGGAAGAAGTAGATGGTAATTGAGAAGAATAATGAGCAGACGAAGAAAATGACAGTATTGACGGAGAAAACTATTGAAGAAGAAACCAGGTAGTGGCGGAAGAAAATAGTGAGCGTGAAGAAACCTGTTGGTGGTAATGACAGTGACGAATGACGTGACAGCCAACCAGCAGGCGAATGACGAAGGGGCGGTAGTGGTGGCGTAGCCAGCAAACGTGATGACGCGTGAAGGCGGTAGCGGAAAAACAATGAAGATGACAGTACGAAGAGGCTTCAGGCAGGCGAAGATCGGTGGCTTCTGGTGACGCTGACCGATGACGGTAACTGACCTGTTGGTAGCGTGGTAATTGGTAGTGGTGGTAATGACCGGTGACCTGGTGACGGTGGTGATGACGGTGATTGATTGACGTGACGTGGTGAAGGGCCAGTGGTGATGACGAACTGGTGATGGTGACGGTGATGATCAGGCGAAGAAGGCGGCAAGTGACGAGCGTGTGACGACCAGCCAATGACGGAGAAAAACGGTGGTGAAGGCGGTGACCAAATGACGGTAGTGACGGGCGTGAGCAGCGGTAGTGACCGAAGAAGAAGCCTGATGAGCGGCAGGGGGAAGCGACTAATGACCAGTGACGAGCAGTATGCGGTGACGGTGACGTGGTGACAACGGTGAAAACGTGGCGACAAGCGGTAGTGAGCGAAGAGAACAGCTCATTGGTGTTGACGGTGAAGAAGGGCCAAATGGCTATGGTGACTAATGGTGAAGAAGAACGTGGTGGCGGTAGTGAAGAAAACCTGATGACCGTGACAGGCGAAGAAGAAAGTGAAGAAAGCGAACGTGGCTTCAGCTGACCGTGAAGGCGTGAAGAAAATGACGTGAAGAAGGCGGTAATTGATGAAGAAGGCAACTATTGGTGAAAGTGACGGTGGTAGCTGGTGAAGAAAAGCGAAGAAGCGTGGGCGAAGAAGAAGAAGCCGATATTGGTAGCTGAACCCAATGACCTGGTGACGGTGGTGATGAAGGGCGAAGAAGAAAAAGCAGAAGAAAAAAAGTATGGTGTGTATGAAGAATACCGACAGCGAAAGGCAATGATGAAGAAGCGAAGAAAACGGCGAAAGCGGTAGCGAACAGTAAAGCCGTAATGAAGAAGAAAACGTGGCAAGCAGAAGAAAAACTAATAATGGCTTATTATTCAAGCGCATATGAAGCAAAACAACAACAGTGGTGGCGGCAACGAAAAATGAAAAATGACAGAAGAAGAAGCAAGCAGGCAGCAATAACCGAAGGCGTGAAAACATCGTGGTGACCGAAGAAGAGCGAGCAGAAAAACAGAAGAAAAGCAGAAAAACGAAAAGCAAAGACAATAATGAAGAGCGCGTTGAGCAATGACAAACAACAGCAGCAATGATGCAACAACGACGAAAACCAGCGGTAATGACGAAAAACAGCAGAAGCAAGCGGCAACAATTAAAGCAATGGTGAAGAAGAACCAACAGGCGGTGGCGGCGTAGCGTGGCGCCTTAATGGCGAAGGCAACCGTAGTGAAAAACCAGAAGCAACAGCGGCAAACGTAACGAGCAGAAGCGAGCGGCGAAGAAGAAGAAGGCGGTGGTGAAGAAGGCGGTGGCGAGCGAGCAATGGGGGCGCGGCGGTGGTGACAATTATTCAGGCCAGGCGGCGGCATTAGTGAGCGAACAGGCGGGGATGGAAAAACGACGAACGGTAGCGTGAACGTGAAAGGTGAATAATGATGAACAATTAGTGACGGTATTATTGATGAGCAAACCGAACCAGGCGTAATGGTGAAAAGGTGGTAGTGGTGGTGACGAGCTCAGGCTGACAGACGAAGAAAATGACGGTGGCAGGCTAATGGTGTATTAGCCGACCAGAAGAAGAAGGCGTGGGTGTTGAGCATTCAACCGGCGTGAGCTGGTGAAGGTGACGATTGTTACAATTACCAGACGGGGTGATTTATTGAACACCACCTAATTTTCTGCAAGACGGTGGTCTGATTCCCGTGTGGGGTGATTATATTACCAAACAGTGCTAATTCTGATGATATTGGTGGTGTTCTGATTACAACACACTGATTTGAGCCATTGATTGAATTCATAATGAATGATGAATTCCCCCAGTTCTTCCCACATGCCGGAACCCCATTGAACTATTTAGTTACCTTCAATTCTGATTTATTTGCAATTTTGAAGAGCTACATTCTGATTACAAAATTTTACCACATTCAGTTCTCCACCACCATTTACCACGTTCTTGGACCCGTTGGGCCCCAACGTTCCGATTTGCCACAATTTAAGTTCCACTGTTGACGTTTGTTCAGTTCCCCACCACCAGTTGTTCACCGGTTGTTCCACCACCATTCCATTTTCCGGACCTTCCCATTCCCGGTTCTACGACCAGGATATTCCCCAGTTGAACCAGTACCGAACTAGGGCCCAATTCCAATTCGAACCGACGAGCCATTCGTTTGAACCTTGGTTGTTGTTGATTAAGTGGTGCAATTGAACCCCATTACGTTGGTAATTGCAATTGCAATTCTTGGTGAACTAATGGCTGTCCCAGTATTCCACAATTGTTGTCCCATTGTAGGAGCCTATGATGATGCCCATTTGGTATACATTCTTGTTGTTGTTCAGCCAACCATTGATTATTGATGGTGTTGGGCAATGATGAACGTGGTGTACATTGTTATTACCATTGTTAGTATTAGTATTATTGATGTATGGTGGTGGTGGTATTATTAGATGGTAGTAATAGTAACGAAACTAATGACAATAACTAATGATGTTATTAGTATTAATGAAGAAAAATGAAAATAATGGTGATAATAATAATAAATGTATTCAGAAGGCAAGCAAATACAATTGAAAAATTAAAACAAATGAAGTATGATGAAAAATAGTAATATATAATAAATATAAACAAATAATGAAAAAAAAATAAATGAAAAAATGACGATGAAAAGCAGAAAAAACCTATTATGGTGACGTGTATTCGAAAAACTGGTGAAAACTGAAAAGACAAACTATAGTAATAATAACAACAAATAATGAAGAAACGTGGTAATATTAATGAAGAAGAAGAAGTATTAACAAACAACAAGCATACGTGGAAAATAATAGTGAAAAACTAATATGAGCCTGACAATGAAGCATGTGAAGGCGAAGAAGCCAGTGCAAGCTTCTGCGGAAGGAGCCGGAAGGAGTGAGAAAAAAAACGGAACCGACGGGCGTGGTAGTGGCGGAAAATTGAAGAAGGAGGGCGGGAAGGCGGAAGTGAAGAAGGCGGGCGTGTTGGACGGGGCCGGAGGTGGGAGCCGAAGGTGACGAAGGAGCTAATTGACGGTAGTTGAGCCGTGGCGGGCGGCCGTGGAAGAAGTGAGCGGGAGAAGAAGGAGAAGAGCCCAATGAGGCAATTGACGGTAGTGGGCGTGAAGGTAGTGACGGGGACTGAAGAGGCGAATGAGGCGAAGTAGTACAGCCAGCCTGGTAGAAGGCGAACGGACTGGCCGTGGTGGTGGTGAAGGAGCGAGGCGGGGCCGGCCGGGGCGGTGGGCGGGCGGAAGGCCACCGAAGGCCGAAGGAGGAGACGGGGGGGCGGGCGGCAAGCGAGCGAAGGTGGCGGGCGGCCCGGCCAGGCCAGACGAAGGAAGGGGCGGGGGCGAATGAAGGAGAATGAAGAGTGAGCCTGTGACCCCAACGGTGGCGTGACGAGCCGTGGGAAGAACGAAGAAGACGGGGCGGGCGGGCGGGCGCGCGGGCGGGCGGGGGCGGGGAACCCCGAAGGAGAAAGGAGAAGGAGTGAAAGGAGCCGGCAAGCAAACCGAAAGGAACCCCGAAAAAAAAATATTAAATAATATGAAAGGAGAGAAAGGAGGGACCCCGAAGGAGCCGGAACCCCGAAACAAAATAAAACCCCGAAGGAGAAGGAGAAACGAAAATAATATATAGTAGTAATATATGAAAGTATGAAGAAAATACGAGCTATGAAAATACGGGGGGTATGTATTCGTATTATTAGCTTCAGCAAACGTATTATTAACCCTATTAGTATGAAAAACAACAAGAAGAAGAAACCGTAACCAGTAGTAGACGTGGCAACTGGTGGGCAACCAACAAGCAGAAACAACGAGGCAAGCGTAGCCTTCTAATGACTCCCCAACCAGCAGCCTACAACCATTTCCTTTCACATCTGTATGAAAAACTGGTAGGCGAAGCAGAAACGAAGGTGAAGAAGAGGGCGCTGACGAGCGTAATGGTGTGTACAATTATTATTAGTGAAGACGGTGTGGTATTATTACAATGACAAATTACTGAAGAAATTTAGTATTGAAGCGGCAAACCAATAATTATGACAGTTGTGAAGAATGACAGAAAAATGAAAAATGAGCCGAACAAGGACAGATGAAGACCTAGTGAACAATGAAGAATGACCAAGTGAAACCAATGAGCAGATGTAATAGTGGTGACAACTGAAGAACAATGATAATAGATGAATAGTGATAGGCGAAAATTAGGTAACTGAATAGTTGACGAGCAGAAGAACAGAAGAATGATGACAATGATGATTATTAATTGAAGAAGAAACAATTAATGAAGAAGAATGAAGACAGTAGTGAAGACAATTAGTAGTGAAGAAAACAGCAATTGATACAATGAAGAAGAAGGTGACAAATGATGACAAGCGTATTATTAACCAATGACTAATAGCGAGCAAACGGAAAAGACGGAAAATTGGCGGTAGTGACTAATAACGGGAGGAGAAGGCAGAAGAAGGAAGAAGAAAGACAATGACAATGGTATTCGGTAGTATGTGGTGAAGGTGCGGAAGGCGGGGGGCGGGCGGTGGGGGGAAAAACGGTGTGGTAGACGTTACTAGAGCATGAAGAACGAGCGTGGTAGCGTAGTAGACGACGAGCAGGAGCGAGCCAAGCGAAAATGACGAGCGGAAAGGCGCTGGCTGAAGAATGACAGGCGGTGAGCCGGTGAAGGCGGAAAGGCGAAAGCGAAGAAGTACCAAGTGACGACCTTTATTCTGAGCAGAAGAAGCAAGAGAACCAGAGCGAAGGCGGACAGCGAAAAACGAAGCAAGCGGGGCGTGACAGAACGACAGAAGAAACTATTCTGGCGTGTGAAGCGAAAAGAAGAAAACTAATTAGTGAAGCCGTGACCGAAGAAGTAGTGACGAAGGCTAACCCTGAAAAGAACGAGCAGAAAAACTGGTGACGTGAAAAATAGCCAGGCGTGGCCGAAAAGAAAACCTGGCCGACCTGAAAAGCTAAGCGAAGAAGCGAACAACGACGAAAAACCGGCGGGCGGGGAGCCGGAAGGAGGGCGGGCGGGGTGGCGGGCGGGCGGGAAGGAGGAGCCGGTAGCCGACGGGCGGGCGGAAGGAGAAAAACGGGCGCGGGCGACAGAAAAAAAGCGGAAGAATGAAAGAAAAAAAAGCGACAATAAATGAGGCAGAAGAAGAATATGTGTTGACAGCCTTGAAGATTGACAACAACTATTAGTACAATGAGCTGGTGAAGGAATGGTGAAAATGGCAAACGTGAAGAAGCAAGCAGCAAACCTGAAATAGTAGCGGAGAAACTGAAATTGTGAAAGACAGGCGAGCAATTAATGAGCCAAACTGAAGAAGAAGCAAGCAAGCGAAAAAAAACAGGTAAGTGAAGAAGTAACAATAGCGAAAACGGGAAAGTGAGGAAGGCAATACAAGCAGACATTACAACAAGCCCAACATGGCAAAATGACAATGGCGAGCCGAAGAAGCAGCGAGCAAGCATAGCCAGACGAAGGTGTGCCGGTAGTGAAAAAAACTATTCTTAATGACGGCGGGCGTAGGCGAAGCAGGCGAAAACCCTTCTGGCGGCGGAAAAATAACTAATGTGAGCCGTGAAGAAAAACGTGAAGAGCAATGAGCTAAACGAAGAAGCCGTGAAGAAGCGGGCCGAACTGACGAAAAAGTGGCGGAAGGGCGTAATGGTGAAAAATGACGACAGCAAAACGTGATGGTGAAGAAGAAGGTGACGGTGGTGGCGTGAAGCGAACAGCGGTAGCCATGGAAGAGCGAGCCGACAGCCTTATTATTAGTGACAGATAAAGTGGCGGCAAGCGAAGACAGCAAGCGATGATGACGTGTGGTGGTAATGACAAAATAACCGTTAACGTGAAAGCTAATGAAGGTGGCCAGTATTGTTAGGCGGCGAACGTGAAGAAAAATAGCGGAAAGCGGAAGAACGGGGGGGGCAATGAAAGAAGGTGAAGAGCGGCAGCGAGAAAAAGCGAGCGGCGAAGGCAGCAGCGAAAAGAAGGCGGGCGAGCCGGTACTAGTGGTGACAATGAAAAGCAGCCCAAACAACCAGGCGAAGAAACGTGAGTGATGTGGAGAACTAATGGGGGCATGGAAGCAAACAACCAAACGTGGTATTATTGAAGAAGAAGCAGAAAACAATGGAAAAGGCGGAAGAACTAGCTAATAGTAGTGGTAGTATTGGTAATAATCAAAATGATAAAGAAACTAGTAATTATTAGTGAAGAACAATCATTCAAACGGTGGTGTGGAAACGAACAATTGATGATACAAACAACCAATTATTATTCTGGTCTACAAGGCGGAAACGAGCAATGATTTCGAAACGGTGGAAACGAAGAAACAGAAGACAACTGATGGCTTAGTGAAAAAGTAGTGACGTGACAATGGCAGAAAGCAACAGTATGACGGCGGTGAGCCGACGGAAGGCGAAAAATATGAAGCGAAGAAAGGCAAGCGGAAAAACCGGAGAGCGAAAATTTGAGGCGACGAACGACAGAAAGCGTGGTGGCGGAAAAATTCAATGGTGAGCGTAGTAGGCAAGTGAGCAGACGGAAGGTGAAAATGAACCCTTGAAGGAAGAATGAAGACGGGCAAGCAATGAACGGAAAGGCGAATAGTGACAATGACAATTACTTCAAGCAGAATAATGACCGTGAGCAAAGTGGAAAAGGCGGAAAACCCAGGTGGCATGTTGGTCGGTCGATTATTATTAGTGGCTAGACGGAACCGGAGAATATGACGAAGGAAGACAGCCAGCCAATGAAGAAGAAGAAAGTGGCGGCGGTAGCTGGCCGAAGAGATAGAAGAGGATATGCCGGCGAGAAGGCGAGGGCGAAGCGAAGGCAAGCCCAGGCGAGGAAGAATGACGAGCGGTAGTGACGGTGTGACGAACGGTGAGTACAGACGGTAGTGGTGGTGTCGAGCGGGCATCTACAAGTGAGCCAACAATGACGAGCATTGAGCAGCAGAAGAAGCGAAGAAGGCAATACAGCCGTTGAGAAGGAAGGCCAGTAGTGAGAAATTGACAAAAAAAAAAACGAAAATTTGGTGAGCGGGCGACGACGGGCAGCGAAGAATTATGATAGGGCGGTATTGAACGTGTATAGGCAGAAAATTGTTGGAAGCTGAAGGCAATTATGGTAGGCCGGAAATGACAGTAGGAAAATTGAACGGAAGAACTGAAAGGCGAAAATTGGAACAATGTCTAGTACAGTAAATGAGGCGGAAGGAGCCGGAGGTATTCATTATTGAGCCATTGTAGGCGTGGTGAAGGTGGTGACGAAATGAAGGAAGGTGAAGATAGTCCAGACGTGCCACCACACCAAGTGAAGGTGTAGACGGAGGGCGAAGAGTGGTATTGGCAAGCGGAAGAACTATTGAAGGCATTGGTAAGTAGTGATATTATTCTTTGAAGACGTGGTGTGAAATTCAAACCGTTCGGAGAACAGACCGTAGTAGTGTGAAGAAGATGAAGAAGATGAAGAACAAACCTGGTAGTAGTGATGGCGCCTTCTTGAAGGTGTGCCCGAAGAATAGTACAATGTAGCGGAAATTCCAATTATGGAAGGCGACAATGACAGTAGGCGGAAAATGATGAAGAAGGCTGAGCCAGCCCAAACGGTAAAACAATGAAGAACAACAAACCTTCCAGCGGTGGCAATTCAGACATGTAACTGACGGTGAAAAAAGGCGGCAAACGTGAAAACTGACAAACGAAAATCAACAACTGGCAAGCATGAGCAGAAGAAGCAAGCCGTATGGGCAACAGAAAAACGTAGGCAAACGTGGCGACAAGCGAAACATGGCGTATAGCATACAGGCAGGCGTGAGCAGGCAAACTGAGCCCAACCGGCAAGCGAACCGGAAGGCAATGAAAAACTAACGAGAAAACAATAATGGAAGCCAGTATGGACAATGGTATGAAGAAGAAGCAGCTGGTGTGGTAAACGGGCATGAGCAATGACCAGCAAGCAGGCGAAGAAACCGACGAATAGTGAAGGCAGCCTTCAGGCGTATCTGACGAGCAGCCAGGCGTGTGGCCATTAGTGGGCGCTTCAATGAAGAACAGCCGGAAGAAACGAAGAAGAACGTGACAGCGAAAATATGACGTGTGGTAGCGAAGGGCGAGCGAAAAAATTGAAGAAGCCAACCGGTAGCGAAAAACCGAACCAATGCAAGTGAAAAACGGCGAAGAACAGCCAAAAAAACGAGCAGCTTGTTGAAGTGAATTGAAGGCAAGCCAAGTGGCGGAAAAACTAACCCAAACGTGAAAAGACAACAGCTAGTGAAGCCGTAATGAAGGCAGTGAAAACTAAGTAACGAAAAAAACGTGGTAAACAATATGGTGACATATTCAAACCTAATGACAAGCAAATGTGGTAAACCAACAACAGAAGCAAACAGAAGCAAACGTATAGTAAACAAAACAAGGCGCGCGTGATACAAGAAGAAGAAACAAAGGAGGACAATAATATGACGATAATGAGCAACAGAGCGAAGAAGCCCAATTAAGTGAAGGCGTATTCAAGTGACTTAATGAAAACTAATTCGAAGAGCAATGACGAAGAAGAATTAACAGAAAAACGTGAACAAACGTGAAGAGCAAGCAAACGAAGAACAACCAAACTAGTGACAGGCAATGACGAGCTATTATTAATGGCAAGCGACGGAAGTGATGAAGAACTGACAGCGTACAATTTAGCCCGAAGAAAATGAAGAACTGGCGGACACGGTATGACGGTACCGGTGACCAGGCGGGTGAAAAGTTCAGGTGGTGGCGGAAGGCGAATGACGGCGTGGTGAACCAGAAGAGCAGAGGCAAAAGGCGTTTATTATTATTCTGGTGTTGGTGATTAATTGGTATTCTGAAAACCGGTGAGCCAACAGACGGACGAGCTGGTGGCGTCTGGTGGGGCGAATGATGATGATGAAGAGCCGAATATGCAATGAGCAAACAGGCGGGCGATGACAGAGGTGAAGGCGGAAGAACGAAGATGATGAAGAAGGGCGGTGGTATTAGTAATGGAAGACGGTGGCGGCGTAAGCAGAAAACAGGCATGGTATTATTATGGCGAAAAATTTGGTGGTGAAAAAAAAAAAAAAAAAAAAAAAATTGAAAAAAAAAAAAAAAAAAAAAATCCGGAAAAAAAAAAAATTTAATTGAGCAGTGAAGAAGGCGAGGAGCAGACGAAGAAGAAGAAGAAGAAGAAGAAGAAGAAAAACGAAGGCAGAAGAAGACGAAGAAGAAGAAGAAGAAGACGAAGAAGGTGAAGAAGAATGAGCCAGGTAGTGACCAATGAGCAGGCAAGTGTGGTAGTGTGGAGGAGGCGATGATGTGAAGATGACGGTATTGAAAAAGAAACGAGTTGAACGGAAGAACAGACAATGATACAGCCAATTCAAACCAATAACGGTATTCAATGATTCAACGAACGACAAACGTGAAGAAGGCAAGCCGAGCTATTGGTGTGTGTGGTGGTGAAATTGAAGGCTGTGTTCTTCGAATACAATGGTGGCAATGGGGCGATGAGCAGGCGAGCCCAATGTGACGCTGACGAAGGTGGGGGCGGGCGGGCGGGCGGGCGGGAACCCCGTCTCGAAGGAGCCGGAAGGAGCCGGAAGGAGCCGGGCGGGCGGGCGGGCGGGCGGGGCCCCGAAGGAGGGGCGGGCGCGTGGGCGGAAAAACGGGCCAAACGGGGCGGAGCCGAGCGAGAAAAACGTGCAAATTAATAATTAGATAGACGTGATGGAAAAAAAAAATTAGGTAGGTGGTAGTAGTGGAAGAAGCGAATAATATATAATTATTGGAGGTAATGATAATAGTGATGAAAAACGAAGAATGACGAGCCGTATGATTGATGATGAGCGAGTATTGGTATTATTAGTAGGTATGTGTGAGCAAGCGTGAAGGCAATAGTGAGCCATGGTAGCTGAAGAATGAAGAAGAGTACAACAGTGAAGAATGACAGGCGTATTCAACGCAGAAGGAGAAGCGAACTACTGACGGAAGAACAGTGGCGTGACAAACGAACCCCTTGACGAAAAGCGTGACGAGTAGTATGGTGAGAAGGCACACCGTGCACGCCACTTCCAGCCACTTGCCCCTCCCAATTGCTGAAAAAAAAATGCTGCAAACATGGACACAGGGAGTGGGGGAAAGGCAGGCTTATGACCCATCCATTCAACAAAGAAAAATAGTCTCGCTACAACATGGCGGAAACCATTTTATGGTGAAGACTGTAATTGTGCATGTTGTGCACATGGAGATGGAACGGACTCCTTTTCCGGGGAAGGAAGGTGGCAGGAGAAAAACAGAAAGACGGGGGCCCTCAGGCCCCACACACACACATCACTCCTTAATCACCGACGAAGGTGGCACCGGTAAACGAAGTAATAGAAGAAGAATGATGGAACCCTTCACGAAATTTGGCGAATTCAATAAAGGCAAGGCGGGGGATAACAATGTTGAGAGACATCGTCCCCTCCCTCCCGATTACAGAGGTCCACACAAACCATCATCGAGCCCACTTCGTGCAGGCGAGCGAAAAGGGAAGCGGATGAATAAAACAATCGAGACGAGATACAAGGTTGAGTTAGGGGTATGTCGAAAAATACACGGGCTCTCACTTCTCTATCAATACGGTTCTTGAAAGCACAGTAATGTCTATGGCGGAGGCCATCACGGACCCAAATTCTGATGTTTCTAGGTATAAGGTGCCGAATTGGCCATTGAGAAAATATGAAGGAGTCGGGTCAGCATGTCGAGCTGTTCCAGCAGGTACGCGACATGATGAAAGACCTCAGCCTCCTCGAGATTACCCTCACATTAGATAGAACGGAAATATGACATTTGAGGAATCCTTTGTAGCGAGAACGCGGGCTCGCCTTAGGTAGCACGGACATCGGTGCGTGATCTCCGGGATCAAATCAAAAACTTCAGATGAAGGAGGAAAAGGTACAACAACACTTGCCTTCAGTTCACCGAGAAGGATATCACGGCGCAAAGAGACGGACTCGCATACCGGCTTCACATCGTAAGTAGCCGGGTGGTACGGGCGGAGAGAAAAAGGAGCGTACGCCTAGGCTTTCGGGAGAGAGAAGAGAAGGAAAAGATGGCCAAGAGGATCGACGAGGTTAGAAAACAAACAACGGAGCTACAAGCCGGTGGGATTCGCAGTTGTCATACGGGCGGCTCAAAGCGGGCGGCTGAGTGTCAACACAACTATCCACGGCTAGAGGCGAGATCGAAGTGTTGGAGAAACAAGCATCCACGGCCGGAAAAGATTGGCAGAGGTGGAGCGCCACGGCGAAGAACGGGCGGTTGAAGGGCTACAAGGGAAGTTGAGGAAGAGAAAAAGGTCACGGGCCCGAGCGGCACAAAACCATTCTTGATATGAAGAGTCGAGCGAAGGGGAACCTCACCCGCTCTCGAGGGCCGGAAGCTTAATACGGTCGAGACATAATCACGCGTGTAGAACAATGGGAATTCTTGACAATGATAGGGGAGCTCAAGTCCACTATTCCTTATCTCAACGAGAAAGTTGCGGGAGCGGGGGTGATACGCACAACGAGCTCAACACGCGGGGACTACATCTCATTTCTTTATGCCTTGGGGAAAATGACTTGGGGAAACATGGTATCTCCGGTCGATTTAGAGAGGTCATCGAGTGTCAAAAGATCATTGATAAGGAAGCTCGAGCGAGCGGCTTCAAGGGCCCTTCAACGGGTGGCCGACGAGTGTCGAAACGGATTTGACGGTATGGGATGAGATCACCACGGCCGGACTCCCTTCCTTTGGGAACCAAGTTTGCCTACTTGGGTACTTGTGCTTCTAGACCAATACACGGCGTGTTTACAAACGAAGATCGGACGACACTCCAAATGGGAAAGCGACCCGGCTCAAAGCCGATTACAATTGTCACGATCCTCAAAAGAGTTTAATCTCCTTTACATGAAGTCGGTGCTACCGACTCCCTGCGGGCGGTATTCACGCTCTTGGCGAAGCTTTTATCCAAAGTGGAGAAGCTCTCGGCGATGCCGAGCCAACCTCAGGAGTCAACGGACGGCCACAGTTCATGAGTCGACGCACTAGTTCCCTCATAAACGTGCCTCATCGCATCTGCAACGGCTTCCTCGGCCTCGCCGTGACTTTTCGATTAACTCATGATATGAGAAATGGTCTAAACGGCCTATTTCACTTTCATTTAGTTTATTTCTTTCAAAGTTCCGAGTGGGTTGTTTTCCCCCACTCTTGCATTTTACTTTTTACATCAAACATTTGTTTAAGTTTTAACATTTTGAAATTGGCCGGGGGCACATTTATGCATGATGGGAGCTGATTCCCATCATGAAGTTACATTATGAAAATGACTTTTAACAAATTTTTCATGCGAAGAAGATATTTCCCCGAAATATCTTCTCATTGAAATGAATCTATATAAGGTGAATCAAGAAAAAGAAGGGTTCCAATTCTTAGGAAGAAATTGGCTTGTGTAAGGATTTTACGTATGTGTTTTGTAGACTCAAATGCTAATGTGAAGAGCCCATTGGGGCTTCAATGATAGAGTTATACTTTAATAAGGATTAGGCCTTGGTTTATGGTAGTGTGTAATTCTCTCTTGTTTGTGCAATGCTCGTTGTTCATTTCATTTACATCCATGTCTGCGAGGTATTATATTCTGGAATGTTTAGTGTCCGTTGTTGATATGAATTTATCTCGTACTTATATCATAAGCTTCTTGGTGCTAAAAATGGCTCGGGTATAATACGATGCTTCATCTCCAATTCGTACATATTTCTGCTATATTGGCCATTACGACGCTGATGACGAAAGTTACCGGCACATGTATGGATTCTTAGTCATATAAGCCCACCATATCTTTTGAAACTCTTCTTGGTGTGATCTTCCATAACGGTTAACGCCTCTCCCCTTCATTCTATACGACTCGGTAACCACCTTTATATATACTCCTTTTTTGCCATATATCATGAATCGGCCACATTTACGCATGAAGCTGTCTTAAAGTTGTACGTCTGGCCCAGTGTTTGAGTTCGGTATTACATTCATCATTATTACTCTTTAAGCATCAAGCTATCCTAAGTCTTGGTTCCACTCCAAATATTATTCTCTGTTTGTAAAAGTTGTATGAGAGCCACATCTCGTTTAAACGTTAAAAGATGTTATCATCTCTTTGCTCTCCACACATTATAAGATGTCTAGGCCGTGGTCTACTTTCTTGCTCAGAAATTTGTCTCTAGGAGTTACAACATCTTTTTGACGTCGTTGTCGGGGATCGAAGTTGAAGAAATTTAAATCTTGGGCCTCGACAAAACCTATCCACTCTTGATTAGGTGAGCATGAAGGGTGAGGATTCAATGCACCCCTCACCTTGGCGACTCCACATTCATATTACGGATAAACCTGTTGTAGTCCGCTCTAGTAAATACACCTAAGGTCGGATACGTCTCGGTCAAGGACACCCTGCGTGTCGACCCGGAAAGCGAAATCCTACATAGAAGAGAAATTTGGAGAAAATGATCGATTCATACCGAAATTCCTAAATTCTCCCTTGAAAACTTCCCCTATCTTGATCCTCTTCTTCTCAAGTTGCCCAAATACAAGGCTCTAACCCTCTTATAGAAGATACGGTTACTACTCGGAGAGCCCACCTCGGGAGAGTGTCATATCAAAGACAAAATTTGAGTCTAGTTATACTCCCATTACTCTTTTCACCCTACCCACGAAGTTGAAGAGGTCGAGGAAATTCTTGAAGTGTCTGGCATTGTGACACGACATTCTCATCAACCCCCGAGCTATTGTTCACTACATCCCCATCATTATTCATACTTCACTTCCACCCCCCTCCTCCACCCTCCTTGCTCGGGACTCTCCCACTCTACCTCGCACTCCCCAATGGCGAATATCCTGGTTTCTTACAAAGCAGTGCGCTCCTTCTGACTACTGCGGTTTAAATGACATGCACGGGATTATTTAAAGATTAGGATTGATGGGGAGAATGGCATTGTAACACGAAGCATGTGAGTACTACGCTCTTTAAGCAATGTTGAGCATTTGGATGTGGTTCTAAGATTGTTAAGTGCAATCCCTAGATGGGAAACATAAATGGTTTAAAACCCTCGGAGCTAATTCCATCAACACACAGGAGGCTATGGAAGATGCTTTCGTTAAAAAATGGGGGAAAGAAAGGATCACGGGGATGTCCTTACCGGATTTAACACTCTAAAAAAGAAGCACAATGAAGGAAATTATCGAGTTCATCGAAGGTTTAACAAATTGTACTGGAGCCTCTCGGCGGGAATGAAGCCCCATCGAGACGCGCGAGGTCGTTTTTGTTAGCGACATTTGATTACGAGTTTGGTTTTTCACTAAGGAGAAGCCGACCACTGCGGACGATGCACGGACGGATGCATTGGAAATAGAAGCAAACTTTGTCTCAGGATTTGTGGAAGTCCACGAGGGAAACAAGAACATGATACTAAAGAAGAGGCAAAGAAGAAGTATCCACTTCAAGCCAAGATAGAGATTAGGCAAATGACAAGATTGAAGAGATGAATAGAATGATCAAGAATCTCTCAAATAAGTTGGTCAAGGCTGGAGATGGAGGCCAGAATTCACCCCCAAAAGAAGAACTTCTAGAATGCTTTCAAACATGGGATTCAATACTTAGTACGGAAGCCACCCTTGCGGATGCGAGAGGGGACGAGAAGGAGCAACAAGATCGGAGTCCCACATCCTTTATACTTGGAGGGACAAGTGGAAGGCTTCTCACGAAGATTACGCCTACGAGCAAGATGAGGCATGCCGAGTCTTCTCGAACGGTGATGACATAGAATGCCTGTGCAAGCGAGGAAGAGCCTGAAACTCACTCGAAGTAAGGGATAAAGGGGATCTTCGAAGAGCCGAAGATCGATGACTACGTAACGGTTTTGATTTCATGCGAAGCCCGGTTTAACGAGAAAATAGCAGCCTCGGGTCATCGGAAGACCCGCACTCAAGATGAAGAGGAGGACACACCCCGAAGGTACTTTTACCAAAGAAAAGGCCAATACTCGAATCCCTAGAAAAAGGTAAAGGGCCCCTTAATCTACGCAATCGATAGTCAAATGCCTTCGTCTTCACAAGTATACGTACCCACAGAAAAATAAACCTCCGGTAAAAGAAGTTAAGCTTCCTCATAAAAAAAAGAGTCAAAGAAAAGGAAGTGTCGATAGATAAGCCTTCATGCGCACAGTTTACAAAAAGAGCTCGAAAAAGAGTAAAATACACGACTCCTACTGTCGTTGTTGAGCAGCCACCGCCCATCGAGTCACGGGTCTCCTCCTTCATTTCCCCCTTTGATGTACCACACATTCCAGGCAGTCTTAACTTGCAAGAAGAAAAGACCTATGGTAGTGTTCGGTCCACACGTTGAAGAGTTAGATCCCTCCACCCCTCCCTTTTATGTATCTTTAGTAATCCATGATCTGTTGCATAATTGTATGTTAGACTCGGAAGCGTCTAAACACTCATGCCTATGCATCCATGGAGCAATTCGGACTCCAAATCACTCGCCCATATAAAGACCTCTATTCTTTTGATTCCAAAGATTGAAGTGTTTGGGCATGATTAAAGGTCTAGCGGTCTGCTGCTGAATCCTACCAAAAGTGTGGTGATGGATATGCGTAGTGAGCCGACATCCCGGCCGCTTCGGTATACTCTTTTGTGAGTCTTGGGGGACGAGAATTGGAGGATCAATTAAAATTTGGACTGTCCTATGCCACCATCTGTCTTCGGTGGCCAAGAGGGTGTCTTAGAGACCGAGATTTGTTAAAACGGTCACCAAGGCGGGTGATTCGGTAAATTCCCCGATCTACGGCGAGAGATGGAGACTTCTCTGTCCCCGATGTTGGAAGAAGATCGGGGAATATACATACATGAGAGGGACTTACTGCCCCCTCTATTCTGTCGAATAAAGGCGAATCATCGGTGCGGGGCTTGTGGATAAATCTAGACACTCCACTTTGATGGAGCAAATTCACGGGAAGGAAATGGGGCAGGTGTTGCTTATTTCACCTATGGGTCAATGGGTCCCCCTATCATTCAAATTGGAATATGAGGCCGCGAACAATGTGGCTGAATATGACACTCATATTGGGGTTGCGAACGGCAAGGAGTATGAAAATACATAATCTAAAGGTGATGGGAGACTCGAGTTGGTGAGTTAGGCAAGTGAAAACCCGGTGTCAAGCCAAACATCCTAGGCTAAAGGCCTATAGAAATGAAGTTTGGGACCTTGTAGAGAACTCTTTCTTGGCATTTAATATTCAATTCATGCCCGAGAGCGAGAGCAGATGGCGGACTCCTTGGGTGTGGCCGCTAGTACATTACGCCTCGGAGGCCCTCTTCGAGATGAAATCGAAGTAAGATGTCGGCCTTCAATCTGACCTTCAAGCAATGGTAGGTCTTTGAAGATGAGGAGCGAGGTGAAGAGGTTCTTAGAAGCATTGGGGAGTTTTCCAACCTAGAGATTGACGGAGTTGTGAAGAGAAGTGGGGACATTCCGGAAGATAGTGGAAAGAGAAGATAATCGTCCTGGTCTGTAATTTGAAAGGGAATGTCATTCCCGAAATTTGACCACCTTCAGGCTGTTAAATAAAAACGATGTTCCTTTATAGCCAAATAAAGTGGTGGCCCCGAGACCGAATTCGAAGATCTCGAAATCGGGCACAAGGAGGATCCAAAGATTGTGAAGTTGTCCAGAAAGTCCCAGATGAATACAAACAAAAGCTGTACCAAAAGTTATTCCAAACCTAAAAAGATGTGTTTGCTTGGTCGTATCAAGACCTGAAAACCTTTGATGTCGGTGTTATGCGGCATAAAATTCCCTTTGAAGGAGATGCAAAACCCCATGGCTTAAAAAAAAAAACTCGGAACGGAGTTAATCCCCTATTGCTACCCTAGATTGAACGAGAAATAAAGAAAGCTGCTAGAAGGCTAAAAAAATTATAGTGCCACTAAGGTATTCGAGTGGGTGGCCAATTTAGTCCCGGTGCGAAAGTAGTATGGTGAAATCGGGTTATGTGTGGATTTTAGAGCACAGACGAGGGGCATCTCTAAAGATAACTTCACCCACTCTAGGAAAGATGGATCTGATGCCACGGAAGGTGGTAGGGGGGGCCCCTCTAGAATGTCCCTTGATGGATGGGTTCTTGGGCTATAATCAAGTGGGCGTATTCCGGAGGACCGAGAAAAGACATCTTTCACCACGCCACGGGGAACATTTATGTATGCTAGGATGCCATTTAGAGGTGATTAATGCGAGAATACGTTTGACTATGGACATAACCTTTGTTGGAGAACGGTATAAGTTTCTAGTGGTGTACCTAGATGATATAACGGTCTTTTCAAAGGATGATGCCGAACACATTCGGCATTTTGAAGACTTTTAGAAATCCGGGAGGTATGGACTTTCCCTTAATCCTCAAAATCTTTCTTTGCATTAGAAGAGGGTAAGCTCTAGGACACATAGTAACTAAAGATGGGGTCAAAATCGATCCTAAAAGGGTGGAAGCTATAAGCGAGTATCTCCACTCCCCCGAAATAAGAAAGAGGTCCGGGTATTCTTAGAGGGCATTATCAATTTTCTTAGAAGATTTATTCCTAACTATCTTTGAAATAGTTAGACACATCACGAATATGTTAAATAAGGATAATGAGGTGAAATGGGCACCGGAAGTCAAGACGAGGCCTTTGCCGGAGATCAAGAGAATGCGTTTGCGAGGCCCCCGTGCGGCAAGAGCGACTTCAGCGAACCTTTTATGATTTTCTCTTTTGCATCACCTCACGGTAGCGGGGTTCTCTTACAAAACGGGGATGGGTATAGACATTTGCTTTCTTCCAATCAAGTACTTCATGACCTGGAGCTAAAATACAACTATGCGGAGGCGACACCCTGGTAAAGTCCCTCGGAGCCTTGCGCATGTACATATTGCGATCCCGTACGCGTACCCACGACGACGATTCTAGAGATATCCTCGTTCGGGGAGACGGTGAAGCGGAAAGGCGGAGATGGATCGCAAAGATACGAGAATACGATTTGGATGTGAGACCCACCAAGTTAATCAAAGGACGAGGGCTAGCAAAGATTTTGTCGAGAATCAAATCACCAAAAGCTTTGGGCATCCACTTATCCATGATTGCAAGTTTGAAGAGGTGAGGAGGCGACGGGGAGCGAGGTGGAAATGGCTACTCGAAGAAAATACGGATGAAGTATCTTACTAGCTCTTGGTACAAAGAAATAGTCGAGTACCTCCCGACACTCGGTTGCCCACCCAGTGCAGCGGTAGTCAATGTCTGAGCCTTAGGAAGTGAAATCGCGAAGTATGTAGTAGCCAGTAGTCGGTTATATTGGAGAATCCTTGAGCATACTGTTGTTATGCACCATAGAGGTGGGAATTGAACAACATAATAACCGAATTCCATGAGGAATTTGTGGAGGGCATTATATTTGGAGGAGCACGGCTGGAAAATCTGAAGAAATTTGGTTTTTGCGGCCTAAATTGTTTGGAGATGTTTTCACTTGGGTGAGGCATGTGACAAATGCCGAAGTTTCTTGAAAAATAGAAGTTGGAAGCTCTACCCCCAGTTCCTTCACATGTTGATGAATATTTCAAACAATGGGGAATTGACTTCATAGGTGAGATTCACCCACCCTCAAGTGGGCGGCACAAATGGATCTTGGCTTGCTCTGATTACTTCACAAAGTGGGTAGAGGCCATTCTGCTGTGAAATGCCACGGACACGGTAATCATTAAATTCATGGAAAGAGAACATTATCTCCGGAGTTTGGATGTCTGCTAGAATAATGCTTGACAATGCCCAAGCTTTCAAATCTACTAAATTTGTGAATTTTGTCGAAATATAACATCGATTTAGGCCATTCTATAGCTTACTACCCCTGGAAATGGTTTCGTAGATCATCAAACAAAACGAATTCGAGCTCTAAAGAAGACAATAACGAAAACCGAGGCGGGACTCCCAAGCTGAAGTTTGCTACGTGGGCAAACGGAATGACAGTCAAAGGGCAAGTTTGGAAAATCTCCTTATGAACTAGTATGGGCGGGGCAGTTGTATTCCTATACGGTTAGCTGCACCGGTTGCTCGTTTCATACGGCTCGGGAAAGAGCCGGATAGTATGACCGGAAGAATCAATCAAATTTGGTAGAACTCAAAGAAACGCGTATTCGGAGTGAACCGAAACTTGTGGATTACCGGAGAAGATGAAAGAGTTGTTTGATCAACATACCAAGGATAGAAAGCTAGAAGTGGGAGACTTAGTTCTCGGGTGGGATGTACGAAGGGCCGATAAAGGTAAGCATGGTAAATTTGACCCCTTTGGTTCGGCCCCTTCAAGATTACGAGAGAAGGAGGAAATAATATACTATTGCTGAAATTTGCCGGGGAAGTACGTTTGGAAGCCCCTGTAAATGGAAATTCCTCAAGCCAGGTATTTTCAATTCGAAGCGAGGGGCGAAAAAGCTTTGATTGTATTATATTATACATTGAATTCTTTTACATTTTTTGTTTTTCTTACAAGTTATGCATAAGTCATGATACATCCCGGCGAAGCAAGAGCGAGACAAAGTGGTGTTCAAAGAAGATACACGGGCGGTGCGTAGTTCTCGACACGTTCGGGGACAAACGTGTCGTCCCAGTGAAGCCAATGTTGTTCAATCTTTAGCATTAGCCACGGGTGTACTAAAGGATGGAAAATCTATGCATTAAGGTTTGATATCAAATGGCAAATATTAAATTAAAATGGGTCAAAAGGGAGAAGGTGGTGAAAAGCGCATGTATTAAAACCAATGGGAAAACAACACAAAGCGGTGAAGGAGAAGTAGAATAATAAATAAACGGGGAAATATTAAGGTAAAAAGGGGACACGGCGCGCAAGCACGGAAACATGAAAAGGAGCCGCGCCACGAAAGAGGCACGTGTGGAGAGAGTCAGGGGGTCGAGCGGCGGGGAAGACGGACACACCCCAGCGGACTGACGACACGTGGCATGGTAAAAACTCAAAGTTGAAAGGGGATGGTAAGAACGAGGCCACGGGATGCGATTACGTGGGCGAGGTAAAGGTGGACCCTTACTGACAGTGTTAGTTCGGCGTAGGAAATCATGCGCGGTAAGGGTTGGACGACGCCATGTGGATAAAGGTAGGTAAGTTCATTAGATTAGGCGATGCTTGAGACACGTACCAGCCTTTAACCCGACACGGCGCGCACCTACACCTTGATATCCCCAATCCCCACGTGCCACGTGTCTCATTGTACGTGTCCTTACGACACTTGCCTTACGTCGTCACCCATTCACCTCTTTAACTCAAACGGCCCGCTCGATTGGTAACAAAACTCCACAGCATTTCTCTGCGGTAAAAGAGCGCGAGGTTACTTTCTACGACAAATACCAAGTAGGGAAGAGTGCTGGTCTACCCCAAATCCTTTGTCGAGTTCCCCGCGTCGCTTTCTAGGCGATGTCACCTACTGTCCGGGTATTACATTCTCTATTTTCCCTCTGTTTGCTTTCTGTTTTTAGGATTCTTAAAATGAAAGCCATGGGAAGGGAACGCCCAAGAAGAACGAACCGAAACTCCCAGTCCGTGAGTCTAGGAACCCTCTGGTTTTGAACCCCTCTACGACTTGCGATCGAGTATACGCGACCAAATATCAGCACCGGCATCGCGATTATCAAACCCCTACTTTTGAAATTTGCCATTGCAAGAATGCGGGCCGTTTCGAGTTATCGTGTCCTTCTACAAGTCACCCCCGGGTCCATTCTTGTATTGATTTTATCATCGGCTCGAGGAGATGCACATGATGTACAAAAGACGCTTTCGTCTCTCCTCGGGGAATGTGATTTTTTCCCTCTCTCCAGATGTTATCGAACAGACCTCCATTTCCCTCCCGGCGGCTTACATACTTCGAGTTTCAAAAGATGAAACCGCCTTGATTCAATAAGAAATCAAAGGAACCCCGCCGTGCAGCCATATCCTCCATAACCATCGACCGAGCTGGCCCTTGCCCTACATTGGAGCCGTTTTCACTAGGAGTACGATTTCGTCGAAGAAGTTCGGCACAATTACGTCTCTCATCGCGTTTTTTGGGGATAGGGCACGGAGAGCTTGCCGTTTCTATGGTATGCATTCGCTTTTTATGGCTCATGTCACGGGAATGGGGTTATTTTGGACATCCGGGTTCCTATATGTATCCTAACTTTAATTCAAGAGCTCGCACAAGCTCGCAAGTTTTAGCCACCGCTCGATGGTGTTCTACACTCTTCTGTTCCGAAGCATCACGGATAAGTTCGCCCATTTGGGGTTAGATAGAGTCTGTCCCCGAGAATTCTCAACCCGGACCGGTCTTCGGCCGGGACCTCCGTCCATCATTTACCTAGGGGAGAGGGTTATGCAAACTTTGTGAACACTTTCATTTCCATCACCTACCATCATTCCGACATGCCTTCACTAGGGTTTCCCCGGATGAAACGCTAGGCAACGAGGATGGGAAATACTGCGCTCTCGGAGATTGGTTCCTCAATAGAAGATTACTTGAAATTCGGGTCTACGGAGGCAGAAGTTGCTCCCATCTGGGATTGCAGTTTCCCCGTTTGACGAGTTTACGCCCTCGAGTACATCCCAGGCAAGCCCTCAGCAAACCAGCTCCCATTTTGTCCCTGCTAAGAAAGGCTACATCTTAAGGCTTCTGTCCAAATCGGCCCCTTCGTGGTAAACTCTAGATATGCCCTCCCAATTGCTGAAAAATGCGCAAAACATGGACACAGGTTGGGGGGAAAGGGCGGGCTTATGACCCACGAGAAATCATTTCTAATAAAAGAAAAAGCCTGGTCTACGCCTACATACATGAGGCGGGAGCCATTTATGGAGTGGAGGAGCCTAACCTCGAAATTTGGCCCATGTTTTCGCGGTGGAGACGGACTCATCCGCTACGGGGAAGAGGAGGAAGTGAACAAGGGCGACGAAGAAGAGGCGAGGTACCTCGGAGGAGCACCACGCCAAGGCGAGAGGGTGGCCACCGATTGAAGCGAAGTATGGGAGAGGGCAATTCTTGGAACCCTTCACGAAATTTGGCGAGTCGATAAGGCAAGGCGGGGATAGCAATGCTCGAGGAGACAACGTCGCCTCCTCAGAACACGAGAGGGTTACGCAAGCCATCATCGAGCCCACTTCGTCAGGCGAGCGAAAGGAGCGGACGAATAAAACAATCCGAGACAAATACAAGGCTGAGTTAGGGGTATGTCGAAAAATACCATATATGACTCTTCGCCTCTATCAATGCGGACACTAAAAACACAGTGCCCACATGCATGGCGGAGGCCATCACCTGGACCCAAATTACGTGTTCCTAGTTATAAGGTGCTCGAATTGGCCATTGATATGAAGAAGGTACCGGTCCATGACATGTGCGACCTGTTCCAAACGGTACGCGACATGATGAAAGACAAAATATCTCGAGATTACCCTCGCATTAAAAGATAGAACGATATGACCGAGTCGAGGGAATCCTTTTGGCAACGCGGAACGGGCTTCTTGTCATGCCCACGCACATCGGATGCGTGATCTCCCGGAGGATCAAATCAGAAACTCGGATGAAGGAGGAAAGGTACACAAGCCTCATATAGCTGGTTGCGGAGAAGGGATATCACAGCCGCAAGAGACGGGCTCGCATCTAGGCTTCACATCCTGTGCAAAGCAACCCGGAGTAGTACGGGCGGAGGAAGAAAGGAAGCGTACGCTAGGCTTTTCGGGGAGAGAGGAGAAGGAAAAGATGGCCAAGAGGATCGGCGAGTTAGAAAACAAAGCAACGGAGCTACAAGCCGGTGGGATTCGCACGGTTGTCATACGGTGAGCATCAGCGAACCGGCTCGGTCTCCAGCACAACTATCCACGGCTAAGTGAGATCGAGTGCGGAGAAACAAGCATCCACGGCCGAGACGGGTCGCGGGGGTGGAGCGCCTTGGCCGAAAATGCCGAAGCAGTTGAAGGGCACAAAGGAAGTTGAGGAAGAGAAAAAGGTCACGGGCCGAAGCGGCTCGGAAACCATTGCTGATATGAAGAGTCGAGCAAAGGGGAACCTCACCCTTCTCGAGGCCGAGAAGCTTAATACGGTCGAGACATAATCACGGCGGTAACCGAGCGATGGGAATTCTTGACAATGATGGGGGGAGCTCAAGTCCACTATTCCTTATCTCAACGAAGAGAAAGTTGCACGGGGAGCGGTGATCGCTACTTGAGCTCAACACGCCGGGGACTACATCTCATTTCTTTATGCACTAAGGGCAAACGACTTGGGGGGAAACATGGTATCTCCGGTCGATTTACGAGAGGTCATCGAGTGTCAAAAGATCATCGATAAAGGAAGCTCGGCCGGCCCCGGCTTCAAGGGCCCTTCAACGGGTGGCGACGGTGTCCCGAACGGTTTGACGAGGTATGGGATGAGATCACCACGGCCAGGACTCCTTCTGTTGGGAACCAAGCTCGCCCCTCGCCGTCTTGTGCTTCTAGACCAATACACGGCACGTTTACAAATGGAAAGAGATGGATGACCTCCAAATGGGGGAAAGCGACCCGGCTCAAAGCCGGTACAATTGTCACGGTCCTCAAAAAGAGTTTAATCTCCTTTACATGATCGAACACCGGCTCCCTGCGAGAGCGGTATTCACACTCTCGGCGAAGCTTTTATCAAAGTGGAGAAGCTCTCGGCGATGCCGGAGCCAACCTCAGAGAGTCAACGGTGATGGCGGTGTGATCGGCCTCCTAGTTCCTCGCAAACGTGCCTGCGGGAGAAATGCGCAACGCTTCCTCGGCCCTCGCCGTGACTTTTCGGTTAACTTATGATATGGTCTAAACGGCTATTTCGCTTTCATTTAGTTTTATTTCTTTCAAAGTTCGAGTGGGTTGTTTTCCCCCACTCTTGCATTTTACTTTTTACATCAAACATTTGTTTAAGTTTTGTTTTGAAATTGGCACGGGAGCTGTTTATATGCATGATGGGAGAGTGATTCCCCATCATGAAATTTTGCTATTATGAAAATGACTTTTAACAAATTTTGTTCATGCGAAAGAAAGATATTTCCCGAAATATGCTACCTTTGAAAATGAGAATCCTATATAAGGTAGATCAAAGAAGAAAGAAGGGTTCCAATTCTTGGGAAGAAATTGGTTGTGTAAGGATTTTACGTATGTGTTTTGTGAAGACTCAAATGCTAATGTGAAGAGCCGTTGGGCTTCAATGATAAGGAGTTATACTTTAATAAGGATTCCGGCCTTGGTTTATGGTAGTGTGTAATTCTCTCTTGTTTATTGCAATATCGTTGTTCATTTCATTTACATCCATGTCTCTAGTATTATATTCTGGAATGCGAGTGTCCGTTGTTTACGATATGAATTTATCTCTACGATACTTATATCATAAGCTTCTTGGTACTTTAAAAATGGCTCGGGTATATCTGGTCGCACATCTCAATTCGTACATATTTCTACTATATTATTGAAGAAACGCTATTGACGAAAGTTACAAGCATGTATGGATTCTTAGTCATATAAGCCCACCATATCTTTGAGGAAACTCTTCTTGGTGTCGTCTTCATAACGGTTAATATCTCCTTCATTCTATGTTTGACTTAGTAGCCACCTTTATATATACTCCTTTTTTACGCCGCTATATCATGAATGCGGCCACATTTTGCGTAATTTGTCTTAAAGTTGTACGATATAGCGGTGTTTGAGTTGATAGCCACATTCATCCGGTATTACTCTTTAAGCATCAAACTTTCCTAAGTCTTGGTTCCACTCGGAAATATTATTCTGTTTTGTAAAGAAGTTGTATGAGAGCCCTGTCTCGTTTTAAACGTTAAAAAGATGTTATGCGTCCTCTCTTGCTCTCCATAAGTTATAGATGTCTAGACCTTTGGTCTATAGAAACTCTGAAATTTGTCTCTAGGAGTTACAACGGGACATAAAACCCGTTGAAATACACTAAGAATCTCGGGTTTTTCAAGATGAAAACCTCTACGTATTCTTGATCACAATCCAATACACATAAAAGCTTAGTTTTGCTAAAAAAGTCTCCAACCCTTTGCTAATTAAACCTCTTGGCCTTTAATATACATCATACAACATGAGATGATATCCTCTTAGGCTAGATACATCGAATTTCTAACTACTAACTATACATAACCATAGAACATGGAATTTATTACAAAAAGAACCTAATCTACTTAACAGTCCTAATACAAATAGGATTCAAAATCATATCACTATCTATAACAACCTTATCTAAATTAAATTACATCATTTGCCAAGTGTATCATCACATGGTTGAATTTTGTATGATAGGCTTCAACTCTTCATGACCATATTGCGGCCTCCTGAAAATAGGAAACAATCCCCTGTTTTTACGCATATGGTATTTTGCATTCGTGAAGATTAAGGCCATCATGTACTCTTAATTTCGTGGTCCTTTTCTATTTGAAGTAAAATTAACACATCTCATCACTCATCCCTAGCCTCCGGCTATCAAAAAGCTTGCTACAAACATTCAAAAGGCTATAATTTGTAAACTACGAAAACCACAGTAGTTTCGTAGTGCCCTTTATGTAGTTTGCCATTTCAACCCTTTTTCTTCAAAAACTTGGTTCTTTCCTTATGAAAATTTTTAATCATCCCTAAATACATCTTCGACAATTACATATCTTAAATCATCCAGCACACCCCTTGAAAATTAGTCAAAAGGGCTTGAGAGAAAAGGGAGCTATGAGTTTCGTAGCACTTTTATTTTTACACTAAATGCGCTACAAAGTCTTGAGTATGCGATTTGTCAGAAGTACCCAGTGAAAATTATAATTTCCACAAAACTCAAAATATTACTTATCTCATCATCTAAAAACCACAATAACCATATGCCTAACTTCATTTTTAGTTTTTTGAGGCATTTCTTCTTCATTTGCAATAGATTGGCCTATTGGTTTTCGTTTTTTTCTGAAAAATAGGTCTTGGGATAGAGCATATATCTCTTGCAGCCATGATGTATTTTAGAAAATAGGAGGTTTTTGTAGGCCATTATGTCATGAATGAAAGCCTCTCTTGGTTTTTTTAAACATATCTCTTCTTGTCCGAAGCTGCCTTTGAAAAAAATATTGTAAAAGCAACCTCTTTTACACGAAAATAGGGCTTCAAAAAAAGAAAGCCTTGTATATCCCAACCCCGATAACACTGTGAGAAAAGTGAGAGATATTATTGTTATTTGATATGTTTTTGAAATAACCTCTCTTAGTTTCTTAAAATACCTTTCTTTTTCTTAGAAACCTACTTTGAAGTTGGCTTGCTCAAAACCAAAAAACGAGAATTTTGGTTCATATTAAGCTACTGAGAAAGACAATGCTTTCGTGGCATAAAACGATTTTTGAGCTGAATTTAGGGCTACAAAGTAAGGTTTCTTGGATAATTGGATAGTTTTGATGAAAAAATTAGTGAAATGAAATGAATGATGAAATGGAAATGAATGAATTGACATGAAAAACCTTAAATATGAATTTATTTAACGAGGAAGGTTCAAACCTAAAAATCTAATACTCCCTTTTGGTCAAATTCAAGAAATGACTCCTAAGACCCTATTTTGAGCCATTAAATTTTGTAACCTTGTCACAATTATGTGGCTAAAATTTTTGGGTGATAACAGAACTTAACCTTCGTCACCAAAAAAGTGAACGTCACCAAATGTGGTGTCGCTAAAAGTATAAATGTTGTGGTGACATTAAAGTTCTATCATGAATAATTATTATAATGGCGGATAGTGACTGCCACCATTTCATATGAAAAACATCGATTTATGGTGATAGACCTTTCATGGTAATCACTATTGATACATATATGTGGTGGCGTTCATTTACCATCACCATTTCATATTTTAGTGAGGGTCGAAAAATGTCACCATCAACTCATTGGGGATGGTCAAAAGAGTCTTTGCCACTAAAAATTAATGGTCTCCATTCCATGTATATATCAAGGCAAGATGGAATCCAACCACCAACCTTCTTCTTGTAAAGAAGATGTTCCATTGAGCTAGCACCCTTTAAAGAATTAGACTTGAAAAAAATAGATCTTGAAACTTTATAAATTGTAAATTCTACAACTTTCAATAAATAGGATCGAATTTTGTACCTAATGCTTATGGAAGTTATGAAAAGTGGGTGGAGAGAAAATAGTCATGTATAAGATACTCAATATGTTCAGTTAAATACTCAATTAGAAGTGAAACTTTAAAGAAATTGATAGCCTATAAATGACCTACAATTATCAAATCTAAAATTTGCAATTACACCAAAGATTGATTTCTCACCTTTGAATCATGTAAATATGTTGTGACGACATAAAAATATGCCTTTAAAAGATTGATTTTCATACCAAAAAGCCAAAAACAATGAGTATATATGATGAAATTATGAATAATGAGCTACATGCTTGAATCCTACTATCTATGGGGTCTAGAAAACTAATTGGGAGTGGTTCTCATTATTAATTAATAAAATATGTCAAAATACAACAATCAATAACAATTATCTTGAAACGTAACCACTAAACAAATTTTAAAAATTGTAAGTACAAAGTTTGGCTAATATATGCTACACCAAAAAAATATCAAAGGGGCATTCAGACACTTCAAATCCACACCAAGCATGAGTATCCAAAGATGTAACTGTATGGATATAAGGAAAGCACTCTCTACCTCTCAATGATAACTATGTCCTCCCACAAGTACTTCAACTAGCAAAGGGGTGTGAATACAAGCACTTCAAAGAAACAAAATATACACATTATAAAAACACACTTCATCCCCCCTCTACCTTTATAGAATAGATCTAGGGGAATAAAAAAATATCCATAGAGAATAGGATTAGAATGAGAAAAATAAATATGATAAGAAAAAAATAACCAACAATGAAAATCAACTAATATGAACATGTTTAATGTACATTAAATAAAGATGGCATCCATAGTAAATTAAAGTGACATTGGTCAATTTTGGGATTGGTCAATTGTCAACTATCCATAGTGACACCAATCTAATGAACCGTGATAGGATATTTTCCCATTAATGGAGTAGCATGTTTAAATCTCACACTATTTCTTGATAGTTCAAGCGCATAACTACAAAACATGGAAATAAAAAGTGAGCATAAAGTCCAGAAGCCCAATCTACCTTAATTGAAAAACACAAGAAATCAAAACTTACGTACAATGTACCAACCATTGAAATGATAGAAACATTAAATAAAATGTCACGATACTTCTCATCAAGGACAAACAAAATCATATCACCTACAATGATGAATTTATAAACCATTTTCAGAAAATGGTGTTAATACACTAACTATAGATGTTTGGCAAAAATAAGTCAAGGATATATATAGTTGGTTGGAAAAAAATCATCCTTTAGGAAACCAAACCTATACTAAAAAGCTTAACCAGTAGAGATTACCATTTAGATATGGGTTCTGTCATGTGGCGGGTCACTTGCACTTAGTCCAATATTTGAGGAAATAACCAACCAATTGATGGTACACAATTGTTTTTTATTTAACTATATTAAATAGATCATCCAGTAACTTAAATAAATTACTGCATCCAACCCATGTATCTTTTCCAATAGTTATTGAACCTTAAAATCATCAATAAAATAAGCGAATATGATCAAACAAGAAATTTTTTATAAAGGGGAAACCAATGCTACATAAAAATACCATTATTCTTGAATAACCATGGAACCCCCATTGTACTCATTTAAGATACTCTTGTAGTTGAAACTCCAAGTGGAAAATGCAGTTCCCTTTATGTTCAAAGAGAAATATTCCCTTTCCAACTCTTTTTGAGGTAGATATGCATCTCATCATTCCATCACATAAGGCGGAAAGACCACTCCATTGAACTTTCCAATTAATGTTCTTGCATGTGCATACATGCAAATAGTATCTCCTCAACCAAGACCTCCAACATGATTAATGAACTAAGGTCATATATTTTCCTAGGGAGTCTTGATAGCTTATCCAAGTTGATAAAAGATTGGTTTAGAGGGGTCATAGGAGACCAAAATGGATTTATTATTGTAAAATTTCCAGAAGCAAAGAATTCCTTCAGGGCTTAGGGAATATTGACCTCTTTTTTTCAAGTAATCTCAATTCCTGTTGCATATTACAGATATGCACTTGCTAGCATGCACCTACCTCATAAATAGATCTATTAGTATGATGAGTTGATTAGAAAAGTAAAACTAAGCTTAAAATAAAGAATTCGAGATTACTCCACATCCCCCCTAGTCCCCACCCAGTCAAATAGAAAAACTAAAGAAAAAGAAAAGAATAAACAACTATGTCCCACAGATCTGTGGTTCTAACTTATAATTTTGTATATTGAATTTAACTTGAAGGAATCTTTAAAAAACCCTTTATTAATTATATATTATGCGTTGAGAAAACCTGTTGAAAAACGTCTAGACAATATATTACAATATTTCTTTCAAATTTCCTTTTACTACAAAAACAAGGGATATGTAGGGAGACCATAGTTTTGGAATTTATACTAAATCTATGCAACATATTATATGTGTTCCCCTCATTATTCGTTTCTAGAAACCTACTTTTCAAGCATTACCAAAACGATAGTTTTAAGCATTTTAACTATATACTTCTTTGAAGTAAATTTCAAAAATATAGATGTTACCCATTCTCTTAGATGGGGGAACAAAAAATTTAGTAGTATTTTATCTATACTTTAGAAGACGTTCTTCTAATTTTTAACAATGGTTTCATAGAATATTGCCATCACTAAAAATCTAGAGATGCTCCCAAGTTTCCTACCAATGTAGAGAAACAATTATTTTTGTGGATAAAGGTATTTGATTTAGGCTTCCATTTCATGAGTGAATGATTGTGGCATGGTTTACAGTCTCAAGGTTCAAGAACAATAATATACTTGTTAGCTTGTTTAGTTGAAGAGCACTCCTCAATCATACATGTCATGTTGTAGGAAAACAAATTCCATTGCTCAAAAGAACATGCTTCTATGTCTCCGCAAAAGGAAAAGTACAAGAGTTCTTAAAAACCAAAATATAAAAAGGTTATAAGCCACAAATCTCTCTATATATTTAGTTGAAAGAAAAATATTTTTAAATCCCGGAATCTCAATATACTCAGTGTATTTGAGGAGAATACACATAGAAGACAAATTGTAAACTATGGTATTCTCCTCCTAAGAAGTGAACCCGTAAAAAAACAATAAAAAATACATTGAGGGTTTAATGCTCATAGAAAAATACTCAACAAACCATGGGCCATAAATGCATCACTAAAGTGAGCTATCTCCAAATGTGATCAAATTCTTACAGTCTATTGGTTGCATGCAATGCTTTCTCAATAGTTTCCAAGACAACCTTATAAACCACTATTATGGTCTATGGATCTCGGGTGATAAATCAACCATACTCGTTTAATAAAATTAATGTTCAAATGACGATATCTTCAGCAAGGCAAATTTCCTTCTTGTAGAATGTCGAAAAAAATATTGTATGTTTGAATATTTTCCTTTCCCTCAAAAAATTATGCTACTCAAGAATTTCAGTAAACATATTTTTAAAGAGCATCAAACTCAATGCTTCACTTTAACTGGAAACTAATGTTCATTATAATAACCCATCAATAGTAAAGATCATATTTAGCATGTGAACGTGATGTCATACAATGCGAAGATTAACAATACAAGGAAAGTACTTTTTGGCTAAGGTATCTGATGACTTAAAAAGTTGCTACCTGGAGGCAAAACTAACTTTATTTTTTATATCGTTTATTAATAACCATAATTCCATAAATTTATTAACTAAGTGAAAGAAATATAAAAAACCATTACGGCCAAAGATCATGTACATCTTCGTACCTTTTGACCCCATGCTCAATTATGCTACCCCCTGCAATACCCCTAATTCCATACTAGGATTTTTTTACTTTTATTTGTTCTCAAGGGACCATAACTATTGTGCATCCTAAATGATCCTGATAATTTCCTCAATGATATTCTAGAAGTAGACAACAAAACATATGATGAAAGTGGTATTTTTGTCTCTATTTCCTATGTTTGGAGGGGACCTAAATCAGAATCAATTGTTACAAAATAACTACCATCAGGTACATACTAAATACTTTGGGGCCACTATTGACTAGAGCTATCTTTTAACTCTATATCATGAGCATTAGACTCCCCATTGTGACTAAAACTAGCAGATCCACCTCAATTTCTTGCATATGTATCATTATAAATAAGCTTCAAAGCTTGTACAACCTAGCCCATAAATGGTTGATGTGAAACTTCAGGCTAAACACACATGTAAGGAGTAGTTTCAGGTTTGTTGCTGAAGGGGGGATTGTTACCCAATGCAAGGTTCCCCGATGCTTCCAAACCCACTTTTCTTTTAAGGAGAGAGTGATCCCATGTAACTAGGTTTTCTTGCCCGGGGGGTTGTGACATATCAATTAGTTTCCGTCTAGTAAGCAATTCTAGTAACAATACTCCAGAACTATACACATCACCCTTCACAATCAGATGCCCAGTCAATTGCATATTTAGGAGAAACACAATTGCAAAAAAAATATAATGACTAATTATCCCAACTTGGTGAAAAAATTGAGATGGTAGAGCTTATTTGGAAGAATAAAAAGTAGACCAACCAATATTTGTGCAAAGTTTGAAAATTACTGGAGCTTCCTTCAAATTGTACCAAATATTTTACAACTACCATACTATATCATTAGGATATTTGAAAATATAGGGAAATGAGTACATTAATAACAATAGGTATAAGAAAAATATATGTTAAACAATTAAAGGTCATATACTAGGCATGATCAAGCAAGAAGGGAAGATTGGAAACAATGGAGTCTTATTCCATATTGGCATACATTGAGTATATTATATATAAATACTCACACATTTCCATCCCTGCTTTTAACAATATCTTAAGGTCAGGAATCTGCAAGAGAATTTTTTCATGTTTAATCATCCCTTGAATCAATGAGTACATTATCCTCATCTAATTATTTTTTGAATGTCGTTGTCTAATGCACACTCTTTACAATCAAATTTATAAAATCCCAAGTTTTTATAATGGATAAGTGGATCAGTAGCTATAAAGGGTCTACTTGCAACCATGGTATTAATGGTTAGGTGAGAGGGAATACCATGCATTAATGTAGCAATTTTCATTTACTGAGGCAGCTGGTCACTGCACCAATATACTAAGCTTGTTGGCAGAGGTAGAACTTTTAATCAACAAATGAGATATATTAACCATCCAAATTTCTATTTTCCATGCTAGGTGCCATATCATCATGTCAAGGAATTCCTTCATATAGGAGTGTCCAAATATGATCATACTAGCACAAAAAATTATTTAGAAAAGGTGGCTAAAATATCCCAGGGGAAACCCAGTTAGGTCCAAAGATAGACATGTCCAGAAGGAAAGAAAGAAGGAATTTTGAAGACTATTGATAATTAGATAGAGAGAATTAGTCCAAAAACGTTGAAAATCATGATGGCTGTAATATGCAATAAATTGGTAAAAGGAAAAGTTCTAACAATGGAAATCAATAATCAAACATCCTCCCAAATCTTCAAATATCATGAAGAATATTACTTACAATAATGCAATAACCAATGAAACATTGTATGGCCAATAAGGTGTTGAGGAGATGTTGATCAAAAATACATTTGAGGCATTGAACATGAAAGGAAATATTGCAGGATGAATCTTATTGTTTGATCTTGGAATGTAAAGGATATAACCCTCCACTCCAAAAGGCTCTAATTAAGTATTTCATTAAAGACAAAGAGTTGATGTATTGTGTTTTCAGGAGGTCAAGACTACTTCCTTTGAGCTCTGTTCAACAGTCATGGATGTAATTTGTTGGCATGGTTTTTTCTAGGCCATTAACCACGAACGAACTCTATTTATACTATTCTTGGAGTAGCACCTCAATTGAGTTCAACAGTTGTACCTCACAGTATGAATTTGAATAATAAGTGTTGCTTTCTAGGTAGGTGAATAGTTTTTGCTCCATTTACAATGTGTCTATTGTAGTAGATTGTAGATGGTTGTTGGATTGGATTGATAATTCACTACCAGTTTCTGAATAGATTCTCTTGAGTGACTTTAATATGGTAAAGTGGGAGGGAGGTAATGAAGACAAATTTTTGTTTTTCCTCTTTGGAGGAGTAAACAAATCATGTTCAAGTTGTAAATCCATATTTTTAATATTTGATGTGAACTAGACACGAAAACATATGCATTTCAAAGGTTGATTTTTCTTGGTATAATAGGAGGGATATATCCATGTGTGGAGCGATAAAAAGGTGTATTTTTAACTCCTAATTACCTTCACATTAATTATCAACCCAGGGACGACTTTTTATTTCAAGAGTGTACTCAGTCTCAGGTGGCTATTTACTCAAGAGTAATGTTTTGCAGTATAGTGCTCAAAATCCAAAAGTAAATGAAAGCTGGAAATAAAATCTACTTACAGCAAAGCACTTTAAGACTTAAATCATGCATTCAGAAAAATAAGCAATGTATCAGTCAAGGGTCCAGTAACAATAACTCATCCCTTTGGAAACTGATGTAACCAAAAGTAATCAAGGAACAGATCATTAATCTGGGGACTAGACAGCAAATGCCAATGCCCACTACAGTTTCCGATCGTTCTTCACACCAAAGAAAAGATAATGCAAATAACAGGAAATGGAACAGCAGATAAGAAATGGAACAACAAAGTAAATGGGCAGCAAACTGTAATTAAAGGAATCTGAACAACAAACTCTAATTAATGGAAATGAACAACAACAAAACCAAATTAATAGCAATATTTACTCTACGAATAAATCGAACAGCACAAGGAAATAGAACAGCATTGATTAATGATAGGATATGAAACAACGCTGGAAAGTCAAATACAAATGCATAATAACTTAACACAGGCACACATTAATAGTAATCTGAGTCTGATACCGCAAGTATTAATCCTGGTTAGAAAGGGTAACGATTACAATTCATAATGGAACCAGAATGTCAATTGAATAGCAATCGTATGAAGTATAAACCATAGAAAAATACAGTAATACCAGCTTAAGAAGGTTACAGCTTGATTACTCTGCAATTAAACAGCAATAACGTTATGTAGAGAACAACAATGTTACATTAATGATTTTAAAGGAATAGCAATACGTTAGAATGCACATTACGACTTTCTTGTTGCAGAGAACGAAATATGAAATATAACAGAGCTGTAATATAAGATAACGAAACACACCAGATTACCGATTCAAGCTGATAAGAAAAACCACGCATAAACCAAAGAGAAAATATACAGGAGCAGCACAATCCACCAGAGGCTGGGCCCTTAGCCGCCAGCGGATGCCGCTGGGCTACTTCAGAATGAAAAGAATGAATAGCAACCAGATTTATATTAAAATATCAAAGCAGAGTTACAGTGGATTACAACAAGAAATCTCTCCATCTCTCAGCCATTATCCATTCTCTCTGCCATCCTCAATTCTGATTCTCTAATTCATCCTCAATTCCATCATTTGAATCCATCCCTGAAGTCATCCCCCCTCTCTGATCTCTGTTCTGATTTAAATACAAAGAGAGCAGAGAGTGGTTACAATAGAGATAATTACAACATGATTCTATTACAAAATTGGATTGTTTCCAACCAATTGATCAACAAGAAGATATATTCCCATCCATCTCTCAACAAGAGCAAGACGAATTTGGCTTTGCAGCTGAGATTTGGAGGACGGCCGCAACAACAAATCTGAGAAAATCGTGCTCAAAGAACCCTGCGTTTCTCTCAGTACAAGCCGAATTTGGGCAAACTGTTCTTCAACAAAGTTAATTGGGTCCGTTCTGAACAAAACCCATGTTTCGGATTTTCCAGATTCGTCTTCATTTGCTCAGAATCTCAACCGCAAAACTGTCACTCCTTATTCCAGCGCATTTCTGAGTTGGCACTTTTAATGATCAAATCTTCAATCTGAAATTATCTTGGAGGCTAAAAATGGTGAATAATGTTATAACCAACTTATTAAAACTATCATTGATAAAATAATTCATAATCATCAATTTATTAGAAATAAAGGAGAATAAATAATATTCATTCATAGAAGCATAAATCATCATAAAATGGATTTATATAATAAATTATAATAAATGACATGATGAAGAATAGTAGAAATGGGTGGAATAACTGTTTAAAAGTGATAATAATAATGGCATATTAACGGCCCAACATACCCCCACACTCAATATGTTGCATGTCCTCATGCAACGAAAACTGAATATATTGCATGTCCTCATGCAACCCAAAGACAAAAACCCATGTGTTAACCAAGCAATAAAAAAATATGTTCATCTCAGCTCATGAAATGGATAGAACAAATGAATTCTTCCTTAATTAATGAATATTCACTTTTAGTAATCTTGATGAAGGCATAACAATTTTTATATTGACATTCAATTATATGTATATATGAAGTTGCAACAAAATATGATATAAGTAACAACAAACTTCATTAACCATTTTCTCAAAAACTACAAACCAGCTTTTGTTGAAATTTGGCAAATAAATTTATAATATATGAATGCCTTTATAATCCAAAAATCAGACTGTTTTGATGCATGGATCATGAGATATAAACAAAATGACTGTAGCTGAGAGTGCATGATTTCCGAAATTTTATGAACCAATTTATCTTGAAATTGTCTGGGTTTGTATTAATGATACGTCTGTGTTTTCCAAAAATCACAAGAATTGAGTTCATAGTTTAAAAAATATTATGGAAATCAATTTCTACACTGAAATTGTATGCCTTAAATGAGAAAGAAAATAGAAAACATCCATCATGCGTATCAATTCATACCCCCACACTCTCAAAAATTAGCATGCCCTCATGCGATGCTAGAAAACAAATAGAGGTGGTTGCTACCAGCTGTTGAATTCTATGCTTGGTGTAAAACAACATGGAATAAGGGAGGTGTTGAGAATGAATAAGAATAGAAATGGATGATAAAGAATATGAATGGCATAGTCATAAGAAAGAAATGAATGAAAGCAACACTCCCCCAAACTGAAAGATGATATGCCGCTGAAAAAAAATGGGAAGTGGTACAGATGTGGACTGAAGGATGATAAATAATGCCAAAAATGGACGTTTTTGAAATTCTCCTAAATTCGTAATAAATCAGAAAATTATGCGATTTTACCTCAAGTTTTACCTCCAAAAATGTGGAATGACATATATGTACTGGCAGGTGTTGAAGCTGATGTAGGCAGAGTTGGTGCTGAAAGTGATACAAAAGGTGGAATCCAGGTAAGCACATCATGTCTGAAGAATTGTTCACGTTCGCGAGTTGCTCGAGCCTTTTCTGTTAGTTGCAATATTGTAGTCATGCTGTGAATAGAATTCTGCCCATACTTGTTGTTTTCCTGTAAACAAAGCACTATTTGGCATACAATGTTCTTGAATCCATAGTGTTAGGTTTGAATAGCAACAGATAATATGCATGCAAAACTTTCAATCAGAAAAACTTTTGTCAAATCAACAAGTTATGGCAGAGTGCAGTAATCATATCGCATGCAATCCCATAATGCATACATTCCCCCCTCCAATTGGAAAAGGAATGCCATAACCATAAAGCGTATGAGAGGGGTTATGCTGACAGCAAGGCACGGGAATGAACAATATATCAGTAAATGAAGCAGAGTACACATATCAATGATAGGACAACGAGAGTTATGATTATAATGAGAGCAGAGTGTGTAAAGATAGTTATGAATAAGAGATAGGACGCTTTGGATTGATGATAGTTTATGCAAAACGAAAAAGGACAACAATCTGCTAAAAAGATGCTTAACTGACAGCATTCTAGCTGAAAATGATGTGATTGATCTGAAAACAATTTCTCATGCATAAAGGTTCAAAACAGGGAAAAAAAAATTAAGGAAATAACTTCTCTGATAAAAAGAAAAAATAAGAAAAGGGTATTATAGTAATAATTGATGATAAGATATAACTTCAATACCATAAGCAGAGCCTCTGCTGCCAGCAGGCGTCCATAGCCTCGGCAGGGTTGCTTTTTAACCCATATGAGCCAGAATCCTCAATTTATAACTAGAAAGTTACATTGTTGTTCTACAGAAGAGATCAATGTGCTGGCGTGGTAACCAGATAACCACACTGCCATTCACTGGGATGTAGCAAAAGTGATCAGGCCGGCTCGTGATGAGACCTCCTGTTCCAAGGATAATTTGACTATCCAATGGATCATAACCCTGGTGTGGTGGCCATAATGGGAATGCCACTTTCTTACAACCTTATGAACATGGTAGGTTGGCTCGTAATGAGACCCCCTATCCTCCATCTGTGAACAAAATTTTGTTGTTATTACACAATTTTATGATAAAAAGAGGGAGGCTCAGTACTCCTTAAGAGCAGGGATGGTGGAAGAAGTTGAACATGTCAATAGAAAAAATATACCCATAATCTCAGTTATTACAGACAGAGAAGATTATAATCCAGAAGGGTGGAACCAGCATGGTATTAAGATGATCAATCAATATCATGTTCAACAGAAAACAATGCAGTAAAGTAGTATATAAATAATTGTGTCCCTTTTGAAAATAATCTATCATCAAGGCGCTGTCCTGTTAAAGATCATAACGTGAATGATATTAACTCGCTTCAATAGAATCCATAATTCTTGTCCTCGTAAAAATAGTGTACTTCATGCCATGAAAGGGAATCAGTAAAATGTGGTTGAGATGAACTAGGAATAATCCCACAAGAGGAAGGAAGGGTTGCTCCCGAAAATAATCCCAAAGTGTTGCTCTTTTGAATGAACAGCAAAAACACTCAAAAAGTGGTGTTCCTTAAAGGAAATGCACCAAAAAAAAAAGCAAAAATACACACAAAAAAAATGTGAAAATGCAAATGGCGTTCCTTTGGAAAAAGGAACAGCAAAAACTAAAAGTGTCATTCCTTTGGAAAAGGAACAACAAAAATGAAAAGTGCAAAAGTGCTATTTCATTCGGAAAGGAACAACAAATCGTGAAAGTGCAGAAGTGTTGTTCCATTTGGAAAGGAACAGCAAAACGTGAAAGTGTAGAAGTGCTGTTCCATTCGGAAAGGAACAACAAAAAGTGAAAGAGGAACAGCAAAAAGAGTCGTGGAAAAGGATGGAAAAATGAACCGTGAAAAAGGAACAGAAAAATGAATTGCTGACCAAAAATATGTTGTTCCTTTGAAAAAGGAATAGTAAAACGAAATTGATGTCCCTTTGAAAAAGGAACAGCAGAAACGACAAAAGTGCACACAAACGCTGTCCCTTCAGAAAAAGAACAGCAAAAATGCACAAGCATGAAATGCAAACACGCAAAGAATGAATTAACTGTTCACTGTATTGATGCTGAGGATGGGTCACAGTTTGAATGAAGCAACACCTGAAACACAAAATATAAAAAATATCAGAAAAGAAACAACGTTTTATTTAAAAACAATATGTAAATAACTAAATTAAGTTACAACAACTATGATGTTATGTCAAAAAAATGATCTCTTTGAAAAATGTTTTGGCAGCAGTGATAAGACATGAATCTTCAAATTGAAATCAATTCTTCATTTGTTCTATTATGAATCCGTTGGGTAATGAGTTGGATGAAATTCCTTTGTTTCATTTAAAATTTCTTTCAATAATCACTCGTCCATAAATTGACCTTCTTTATTTTTCCAGGACCTGCAAAAAACGAGTATCTACCTGCAATAAAACATTAAATCATGGAGAAAGAGAGGTGCGCGGGCTCCCCTAATCCAAGAATTATGCAAAAAAACTAACAAGTAGTTACTCTGTAGAACAAATCCACGGAGAAAATAACAAAGTAAAATTCATTTGTCACCTGCGGGAGAGCAGTGGTCGACCATACTATCCAACAGTGTTTTAATCACAACTTCTTTGTTTTTCATCGAAATTGAGTGATTCCAAAGCCAAATGAGAGCTAATTCAAAGGTTTATCTCCAGTAGCAACAGGTTTTAGAAATTCAATGATATGATATGTCAATTTTAGTTAGAACAACCTGCATAACATAGTCATTTTCAATTACCCAGCTCAGATCAACAGTTAATGTTTTAAGCGTAACTTTTTCGTTTGATGTCGGATTCGAATGATTCAAATTGGAAATGAAATTAGATTCATTTATTTATTTCAAATAGAAATATGTTTTGAATACAAGAAGAATTGATAGGTCAAATACTGTAAGGAACAGCCGGAAAGACATAGTTTTAAGGGTGCTGATTTACGATAGACAGTCAGTATTTTGATCATAAATTCCCCATACGATATCGAAAATGAGTGATTCCAATTGCATTGTAAACTATATTCATAGGGAAATCTACCATAGTAACAGGTTTTAAAAATTCAAACATTTAGGCCTCCAAAAACGGACTGTCCCAACTCTGTTCCTGAGCTGCCCACTAGACATCCGGTCAATGTTTTGGTTCTAACGTTTTCGTTTCAAATCCAAATTGACTGATTCAAATTGGGTTAGAAAGTAGACATCAAGGGCTACCTAGGGTAGAAACAGGTTTTAAAAATATTCATTTTTGGTCTCTCAAAACATGACTGTCCCGACTTTTTTTCCAAGAAATTCATCAAGCCCGCAAGCCAAAAAAATGATATTCAAGCATTTTTTCAAATTGGTGATAAAAAATGAATATAAGTGTTTATAGAATTGTTATTTGCAATATAATTCATCTACATACACAAATAAATTGAAATATTTATCACCGATGTTGATTTCGATAGCGTGTTGCAACAAAAAAAACAACTATTTTTACAAAAAAAACAAAATGCATTTATTTATGTCCTTATTTTATTTTATTTTATTTTATTTTCTCCACTATCCTACTCTTCTTTGAGAATCGAATATGTTTATGTATAAGAGTATTTCCAATGGAACCATTTTAGAAATAAGGCCTCTAGTATGCACATACCCAAATTTGAAAAATACATGTTGATAAAAATTAGGGTATGAGAAGCCAACTTCCCTTGAAAAAATGGAGTCAAAAATTGTTGAAGTGTGGAGCAATGTTGCAAACAAGTGATGGAGTGAAACCAATCTTCAATATATCCTATATTTTCTTGATTTCCCATCATATCATGAGGTTCTTGAGCTTTTAAAATGGTTTGTTGATGCAAACTAGAAGTAAGCTCATTTTCTTCCATAACTTCTACAATTTTTGAATTTAAAACATTCTGAATCTCATTGTAAGTTTTCTCTAATGGCGTATGTGAGATAGAATGGGTGGGAAGGGTGGGTAAATTTGGCAGTTCAACACTGTAAGTATGTTGTACTGGTTTATTGCGGTGAGGGTGTGGAATTAGTTGGGCAGGAAATTCAAAAGTAAAAATGTTGGACAGTTTCTTACCATAACAGAAGATGTCCTTCATGTGTTCCTTCAAAGCTCCTTCTTCAAATGTTCCTGTCAATTAGTTAGTGAAATGGGTGGTGCTTACATCACCACTTGAATGAAATCATGTGATTCATTTTTCAAAATTTCTATTTTTTCCCTAGTCATTCACACAAAAATTCAAACCTCTATTTCTACCCAACAAAGCAACAACAAATCTGTTAGGAAAGCGGACAGTGGAGCAGGGCTTTTACATGCTCCGCACGTAGGTTCTTACCTTCCGTTTTTAAGATCCAACTCTTCCCTAGCAGGCACTCATCAGATTCACACCACTCTTTAGAAATGGCTACACTCTCCCCGGCAACGGCGCCAAAATGTGGAGCGATAAAAAGGGTCTTTTTAACTCCTAATTACCTTCACATTAATTATCAACCCAGGGACGACTTTTTGTTTCAAGAGTGTACTCAGTCTGAGGCGGCTATTTACTCAAGAGTAATGTTTTGCAGTATAGTGCTTAAAATGCAAAAGTAACTGAAAGCTGGAAATAAAATCTACTTACAACAAAGCACTTTAAGACTTAAATCATGCATTCGAAAAAATAAGCAATGTATCAGTCAAGGGTCCAGTAACAATAACTCATCCCTTTGGAAACTGATGTAACCAAAAGTAATCAAGGAACAGATCATTAATCTGGGGACTAGACAGCAAAATGCCAATGCCCACTATAGTTTCAGATCGTTCTTCACACCAAAGCAAAGATAATGTAAATAACAGGAAATGGAACAGCAGACTAAAAGCAATGAACAAGAATTGAACAGCAGCATAAAATGAACAGTAACTACAATTCATAACCAAGCAATGCTTTAATTCTGTCGACAGTCACACAGCAATCACTAAAGTAATTTATAAATGAAAGGGACAACAACTGAAATCAGATACAAAACAACAGTGCTTTATAATAACAACCGAATATTTGAACAGCGAATCGTGCTTCTTATAAAGAATGAAATAACAATGATTCTGTATTTGATTCAATTAAAAACCAATTCTGTAATTGCAATAAACATACTTCACACAACAGAAATAAAGTAATAGAAATACAAACAACGGGTCGCTCCACCAGGGCCGGGCCCTCAACCGCCGGTGAGAGCTCGAGGAATGGAACGAGAACAAAATCTTTTATTAATCAGGCATGAATAATGTTTACAAACAGCTCGTACTCTCTTAACAAGAGTTGATGCACAATTCTGCAAATTACCACAAGAAAAGTCTCTCCATTCCCCCATACACAATACATGCTTCTCCTTTTATAATCAGAAGGAGGAGAAATTAAATAGCAAATAGGATCTCTAATAATAATATTGAATTTCTTCCAACCAATTGATCAACAATAAAATAGATTTACATCCATCTTTCAACAACAACAAGTCGAATTTGGCTTTGTAGCTGAGATTTGGAGGACGGCCGCAACCACAGATCTGAGAAAATCGTGCTCAAAGAACCCTGCGTTTCTCTCAGTACAAGCCGAATTTGGGCAAACCGTTCTTTACTAAAGTTAATTGGGTCCGTTCCGAACAAAACCCATGTTCCGGATTTTCCAGATTCGTCTTCATTTGCTCAGAATCTCAACCGCAAAACTGTCACTCCTTATTCCAGCGCATTTCTGAGTTGGCACTTTTAATGATCAAATCTTCAATCTGGAAATTATCTTGGAGGCTAAAAATGGTGAATAATGCTACAACTGATTTATTAAAACTATCATTGATAAAATCATGCATAATCATCAATTTATTAGAAATAAAGGAGAATAAATAATATTCATTCATAAGAGCATAAATCATTATAAAATGGATTTAAATAATAAATTATAACAAATGACGTGATGAAGAATGGTAGAAATGGGTGGAATAAGCGTTCACAAGTGATAATAATAATGGCATATTAACGGCCCAACAAGCCTTGGATAAAAAGACTCATCAAAGTGGGGAAGGTCCCTTACCTTTGAAGTAATGCAGTAGAGGGACCTTGCAACCCGAGGGCATCGTAGTATTGAGACATTGTGTAGCCAAGTTTGCCAACTCTCAAGTTCTTCATCCGGGTTAGAACAATACTCCCTGTTTTCCTCCCAATCGAATACTCTGCCTGTTGTAGGGTCACCCTAGTCTTTGTCCTGTGCTTTCATCCTGTAGATATGATCGAGTTCCTCCTTTTCGTATGCTGGTTCTGTATACCGCATACCCTCAGCGAGATCCAGTGGTACTATTACATGGGTACTGTTATTTTCAAACACCATGCTACATTTTTTCAGATTAATGACACCCCCTATGTCGATAGCCCAGTCTAGTCCTACGAGTGTAGGATAGGGATCTGTATCCTCCAAAATTTCTATGACTTCAAAGTCAGCTAGGACCCTTACTCCTGTGATATCGACCACAACTTTTGGCAACCTTCCCAGAGGGATGATCTTCTGTTGATTCGCCATTTGTAGTTGGATAGTGGAACAGTCTAATTTAGGTTCTCCCATTCGTTGACATGTCTGTTTTGGTAAGACGTTTGCGTCAGATCCAAGATCAAGAATAACCGGATCCATCTCATAATCACTAATCTGCACCGTCAGTCACATTTCCCTCCCGGTGCGCCTTTTGTATCTGTGTAATTTGTGTACTTCCTTAACCTCAGCCGTTGGGCTGGGCCGGGTTGCGCAGTTCTGTAGAAATACTTGAAGATTTTCTCCAGCATGTGGGTTGTGTAGTAGCTTCAAGCATGCCCTTAACAAGGTTTTAACTTCCTCTTCTGTCTGGAGGTGCGTTGGCGGCTGCGCAGGGGCTTCCAGTGACTCCTGTCTCTTGGGATTTGGTTCCTCTTGGGCAACCAACTCCTCCCTTGCTCCTTGGGTGACCATGTTGTGCATTATGATTTTTACACTGGGATCTTCACTCAGCTCCATTTTGACCCTCTGTACATTTTGGGTGTGGGTAGACTATTTGTCCTTCATTTTTGTTAACAAGATTGGAAAGTCTTCAATCTCATGGTCCAGTTGTCTGCAATATTTACAGGACTTCCTCGTGGGATTTAGGCAGTCCCTGGCAAAGTGCCCTACCTCTCCACAGTTGTAGCAGATTAGCTGGCCCCATCCTCATCTTGCGCTTCCTCCCCATCCCCCCTTGCCCCCTGTAGGAGAGCTACCAAAGGTTGCGGGAGATCTCGGGGACGCAGGATCGGACTGTACTCTATAAAGGGTTCCCCGATCTACCAATAAGTCATATGTGCGACAATTCTGCTCATCGTGCCCTATAGATCGGCAGAACCTGCACCATTGTTGCCTCAATTCACCCTTATTTATCAGAGGACACTGGGTTGTATCATGTAGTCCCGCTACCCGACAGTCTTCGCACCAGAGGTCCGTGCCGACTCCTTTTCCCCGTTCCGTCCGTAAGTTCTGTATTTCCAGGTGCATGGCCTCAAGCTGCTCCTGAATTTTCTGCACTCCTTCCCTTGTGTTTTCCTTAGGGGAAACTTCAATTTTCATGGTAGCTTCCAAGGCTTTTTCCTACGATTCGAAGGTCTGGTGTCCCATGGGTATGCATAAGTGAGGTAGCAACATAGCGATGAACTATTCTGTGTGCTGTTTGTCGTCGTACTTAAACACACCTTCCCTGATTGCTTTCTTTAACCATTGATCGACCTCCCATACTGACTCAGACATCCCTTGCTTGAAGTCTTTTACTTCTGCTACCAGCTGGGAACAGGATTTTGGCCAAGGAATTGTTGTTTTAGGGCATACTTGATATTTTGAAGCATTTCACTCCTGTTCTGAGATATATACGACATATACCAGTCCAACGCCCTTTCTTCAAAAGCCAAGGATAGTTGTGCTCTCTTCACAGTATTGCTTACCACCCCTTGTGCCATCCACACCGAATCGGTCATGAACCAAAATCGGTCCATGTCCTCATCGACTGCTCCTTTAAAATTATGTAACTTTAGGTGTGTTGCCATGGGCTCCTCTGGTTTATCTTCCTGGGGCCCTAACATCGGGGCAACTGACAGACCCTGTGTAGGTCTCGGCAGACTATGAGCAGAGCGATCCTCCCCTCGACTGTCTCGATAGTTCTTACTACTCCGCGTTGTGCTTCCACCCAGAATGTCACTCATTCCAACCCGCGTTAGATCTCTAATGCCATTACCTGATCCCATTTCTTAGACTTCTTCCCGTCCCGGCAACAGAACCATTTTTTGGCTTGAGGGGTCCTAACCCAGGTTCGGTGTGCAAGGTTTGCCAACAAACCCCTATACTACTGGCCCTTTCGGTAGTGACCTGCTTTCGCAGGTCACAGTCTCACCCGAAGTAGTATGGGTGGGTGTTGGAACCAGGTTTCCGCACCCTGAGAAAGGAAGGTTAAGGCAAGAAGGGCTGCGTTTTTTTCAGATTACCGCGTTTCTTCGCAAGGTTAATTATGTATCTATTTGCATCCACGTGCACTAGATCTACAATTATATGCTTTTCATAACATCAACACAACATTATATAAATAGAGAAGAATAGATCTAGATCCAAGCATTCAGTACACAGACTTTCGCAACAGAAAGACATAAAATATATAACATAGTAATTATCAGTAGTTCATACAACAGTACTCACAGATTCAGATCTCCAATAATCCTTCGCATTCATTCATTCGTCAACATTTCCTTACAATTCCCTTCCCAACCTGCGCACACAGCAGCAGGGTCTGCACACAACTGGACTAGGATCTCCACGCACACAGCCAGTAGGAGTTCGTTTTCCCCAAAACCCAAACTGATAGCTTAAACAATAGATTGCATCAATATCTCATCCATTCCTATCTTTTACAATTCGAAATGCATCTCTATTTATAACAATCTAGCCTCAACATTCCTATGGTCTGCAACCCATGGTTTTCGGACCCCTAGTTTACCCTTTGACCCATTACAATACGTTCGGGGCTTTGACCTGCCCCAAAACCCCTATGCTATACTAAATATAATAAAAAATAATCAAAATGGACCAGTTTCGCAACTTGTTAGGAGACCTCGTTCCAACAGTTATTACGTTAATGTATGAATTTATATATTTGTGATATTGTATTGTAATAATCTAGGTTGAATGTGCATATATGATTATTATTCATGAATGACAATTGTTTATGATTTTATGATGTGAACATGTTATTTAGTTACTGTTATGGATATCCTAATCTTATTTATGTTGAGTTGAGGTGTTGTGAAGTTATATTGTGCTAATCTAGATTGATTTTTTAGACAAGATAGCCTCCCCTCAGATATATTGAGGTATGAGTTTTCTTATGTCGTATACTTGGTGCTTGATAGTTTTTAGTGTTTGATTATGTCATCTAGTTGATCTATTTAACATGGTATGTCTACATGTTGGATAGATGGATACTAGATGGTATGTTTGCAATATGAAATGTACATATGGAATAGATGGTGCCATGTACATATAGTGTTGTGTGTATATTTCATATGTAGTGCTAGGAATAGATGGTATGTTGTGTGAATATGGTGCCATGTGCATGTTAGATATGCAGTGTTGTGTACGTATAATGCTATGTACATGTTGTATATGAAGTGTTATGTACATATGGTGTTGTGTGCGTGTTGTACATATGGTGTTATGTACATGATATAGACTTATGCAGGAATGCAACAAAATACAAAAATACACATAAATGTAGAGATGCAGTAGAAATAACACTTCATCAAATAATTTAAATATGCTTACAGACAGAATGGAAATAAACTAGCTAGGGCGCTAGTAGCTTATCTCTAAGAATAGATGTGGAAGCTACAGGCCTCTGAATTGTGTTATAATGAGGCTCAAGGGAAATTTTATTATTAAACAACATAGGAAAACCATAAACAACCAAAACCCTAACCCCAGGAGATGAAACACCAAGAGTTTGTGGGCCTCGTTGGGGTTAGTTGTGCAGCCAACTTTATGGGGTCGTAGCTTTGTCATAGTATCTTTGTTTGGTGCATACGATATATCATCGGAAAGATCTCTCCGAGCAATACAATTTTTGCCACAGGACCCTACCTATGGCTATGGGTCTACAACATACCTCAAAAAAACGTCGTTTAGGGGTTCAAAACTACTCTAGAAGTTCAAGAGCTGAAAAAATACTAAAAATAGCAAATGTTACTATAAAAAAAGGAAACTGATGAAGCTGACTAGAGGTTTAGGTGGAATAGTTGGGTGGCCACCAATATCCACTTGGATCATTCCTCCCCCATTAGGAAGTAGTGGACCTCCCCTTGCTTGTAGAGCCTCCATGAGGTGAGGAAATTTTCGTTGAACCTGGTCCCTAGTGAACCACTTGCCCTCAAGGAGGATGTTGCCCACTTTAAAAACTCGATATAGTTGTATCCTTTATTGGTAGGTGTTCTTGATCTATGTGTCCATGATCCGATTAATTGTTTATTTATCCATGCAATCTAGGTTTAACTTTGTTGGTGTGAGTTTTTCTGTCATGTTGGATGTGTCTAGTAGAGGTGGAAAGTAGGGCCAAAGGCGGTCCACATTGAACATTGGGTGCATACCAAGGAATGGTGGAATACTAAGCTCAAAGGAATTATCCCCTACAAACTTGATGATGGCGTATGGCCCATATCGGAGCGGGAGAAGCTTGCAGTGGTGAAAAATGAGGCGCTTCTTCTGTAAATGTAGCCACACTTTGTCGCCCACCTAGAAGTTGTGTGCCACCCGATGTTGATCATGTCATTTCTTGTACTTAGCATTAGCTCTATCCAATATGCGATGAACCAGTTGGCAGATGTTCTGAATGCACTCAATGAAGTTTTTCGCCTCGTCAGTTTCAGACTGGACATGAGTTGAATCTTATTGAGTAGCCGCAAATGGCATGGTTACGTCAACGAGACATAGTGGTTGGAATCCCAAGCCCACTTGAAATGGGTTGTGGCCAGTTGAGCTGTGGAGAGCCCGATTATATATGTGTTGTACATAGGGGAGGATCTCATCCCATGTGTGTGGATGCTTTGAGTTGTACATGCGCACAATGTGTATGATCATCATGTTGACGACCTTTGTCTGTCCATCAGTTTGGGGATGGAAATTTGTGGACTTGGTGAGCTTGGTGTCCAACATTGACTAGAGGTTGGACCAAAATGTATTCAAGAACATTATATCCCGATATGAGATGATAGACTATGGGATCCCAAAGTGTACCCACACTTGTTCAAAGAAGAGTTTAGTAGTGGCTTCTGCTGTGATATTCGTCTTGTAAACTGCCCTAATGGCCATCTTCGAGAATATGTCAACGACAAAAAAAACACAGTCATTGCCATGCTTGGTAGACGGAAGCCCTGACATGTAATCCATGGAGATGGATTCCCAAGGTCGACTAGGGGTAGGAAAATGAGTATATAGGCCTTGCTTCTTGATGGTTCATTTGGAAATGGCGCAAGAAGTGCAGGATATGAAGTACTTCCTGACATCCTATAGAAGGTTTGGCCTATAGAAATACTTCTGTAGTACTGCCACTGTTTTCTTAACACTGAAATTCCTAGTGACCCAACTATAGTGCACTTCCCAAGTCGTCTTGGCACACTTGCTTGAAGGAAGACAAAGGTGTCTCAGGTGACATAGCAGTGCATCCTGGAGGTGAGTATTTGGAACTTGCTTACCCTCCAAGAGCATCTTGTACGTGTGGCTGAATTATGGATCACTTTTGTAGAGAAGCGACGAGTCAGAAGTCTCGTGCCCACAATAATTGAACAGGATGGTTAGTGCCACCATCAATGGTTGGCTGAGGTAATCTGCAACATTATTGGTGATGCCCTTATTGTACTTGATGTTCAAATGAAACTGTTGCAGGTATGTGGACCACTTCTAATGGTGATCATTTTGTAACTTCCCTTATGTCTGTATGAAGTGAAGGGGTTGGTGGTCTGTGTGGATTACCATTTCCTTCCCAAAAATGTAATGCTTCCATTGTTAGTAAGCCTACACAATGGAATACATCTCTTTGTCATATGTGGGATACTTCTAGACTGTTTCAGAAACTTTCTCACTGTAATATGCCACTGGATGCCCTTATTGAGTAAGAACTGCCCCAATATCATAATCAGAGGCATCTATATTGATCTCAAATGGTTGTTGGAAGTCTGGTAATGTGAGCACTGGTGCAGAGAAGATGCGATGTTTCAATTATATGGATGCCTTCTATTGAGATTCAGACCAAAATAATTTTTATTTCGCTCCTCCCTTGGTGACTTGATTCAAGGGCCAAGTGATATGAGAAAATCCCAACACGAACCTACGGTAGAAATTGGAAAGACTCAAAAAGTTGCGGAGCTCTTTTAGAGTGGTTGGGGCTGGCCAATCCTAAATGACTTGGATCTTGGCTAGATCCACATGCACCCCCCTCTCATCAATAATTTATCCCAGATACTGGACCTAGGTCATGCCCAAAAGTTCACTTCTCCAAATTGGTACTAAACTTTTGTTGTTTCACTATTTGGAGGACCTGACAGATGTGGTGGAGGTGCTCTTCCCAAGTCTAGCTGAAGATCAAGATGTCATCCAAGTACACCACCACAAATTAGTTAGTCAGTGGCCACAATATGTCATCCATCAACCTCATGAAGGTTGCAAGAGCATTTTTCAACCCTAAAGGCATGACCAACCATTTAAAAAACCCTCCTTGGATTTGAAGGCAGTCTTTCACATAGCGGAGGGTTTGATTGGTACCTAGTGATACCTAGACTTCAAGTCGACTTTGTTGAAATATTTTTCTCTCTTGAGTTGGTCCATAAGGTCATCAATATGTGGGATTGGGTACCTATTCCGGACATTCACTACAAGGAAAATACCCTCTAGCGGATTTTTTTGAGGAATCCCTTATAAAAATACCCCAGACATCCATTTGTAGTGGAGGTTACTAGAGGAGGTTGGCAGGTGGAGGTTTTTACGGATGTTTTTCGTCTGGTGCGCTTATCATCCTAAACCGAACTGTGCGTTCAACAAGAGAAAGCACCAGTGCGCACAAAACATTGGCACAATGGACACCGTGTGCTCCATACAAACCCGCCCAGTGCGTCTTATTATTACAGCGCACCGGTGCTTTAAAAATATTCTACACCGGTGCAACCTAAAACCCCATGCAAAAACTGAAACCGCCCAGTGCGGTCTTAAGAAACCACACTGGTGCACCTATAAAACCCTGCGCACTAGAACAAGGTTAAATAATAAAAAAATTACAGCCAAAAAAATGCATTTTTCACTTTTCAGTGCTCTAGAGCTCTTAAGCACCAGTGCAACTTATCCTTGTCTGAGGCGCCCTGAGATCGGTGCTCCCATTGCACCCATTGCATGCATTTTTGTTGTGCATTTCCCACCAATCTCCATTTTGAATTTTGCAAAACGGTGGGAAAATTTACTTTTGCAAATTCTACAGCCAATATGCCTCTTCGACGGCCAAATGTATAGGTATTTTTCTTGTTTTTCCATAATTAAGCCTTTTAGCGGATTAGAATTGTAAATTAGCTTAAAATTAGCCATTTAAAAAATATATCTATATTTCCCGCACGATGCGCTTGAGCCGCTCGACTCGCACTGGTTCGCAGTACTGCCTATAAATTTACAAGCCGTGCCACAACTGTGCTAATGGTATTCCCACCAGTTCCAGGGCGGTACCAAAAGGTGCACCGTGATATTTTAAAATTTAAAAAAGGTGTGGTGCAGTCGGTTACTTAGCCGCATCATTGACCCTGTGGAATATCGGAAATGCGGTGCGTTGAATGAAATATCTGCCCCGGGGAAGGTAATTTTGTCAGCGCACCGCATTTCAACATTTCAATATGGTCAACAGTGGGTCTTGGTAAAATACCACGTTGTTGACTATGTAATGATGTTAGGAGCTTGGTGCACTGACCAAAATATACGCCTCAGGGCATATAGTTTGGTCAGCGCACCTCCCTCACAACACTGGTCCATAGCCAACGGTGCGGTCTAATATACCATTGCATCGTTGACTTTGGAACAATGCGAGGGAAGTGCACTGTAAATTTTAAGGTGCACTGCCTCTGGTGCACTTCAAATTTTCTGGTGAACCATCGCCGGTGCATGACAAAAAAAGATGCACCATGACCGGTGCATGCCTTTTTTTTGGGGCGCACCGACTATTTTTTTTTTAAATTTATATATGTATATTCTTAAATACATCTCTCATTTAATATGTCAATCATTCAGAGACGTGAAAGGAGAGAAGAGAGGGAACAACAACAACAACATGTGGACCAATATAACTTGGTTCGCTTGTGGGAGGCATGAGAGAGGGAGAGAGATGTGTACCCTTTCCCTATTATAGTAGCTACCTAGGGGCTCCTAAGGCAGGTAGGCCTCCTCAAGTTCTATGAAGAGGCTACTTTCCTAAAGTGTCGTGGTTTGTTTTTGCGACATCTTATCCGCAGGTGGAATGCCCACCTACATGCTTTCTGAGTTGGTCCTAACCAGTGGTATGCGCCCACTGAGGAGGTCATGTATTTCATTACAGGGCTATCAAGGAGAGGGGTGGATTTCCCCTCATTCCCAGAGTTTCTAGTTGGCTATGCAACAGGGATTCAGTTGGTGTAATCCCAAAGATACGTTAGCGCAGATATATTGTCTCCTTCTGATTTTTAGGTCTCCGCAGGTCAGTTACGTATTTCTGCATTTGGTAGTGAGGAGGTGAGGTGCCTCTCACTTCTGATTTCGACCATTTCACACAACACCAATGACGATCAACACATTATTTTCCCACTTTTATATTATGTTGATTCTTTAGTACATGATCCATGACTTGTCAAGTGGTCTGCCATTTTTTACGGTAGTTCTATATAGCCTTAGATAGATGTCGTGCTCATGCACAAGGGAGGGTCAACTTCCCTTTTGCTTCAGAGCTTTTTTTTTATGTTTTGAGATGTTTCCAGAGACACAACCTAATTTTGTTCGGCAGCATCGTAGGCCAATGTTGGATGCATGGATACACATGTGGGGACAGATGATGCCCAAGGGGGGCGAGATTGAGTTTTTTGCGAGGATATCGCATGATGCACTAGAGTTGCTAGCCAGTGTTGACAAACATCCCATATTATGGTCCCTTATCCTTATGCTGGTTTGGATTGGCGAGGGTGTGCCAACATCCTCTTCACAGATGATGAGCTGCCAGATGATAGAGGTAATATTACTGTTTTATTTAAATTTATTCTAACATGTTCTTTAAATTGTTTTTATTAAATTGTGTAATGAAATTGTCTAATTATTGTTGTGTACTTGTATATATTTTGCAGACATTGGGTCTTTTGATGATGATGACATGCTAGTGCCACCAAATGATCCAGGTGTGGTTCCTGATGACGATCAGGATATGCCAGATGCTGAGGATCATGATGTCGGTGCAGAGAGACTTGCTCCTGCTGGTGCACCGGTACCACCTTTTGCTAGGCATGGTAGGCTTGATAGTAGATTGAGGATGGAGTTGGGTGACCAACTCTGTGCATTGATTGTTTAGGCGGGAGTCAGGCCCGCTACTATGAGAGACATATAGGCCAATGGTAGGTTGGTACATATGTGGAGAGGCATGCCGCGTGACATGTACAACCTGATGCGGCATGTCGTAGGAGCTACGACCTTATTTATGCACCTGAGGAGGCCCTTGCACATTATAGGTGTGGTCAATATGCAGCACATGATAAACATTCTGCGAGCAACGATGCATCATCTGATGATCACAATCAAGGGAGTGATCATCTTTCACCTTGCATGGTGCTAGATGAGCAACCTCCACTAACATCGACCAATAGTCATCATAGAGAGTAGGCTGGACCATCGGCCACGTCAAGTCAGCAGCCTGCAACATCCAACAATACTCATGATCATGAGCAGGCTGGACCATCGACCATGTCGAGTCATCACGATGAGTAGCCAATAGTTGATCTTGATCAGCATGAGACACTAGTACCAGATCAGCAGGCATGTGATGATCAACATGTATCTCAGCTTGTCGAGGCTGCACCATTCACTGAAAAGGCCTCGACTAGTACTGCTATTGATGATGTACCACCAGCTGATATATGAAATTTATATTATAGTTGTATATTTTTGACAATATTAAGTTATATACATACATACATACATACATACATACATACATACATACATATACATATACATATACATATACATATACATATACATATACATATACATATACATATACATATACATATACATATACATATACATATACATATACATATACATATACATATATATATATATATATATATGGTCCATGTATTTTATGTTCATGTTGCAGTTGTACTTAATTTACATGTTGGTGATCATCATGATGTGTATATTGTTCGGTCGTGTTAGATATGTTCATTTAATGTGCTGGTTGCACATAGATGTGTATGTGATAGCAGTTATTTCACATGATATGTATATTTGATGTTTGTGTTGTGATGATGTTATACAATGCTAATTGTGTTTTGTTAGATTATCATGATCACGATGATGTTAGTGAATTTGAATTTGTTTTTTAGTCGAATATGATGTTTGTACGATGGTTATCATGATCGTGATGTTTATTAATTAATTTAATATTAAATGATCATGATATTGTAAAATTTTAATATTTGTAATTCTAATTGTATGTAAAATTCTAAAATTGTAATTGTATTTGTATGTAAAATATTTTTAAAATTTTAATTGTAATTGTAATATTTAATTTATTGTGAAATGATTGTAATTGTAATTTTAATTGTATTGTATATATGTAAAATTGTAATTCTAATTCTAATTCTAATTCTATGTAAAATACTTGTAGAATTTTAATTGTATTACTGTGAAATGATTGTAATTGTAACTGTATGTAAAATTCTAAAATTGTAATTTTAATTTTAATTCTAATTCTAATTCTAATTTTAATTGTAATTGTAATTGTAATTGTATGTAAAATATTTATAAAAATTTAATTGTATTAATGTGAAAAATTTAATTGTATTAATGTGAAATGATTAAATTATTAAAAAATTTAAATTTGTAAATTTGTAAAAATTTAAATAATTGTAAAGTAATAAATCTAGAATAATATGAATTTTTGTGACATAATAAAGTTTAGAAAATAATGCAAATAAATTCATGTACTTTAGAATTATCATTATTTTACTATGATCTTACATACAAACAAATAATTTATACAGTATGCCATTGTTTTTGAGATCAACATAATTGCAAATTATCAAGTGAAATATTGATTTTAACATTAACACAATGCAAATTACCAATTAATTCAAAATACATACTATAATGTTTCGAAAAACCCATCTTAAAAATTATAAATATTGATGAAATAACACATGTACCATATCACTCTCGGTTCTCATGATCACCCTCATTATCTTCCAACTTGCATGGCATAATAACACTATTGCTCTCAAAAATATGTTTTGATATAGGGTCATGTCTAAATACGAACCAAAAATCCCTATCCAACACATCTGGGTAAAAAAACACATGGTTGTAGTGTTTGGGGAAAACATAGGTCTCCTTAGCTTCATCCCACATCTTTCTAGAGGTGATACATATCAACCTACTATCACGATCTTCCTTTACATTATTCTGATCAAAGGTGTCCCACCACTTGCACCTAAAAATATCACATTGGAAAGAAGAGAAATCTACTTCAATGATCTCTTGTATCTTTCCGACGTAACCTAATGTCCCTCGTACTAGGTTTTGATCACGGTGGCTAGATCAACTAGATTGATCGAACTCGACTTCCACATCACAGTATTTTGTGATGTTTCTAGCATCGGCATTTTCTGTGAAAAAATGGTGTCCATATGCCCACATAGATGGGAACAAATGCACCTATTATAAAAAAGTTAAAAAAATCAAGTGTCATGTGTTTTAAATAATAACATAATAGTTAAAATATGAAATATAGATGTAATTACATTTGAAAGGTGCATTATTAAGTTTCAAATGTACATATAAATTACATAGATTATTACCGAGCTGTTGCACCCAATCCCTTTGTTTAGTGCAACCTCTTTAGCGCGCGGGTAGCAACCGGTTGCACCGTATTTCTCTCTGACTTGGTCAACAACCCAACTGTTGGGGCATATTTTTGGCATATTTTCTTATAAATTATCGGGATAAGGCACACTTCTACCATTCAACCATCTGAATTCTTTCTTGTCACTATCCCAATTCATCCTCTTTTATTCGTACAATGCGACCCACATTTGTGTCGCTTCAGAATTTTAAAGAATGAATTTATTGATTGCTTCAATTTATGCATTCGCTGATGAAATCAAACCGAGATTATATAGTACATAGAGATCAAAATATACATTATATCGAATTTCAACATGAATATTTACTTTGTGTAAATTTCAAAAATTATAAGTTGCTTACTCTTTATCAAGCACTTTTTCCCACTCCTTTGGAGAAACTCCCCTTCTCTTTTGTCTTCATCCCTTTCATCATCTCAAATCACCGCACCTGGTCTGTTTTTTATCTTCTTGATGTACTCACTGGCATAGTAGAAAGACTCATATGATATGTACCCCTTTGCCATAGACCCCTCAGGTTTTTCCCTTTGTCGAAAAAAACCTTTCAATTTCTTCATGTACCTCTCTAAGAAGAACATCCAATGACAAGAAACCACCCCAACTAATTCAACCTCATATACTAGGTGGATTAGAAGATGAACCTGCAAGTCCATGAAACTCATCGACAATTCCTTCTCAAACATATAAACAATGTCAACTATCTCTTGACGCCACCGTGGAATGCTAGCCACATGAATCTCCTTTGACGTGATCCAATGTAAAAATGCAGATAATTTAGATATGGCAAGTCCTAGGTCTTGAGGGAATTCATGTTTCGCACACCCACGCATGAAAAAAGGACAATGACACTGTAAAGTTATAAACACATGAAATAATATACAAAATTAGTTATGTTTTGTGATACCTGCATGGGATAAAATTTATTAATATAAAAAATAATAAAATAATGATTTTGACATTATACGTACTCTTAGAAGATTCAAATGGTCATGCAATTTCAACCCAAACAAATGGTCATCCACGGTGAAGCAGCGCCATAGTGAAGACTTGTATGAAGATGGCATCCTCACACCCATTATAACTTCCTTTTCCAAAGAAAGATAATCTTTTTTTTAAATCCATGGGAAATCACCTTCTTTGAAATACCATGAATTAGAGGGACCAACGCCTGCCTTTGATCCTGTACTTTCTAATCATCTTGGCCAATGTTTCCTTTTAATATTTTAAAACAGCCAATGTGTCACTTTGTTTTGATGATATGTTCCTCCATAAAGAAGATGAAACATTTTTAAATATATGCATGGGATCTAATAAGTGGTGAATATTAAGATGCTCCCAATATGGGAGGTTATAAAAGATAAATATCCTTTTCATCCCAATGGGAAATTTCTCAACATAGGTGTCAAATAATTCTAGATCATCAAACATAGGCTCCCAATTTGAGTCAAACATTTCTATGAACTCCTTATCCTTCTCTCTCTCATACGCTCTAAGCCATTCAACTGGTGTCGTTATTGGAGGCCTTTGGGTTCTCTCTCGTTTACCATTAAAAGAAGATGTTTCTCTTATGTAAGGGTGTTATTCTGGGAGGAATACCCTGGAGAAATCATACACTGGATTTCATAGGTCCTTGGACCATCTAGATTTCAGAGAAGGTCCACAACATTTACATCTAAAATACCCTTGTGTTACATGACCTGCGAGATTATTGTATACAATTAATATGCATGGCACGTTAAAGAATATCATGAAGATTAGAACAATTACAACAAATTAAATAACTAATATGTGAAACAATATTGTTACGTATATAAACAAATCAATAAATTAAACTTGTAATTTACCAGAGAAAGCTCCTAAGCCTGGATAATCATGTGTCATTTAAGCACATATGCCATACAATGTAAAAATCCTCTCTACTACGATGGGTCTTGATACATCGTATACATTTATCCCATCCCATAATTCCTTCAATTCATCTACCAGTGGTTGTAAGTAGACATCCATATTCTTCACTTGTCTTCTACCAAGGACTATGAGATCCAACATAAGATGTTCATTCTTCACGGAAAACCATGGGGGGATATTGTTATTGATCACTACTACAGGCCAAACAAAATATTTGGTGTTCTGGAGGGAATATGGGTTGACACCATCCATGGCTATGCTGAGTTGTAGACTTCGTACTTCATCCTTGAATTTTTCGGGCCATGTATCCTCTATATGCTTCATGGCTATTGAATAATTTGGGATTCGCATAACTCCCAACTCAATTATGTGTGAGGCATGCCATCCCTGCAACATAGCTAATTATTTGCAATGAAAGAGCCTTTGAATCCTTGGGATTATAGGCATGTGCCTCAATATCTTAAAAGGAGGACCAATACGTGATTTACCCTTCTTTTTTTATTTATCATACCTGTCATGCCCACATTGCAGACATATATCTTTGTCTGCATATTCTCCTCTATATAGAATACAATCATTTCGACATGCATGATATTATATGTACTCAACACCCAACATTTTCAACAATTTCTTTGCCTCTTCGCAACTACCGGGAAAGACATGATTACTCAGAAGAACCTTATCTTTGAATAACCTATAGTTGGTGATCATGTAAAATATTAATAAATGTAAATTAATGCTGATATAATTATTAACGTTCATAAAATTAACCATTTGTAATGTTCATTGTGTACTGATTATATTTATCAAATTTATATAAGGGAGGACTTTATGGTAACTTACCTAAAAATTTCCAAGAAACATGCATTTGACAAGACAAACTTTGCTTTCAAGTTGTACAGTAACATAGTTGTCCCCAACTAGGCAGACTTTGACTGACCGCCAGGTCCAAAGAGAGGGGTGGTGGAAGCAAATTTAAGGCTTTCAAAAAAGGTGTCAGCGATATGATCATGATCCCCTAGCTGATCATCGTTTTGGAATGCATCTAACAACATTGTCTCCATGGCAGTCATATACCTTAAGTAATCATCCATATCAACCTCTATTTGATTACCTCCATTTCCAGCTTTTGAAGAACTACTATTGATGTCGTCATTCCTAATTGGAGAATCTGGACGTAGCGGGAATTGAATCGATGGTTGATTCAACCATTCTTGGTATCGTTCCTCTCTGATTTTTTCTCTTAATTCAGTCTTCTCTCGCTTTGACATTGTTGTGGGGTGCAACAAAAGATGGTAGGTAAGTCACTCATCATCACTAGAATCCTAATAATTTAAAAAATTATATTTGAACATGATTAGTAAAAAAATATATGATATCAATTAGTAAGCAAGTTGACAATATTGCATGATTAATTGGTTTGACGTTGAAATAATTACATTAATCAATATACCAAACAATTATAATTATTACCATCATTTTCCCAGGATTGTGGCTAGAAGATGCAATATTGTTACAATTGGCAGGGTGAAGCAGATGTCCATTTTCATCTACCAAATGCGCCTTGCGGTATGTTTCTCCTGATAAGAGCTTCTGACGTTTTGGAGCTGTTTGAATATTTTGTGCATCTGAACTTGATTCTGAATCTGCATGAACCTGCAAATTTGTAGACATTATAAATATAATTAAGTTTTGCATGATTGACATGGATAAAAAACATAAATTCAATTAGATAATGTAAATATAAATAAAATCTGAAGTAAATATTACGCCTCGAGATGGATAGGGAGAACTTCGCGATGGAATTTGAGAAATATTATGGAACGAGCTGGATTTTGAAGAATTTTCCATTCGATATAATTATGATATTTTCTCCCTGCATTTGAGAAAAATCAACAATAAGTTTCGGTGTACACACCTAAAAGTTATTTCGGTGCCTTAAAAATGGACTTCTTTTTATCGGTGCTAATGTACAGATAACCGCACCAATGAGTTTTAGTTATTGCGCACCAGTGTAGTGTTATCAACGAACACACCGGTGCGGTGCTATTAACTGACGCACTAGTGACGAATAACCGCAAATAAAAAAAGCACAACTATATTTTCTTTAAGTGAAAAAAAAAGCGGTAAATTGAAAAATGGGCGGCAAAATATTTTCGAAAATCTAATTTCATAAAAAAATTCTTTAAATACTAAACACTTTTCATTATTTCACTATTTTTGCAAAAAATTTCAGCTAGATATTTGCAGGAGACATACCTGGAGGAAGAGAGCACGAGAGAACTGTGGAGCAGTGAAATAAGTTCAAACAGAAGTATTCAGACAATCAGAATTCCAAACCTCTGGTGATTCAAACCTTGTAGCATATAATTTCAAACAATCTCATGATTAAATTTTATTTTTTTTAAAACTTTTTTTGCAGTTTTTTTTTTATGCAGTAAGAAAAAAAATTCAATTTGTTTTTCAATTTCAGAAACAAAAACAAAAAAAAAAATCCATTTTTACCCTAAACCCTTCATTCTTTTTGTTACTGCCCTTTCTTCTCCCTGTTTTTGTGATTTTAGAATTAGGGCTTTTCATTTTAGTTTTATAGGGTTTGTATTGCTATATATATGCCTATCACATCCAACCCACGGGAAAACTTGCATAGTCAGATCCCAATCCATGTCAGCCCTTGTGTGAATTTAAAAAAAAAAGAAATTTTTTTATCTGTGCGGCCGACGTACCCTAGCGCATCGATGCGCTAGATTATCCCAGCACACCGGGCAAGTACTGTGTGATAAAAAATCTAATTTTTTTTTTTTAATCAGTGCATCATATGTAAAATAGGGCACTAGTGCGCTATGTCATTATGGCACACCGTGCACATGTTGTTTCACAAAAAAAAAAAAATTGTGTTAATCGGTGCACCATGTAACATATAATGCACCGCACCGGATCTCCTAGTTGACAGAGAGCACCGTATGGTGGTCCCTTGTTTGCGCAGGGCGTTTATGCTACAAAAACTAACACTGGACAATTTTTATTATTTTGTCTATGTTAATCGGTGCAGTGGTTAACATGTAACGCACTGGTGCTCCTTGTTGACATAAAGCACCGTACGATGTATTATACTGTTTTGGCAGTGCATTTATAAGACCACCACGCACCGACGTCGGTGCGTACACCATGAATGACGCACCAGTTTCTTGAGATTTTTTTTTTAACCTGAAAAGTTGACAATTTATTTATAAAATATATTAATGAATGATATGGTACATGTTTCATATTGATAAATAAATTTATAACAGTATATCAAGTAACAAAAATACTGATAACACATGAAGAAAAGGAAAAAAGGCAAGTTCTTTGTAAATTATTTATAAAAAATATTGTTTTTGAACTATATGTAAGTTTAACTAATATGTATTTTTTACTGTGTATCACGTAGAGCTACAAAATGGGGAAGCTCGATAAGATTATTTCTGATCTATGACCAGATGAGTGTAAAAGCTTGATGGAAAAATTGCAAAAGGATGAATCAGGTGAATGAAAAAATACTATCAATCCAATATGAGTTTCTTTTTTTAATTTTCATTAATAATATACTTAAAATTATTAGATAACATGTTTCAAACAATCTATTAATTCACATATGTTTAATGTTCTATAGGGACAAACAACTCAGAAAATGAATGTTGTTCTAAGAAAAGAAAAAAAGTAGAACATGCAAATGAAAATGAATTTCTCCTTATCTCATTTGGAGTGGTGTTGGAAGTTAATGAAAGGGGGAAAAACTTTTACAAAATTTTGAGGGATCTAGTGGAACGAATGTATAGACGTTCTTTCCACTTACAATACAAAAATCAATCCAATGATTCCAAGAACTAAATTTTATTTAAACTATAGGAAGAGTTTCCAGAGAATCGATCAATGAGAAATGTCAGTCTTTTAATAGAAAAATCGTACAAAAAAGAAGAAGAAGGAATGAAAAAGTAATATTCCTTTAAATTTTTTCCTAGAATTATTTATAAATATCAATTTTGTTATATTTACTTTTCATATATCAATATAAAATTAAATAGTTTATTGTCATGTTACATTTTCAGGAAGATTATGAAAATATCAAAAGATGAACGAGCTAATATCAGAAATATGCCAGTAGGACTGTCCAAAAAGGTGTACGAGGAGATGGTCAAAGAAATGGACAAAATTGCATCGTGGGAGGAGCCATCTCAACAACAACGTGCTTCAAATGTAATACGTAATCATTGAATTTTTTGATCATTAGGTACAGTAAATAAAAAATATTTAGCATTAAATATTAATTTTCAGGTATTTTCTTGCAGAAAAGAAAAGAAAATAGAACCCATTCAGCACATAAAACAGGACGACAAGGAAGAAAAGGGTTGATATCTAAGTTTGTGTGGTATTCCCAAATGGAGAATGCAGCAATAAAATGCAGAATGTTAATAAAATGATGCAAATCATCATAGACAAGCAGGAGGCCAATATCTAGACCTTCCATATGTCATTACAACAACAAAATATATGTAAAAATCATCCCATAAGATGCATGACAAGAAAATATAAGTCTCCAATGACATAAATGCCTCAAAATGATGTGCTGCAACCATATATTAAGACTCAAAATGTCTTAAAACATTATTTTATTGGCTCTGCAATAGTTGTAGATTACACATCAGATCTAGAGCAAGTAAGTGGATAAAAATTTAGATCTATACCAGATCCATACATTATACAAGCTCCTCTAATGAACCCCTTGGGGTTTTCAGTAAAACACCATATACAAGTTGTAGATCTGAGATATAAGACTGCGGATTTACTGATATATTCAGATCTGGAAAGTGGATATGATTTGATATAAACAATATAATGGTCTCCTCTGAAAGATATCCAACGTGAAGGGCATATCCCCAAGACTAGGAAAATCACTCTCCAACTGGTGTGTTGAACCACCCTGCAATTGCACCTACAGAAATAACGTAGATATGGATATATACTTCGTTGTAGGGATCAAGATGAGGTTGGCCTCATTCCAAGATCTAGAAATAATGCTCAATACTTCCAATACTATCCTCCCAATGAAGTATAACCCTCCTCCACTGAAAAGAAGCACTGAAATGGACTAGATCTAAAAGATCTAATCTCCACTTGTTGCAACTTGCAAAAGAAACCAAACCCTCAACAGGATCTGCATTGTAGTTGAAAGAAGAACCTTGGCCTTCAACCAGATAGTGGACAATGCAATACAAACTCTCCCAAGAGCTACTCAATGGGAAGAGGTGGGATCCCTGATCAGGAACACCCAATGCTAAACAACATTCAATCTCAGCTAAGCAGCAAGAGAAAGATATATGTCTAAATAGACAATATATTCAGAAATATGATAAAAATCAACAACCTTCTAATGTTTCCATCCTCTCCCTTTTATAAGTTAAGAGCTTGCAAACCCTAAACCACTTCCAATGAGATCACTTCTTTCACACAAGGCATCTCCATTTAAAACTACGTTGTGCCTCATTGATGGCCACTCCTCCATGACAGCGCTGTAGATTTGGTCAAGGTTGACCTAGTCAAAATTTCCAGCCCCTTTCACACCTAAGGGTGCTTGATTTAATAGCCAAGATTTAGCCTTTTCACATTTGGCATTGATTTATTCATTATTAAGGAGTATTATGGACCTCATTTTCTCTTTTATTCTTTAAACAAAGTAATAAAACAAAAATGAACATTCCAATTAACTCATGAATAATTGGGAATATTACAGTCCTCCCCTCCCAAATGTTGCTTTTCTTCAAGCAACTGACACGGTGAGTTTTGCAACTCTTCTCCTCCTCCATTGGTGACACCAACATGTGATAAGCTTCCTCCATAAGCTAAGTGTTCACCAATCCATCCCTCCATGAATTTCTCCTCCAAATTTCTCATGAGATGTAAATAATCCATTCCATAAGGAGACAATAGCTCAAATGAAACAGACATGATTTTCCCAATGTCCTCCCTGAAACAGTAGCATAAGATACATGGAGAATCTCCATCCCATTGGTCACATACATACCTCCCATCCTTCCTCCATCCATTCCCATAAAAAGTACAAGTACATCATCCATGTATGGGATCAAAACTACCTACATAGAAACAGAAATTTGTGCATATGGAGGCGGGTCATAGTCCACCATGTGGAACCAGTGTAGTGCATCTCCTGACTGAATCAGATCATGATGTGGTTAGTGGTTTCCCCACCAATTAATTTTTTCCCAAGTAATCTCACCATGGCTGAAGGTGTGAGATATATTTGGTGCTTTTGGAATACACCCACAATGATACGATATCTCCCTTTGTCCTCTAAGGGAGTGGACATGTTCAGAAATGTTTGTGGCCCAAAGTTGGCCATGAATTTTATATGGAATAATACTCCTCTTAGGAGCTATGGCCTGCATATACATGGTAGAAGAATACAATTAATAATCAAATGAATCATGAGATACAAAAGCATATTCTTCACCAAAATTTCTCCACATACAAATGGAGTGGTGCATAGATCTATCTCTTCTCTTCCAAAAATAGGAAAGAGGTGGTTGAATTGAATCCTTCATAGATTCATGTATCTTCCCCATCTCCACATGGTTCATGCATCTCTAAAATTCTGATATAATTCCTCTTCAAAGCCTTCCCAAGTTTAGAACTCCATGATAGTGTTGAAAGCATTCATAGAATAAGTATGGCTGAAAAGGAATTCTTCATGTGCTCTTTGTAGCAACTTCTCCTTGAGATTGGAAGCTAAAGATAAGAATATCCTACCACAATAATAGATGACTTCATCTTGGACTAAATATCCCTCCTCTTGTAGCTAGTAATCAAGTATCATGCATGTGAAAATATCCTTTGAATAATCCACCAATAGCTAGGATTTCCAATATGGATGTAAGATTCCCAATAATGATAGTGCAGTAGAAATCTGAATTGAAACTCCTGTCATTTCATGGCTCTCCTATTTGACATGATTAATGCCAAATTCACATGTTGGAGTGTTGTTACTCCACTTTTTATACCTCTCTTGCAGCTGATATTGCTCAAGACAAGATTGAAGTACATGGAAGTCAACCTCCTTTTGGAAGGTGTCTTTCCTCCAAAACTTATGTAGTTTTGCCCATGCATGCAAGAGTGTTAATACACTCTTGTCATATTCAGAAATATTTCTATGTGAGGTAGTATCATTTGTTGCTCCAAAGCTATGGAGTGGCCATTTGACATCATGCTCATGTTATCATAGATTTCTGAATCATTTTTCAGCGCAAATAGTTGAGTTGGAGATAGTAATGTTCATATCATAAAATTTCTTACCTCTCCTTGGAACCCATTAAAGGTTCTCAGCATTGTAGTAGCTTCTCCCAAGGCTCCTTCCTTAGCCAAATATGTCAATGTTGCACTATGTTGAGAGAAATCTTTATTCTTCTTCCAATCAGGGGGTATCCCTGGTGGAATGCCTCCATGTAAAGAGACATCAAAATATGAAGTAGACTGTATAAATGAGTGGAATGATGTGTCCCTCCATTTATTGCATAAATCAGTATCCTTCTTCTGAATATAAACCCCTTGAAATAAACAAGGGTGCATGTTGTTCATCCTTGGATGATGATCCATCCTTCCTCCTCCTCCTTGGATCAAGGTGTTACTTCCCATTACTACTGTCACATGATGCTCCTTGGGAACCTTTTGCAATAATGAAAAATCTCCTCCTCTTGAAGCAATAGCTCCCTGCCCATCCCCATGTGGTGATGGTTCTCCTTCTGAAGTGACATTGTTGTCACTGCCTTCCTGCTCTTTCTCCTCATCAATATATGAGAATACCTCATCAACAATGAGAGACCCGAGATCTTGGTCTTCCTTTGAGAGAGGAATCTCCATGTCTCCCTTTTGAGAAGAAAGCTCTTCCTACAATGGGGATCTTGCCCTTGGCAAGGTATCACACAATTTTTTATCCCCTTCAATAGAAATCTGAAGTGGATTTGGTGTAATAGATCTTTCCAACTCATGCAAAGGTTTTGAATTCTCATGCGTTGCTAGCTCAACCAAAGATGTTTCAGATTGTTTAACATGAAATATCTTCACTAATCTCTTAGTGAACCTTGCGTAAGTATATATATTTGTATTTATTAATGAAAAGGATTCAAATGACCACCAAGCATAAGCTTTACCTTTAATATGCAGTGCTGCTATCCTAAGGGCTTCATTTTCTAAAACTTGATGTAGATGAAAATATGATGCTAGCTGATCTATCCAATCCTTAGCTGTGCATGTGAAGGACCCATCAAAATTTAGCAAAAAGAATCCACCTCTTCTGCTTTTGTGGTGATTTATCGGTCTTATTTCCTCCTTGAGTTGGAAAAACTCTTGGAATTTAAAGTGCTCCTTGAATCTCCAAGATTGAGATTCATACTCTTGAAAATAATCACTCAAATTCTCCTCCTTTGGCGCATCTTCTTCCTCCATCTCTCTAGCAGTAAATCTGGGCATAGTATAATGTTGTAGATAAGATTGTGTGGTTGAATGTTCACACACATAATATGAAGAACTTGGGCTTTCTTCATATGGAAATATTCTTGAGGGATCCTCATGTCTTTCCTTCCTTATTCCCTTGATTTCTCTTTTAAGCTCATGCATATTTTGGACTAGAAGTCTTGAGAACTCCTTCTCTTTCATTCCTCCAGATAATGGGTTTTTACCCTTGTCTTCTTTCTCATCATTATAATCAAATATTTTGTGTCTTCTCCTTTGATATCTCCTCTCTCTATCAGTGAGGGGCTCTCCTTCTTCATAAGACATACTAGCTTTAGAATGCACGAGTTGTGCCAAGATGATGCTCTAATACCACTGTAGTATTCCCAAATGGGGAATGCAACAATACAATGCATAATGTTAAGAAAATAACGTAGATCATCATAGACAAAGCAGGAGGTCATCATGGAGACCTTTCATATGTCATTACAACAGAAAAATATATGTAAGAAGTGGCCCATAAGATGCATGATAAGAAAATATAAGTCTCCAATGACAAAAATGCATCAATATGAGGTGCTGCAACCATATATTAAGACTGAAAATGCCTTATAGTGTTATTTTATTGGCTCTGCTACAGCTATAGATTACACATTGTTAGGGTCCCGTGATTTAGCAGATTGGTAGACCAAATGCACAAGGTAACATCAGACTAGTCTTTGGAGTCCTAGGACCTAACCTTCCTGGACTTAGAGAGGGCTCTCTCTATTGTGTGCGAAGGATGTAAAATTTTTAGCTTTATATGGTTGATTTTAGGCTAGTTGTTAAGTGTAGGGTTTGTTGTTTGTTTGGTTGGGTAAGATGATCAAGTAGGATACGTGGAGTGAGAGGTCATCAAATCAATTGGGCTATGGAGTCTATGAAATTCATTGATATCTCAATAATGAATCGGGGTACATCACAGGGCAAATCTAGTGTAGTCAATGGATCTTTAAGGTTTATGTGTGAGGTGAAATGGACATTAAGTTAGTGAAACAAGGTAAGGAAAAGGGCAGTGAAGTATCCTTTGTCAAATACCTATGAACAATAAGGTCTTAAATACTGATAACCAAAAAATACTAATCATGAGATAGGGCACACCATTTACTCAATGACAATACTTTAAAAAAATAAACATCCAAGATGAACAATCCAATGGAACAAAAAAAGCAAGAAAAATTATCTAACTTCAATGATTCTACTTTCAAGATTTGAAAACATATAAGAATACAAATAGTTTTAATAAATGAAGAGGGAACTCATAAACATCATCTATCAAAATATAAAGAACTTTTGGGTAAACTGATAGGCATGGAAAAAGGGAAAGATCGAAACGAGACCTCTTTGGCTTAACCTAATAATCAATACATCAAAGAGAGGTTCCAAGGCAGAGTTTAGATAGCATCAAATAAGTAGGGCTTACCATAAATAATATTTGGAAACTAGCATATTAATCCATTAATGAAACAAACAAGCTTAGGTGGGCCTAAGGAGCAATTAATAATTCCTTAAACTAACCCAGTAGAGGAAAACATAAAGACAATAGCAAACAGGAGGACTGAGGTGCCTCAAACAACATTTCTCAACCTATAATTTTCTGAGCTATTGCAACATAGAAGGATGAACACAATGATAAACAAGAAAACATGAAAAAATAAGAGACATATCACCATTAACCAAACTCAGGGATCCTGCAAGCAAGCCTTCATCATCATCTATCAAGGCAAATCATCCACAAGCTCCACAAAACCAAATTGCTATTCAACCTTAAAGAACCATGTATTTCTCTCAAAACTCATCAAATGCCAACATTTGCAATGAATCCTCATGCTATATATAACAAGAAAGGAGGATAAAAACCTAATAGAGTATCTATAAGTCTATTGGCTAATCAGAAGTATCTCTATTGTCCTTGAGGCCTTACAAGGCCCAAGGCACAAAATATCTAAAATAAATATCTTTTCGGCCATTTTTAGCAAATAAATTGACCTTTAGGCTATGAAAAACATCCTAAAACTTTACAAACACACATTTTTACTTTTCAACCACAAGAGCATAGCACTATTTTTTAAAATGAAATTTCATGCCAGAAGCGCAGCATAGGAACAAGAAAAACGGGTCTTCTTACAACAGTGTTTTGAAGGCCTTCCGGATGTCAGAAAATGCTCCGTGATGGATCATTGGAAAGCCCCTGAAGTATAATTTCCATATATACCCTTTATTTTACCTCTACAACCTATTCAAAAAGTGAAAATGCCAAGACCGGTAGGAGCGTAGCACATGTCCTGAAAAGTAGGCAGAATGATGAAAAGTGGGTGTTTTTGACCCTTTTGGAGGACCAAAAAACTCCAATTGATCTGAAACTTTGTGTTAATGTTATATGAGTGACGAGGAACCCAAAAATGCAAGCCTTTCCTCTTGAATATTCTTTGAAAAAGAGTGTAGCACCAGGTGTGCTGCGCTCCTAGCCTCAAAATTTGCAAAAAAAAAAAACTTGTCAAAATTCTCCCAAATTTGGTCGATAAGTCCTTCATAGGGTTTAGGAGACCTGTAGAAAATATTGAGGCAATATTCCAAGGTTTACTTGGTCTTTTCCACTTTTTATTTTTTTGAATTTGAATGAGGGCCTCTTTGATATGCCAATGAAAAAAGGTGTGATGGTAGTCTTGTTGGTGTCTTTATCATGGCTATGGTCTTCATTTTCATTATCATCCTTCCCATTTTATTTACTGTCACTATGACTGCTTTTTGTGTTGCCTTTACTTTGTTTATCATTTTTTCACTTTTGGGGGTCACTGCCTTTACTATTTTTATGACTGTCATGAATTTTTTCTTTTTCACTTATGCTTGCTTCGTTATCTTTCTGCATTTTTGTCACTTGATTCATCTGTATTCATGCTGCCTTTTGTTTTCTGCATTATCCTCACCTTTTTCATCTTCATCCTTGTCAAACCCACTACCCTTTTCTTCATTATATGTGTCTGTTTCCTCATCAATATCTGCCTATGTTCCTTCTTCAATATCTGCCTTTTCATCATCTATCCCTTCTTCATTATTTGACTCACTACCTTCTTCTTCTTCTTCATTGTTTTGTCCATTGCCTTTGTCCTCATCATCCTTTGCATTATCTACCTTATCACTGCTTTCTTGTTCTAAACTATCTTTTTCTTCATAATCTTCCCCTATCTCTTGATTTTCATCATCATCCTCCTCATCATCATTTTCTTCCTCATGAATTGTCATTTTCTGCTTCATCATGTGTTTCTTCTTCCTCACTTGTTCCTCCTAGTAGAAGAAAAATTATAGGCACGCAGCACTGGGCCAGTCGGGTGGCTGAATGCATAGCGCCGTGTAGGGCTGCTTGCGTCATCAACAAGGCTGCATGCACAATCGAAAAGGCTACACACAAAGTCAGCAAGGCTACATGCACAGTCGGCAAGGCTGCATGCACAGTCGGCAAGTTTGCACGCATAGTCGGCAAGGCTGCACGCACAGTTGGAAAGGCTACACGCATAGTTGGCAATGCTACATGCACAATATATGACGTTGCATGCACATTCATCAAGGCTACACACACAATTGGCAAGGATGCACACACAGTCGGCAATGCTGCACATGTAGCGTCGTGCAAGGCTGAAACGCGTTTGTTGGGCTGAACGCGCAGCGCCGATTTTGTTGGGTCTCTGGCTGTTGGGTCTGCACAGAGAAAATTTGCAGTGCGAAATCATAGGCGTGCAGCACATAGTTAAAATTTACAGAACGGGCACTTCTAGGAGCACAGCGTAGGATTCCAGGTGCGTAGCACAGGGCAGATTTTCTCGAATATGCCGAAAATTCACAAATTTCACTCTGAGTGTTTCTTCGATGACCTTTGTAATAGAAAATGAGTTGTTGAAGGATGGAGAGGGCCTTTATAGGTTCGAAAACTTTGATTTAAATGTAAAATCCAGTTTCCTAATGTTTTCTTTTCAAGACTTTGACCCTTTACTGACATTTGTTTGTCTTTTTTCTGCAGGTGTCTATAACACATTTTCCTTTGATCCTTTTTTCACGTGTTTGGATTTTACAAACTTTAGTCACCCAACAGGTATTTCATGGTTAGCACGATTTTCCATTTTGACACTTTACCTCATTCTTTCCTTATCTTGACCATTTTGAAGGCCTTTGACTGCACTTGAAAGCTTAGGCTCCCTTATACTGATACTCTTTACAATCCTTGTTCTTTGAAGTAATGAGACACCTTATCTTGGCAACCCTTTGATGCTTGTACATAGAAACTCCTTAAAACTCTCCCTTTGCTATCATTATGGAGTTCACCTCACCCTTTCCCTATTTAACTAAGAGTTTCTGACAAACTTTGTGTATTGATGTGCAATGAGGTGGAAGGAAGGTAAATGAAATGGTAGCTTTTTCAAGTGAAAGGAAAGAATGAATGAAAGGAATAGATGTGGTAATAGGCTCATATGAATGACAATTTTTCAATTAGTGCAATGACTCTTGTTTGACTGATACTCTGTCTAGGGATATGAAGTAAGCATAGAGGCATTTATTTCAAGTCCAAGCCTAGGGTTCTTCTTATGATATCAACTTATTTCCACTAAATGATGACAAAATGCTTAAAAATGTGTTTAGGGCATTCAATTACCTCTATCAGAGCTTTAGAAAACCTTGCAGGAAACTTGAAAGGGCTTTGAAGTGGTCTGAGGGTTTAATTTTCTTATGAATTCCTCCTGGCCAAGGGCGCAGCACCACCTCCCAGGAGTGCAGCACCATGTGCAATTTATATGGGAAACAATTGCCAGGAGCGCAACACCAACTTCTAAGCGCAGCACCATTTTGCAGAGGACATTTGGAGGCCTTCCCAGTGTCAGAATTGGGCCCGTGATAGCTCGTTGGAAATCGTAACCTGTTTAATTTCCAAATATACCCTTTTTTCTTGATTGAAGTTTAGTTTCCTTGTCAAAAGTTTATTTTCCCAAGACTGGTAAAAAAGTGTTGAGTGATGGTGTAGAAATGTAGAGTGCTGGTGCAGACAAATTTTGGAGGCCTTACATACCTCCAAATTGAGCTCATGATAGCTCATTGGAAATATATTCAAGTATATTTGTCATTGGACTCATCAAGAAAGTCATTTGGACACACCAAATGTGAGAAAAACTAATTTACCCAAGGTCAGTCCATGAGTGCAGAAATTCTCCCGTGACACCTGTATTTTTGACATTGCTCCAAAACCATGATACCTGTGTAAAACCTGAAGGAGGGTTTTATTATTGGCCTTATGATGGACACAATCCTCTCTCACTTTTTCAAAATTCATCGTTTTTTGGTAAAAAACATATTTTTAAGCAAAACTGGTCCTAGCTGTGGCAAATGGCTTGGCCTTTGGAATGAATTCTTGGAAAATGATGGAGGCATGATGTTTATGAGTTGATATGGCTTCACTATTGCTGATATGACCTACCATATGGATCTTATACTCTTATGCCTCTTTTCCATAGCAAACCCTAGCTTAGTTGGAAGAGGAAATTAGGGTTTGGTGTAGGGGATTTAGGACTGCCTTGTAGAGGGAGGGGAATGAAGGGGTTAAGGGTTGTCTAAATTCTTGAGGAAATTTTGGGGAATAGGGATAGATGTTAGAGATTATGGGAAAGTGGAATTTCAATAATTGAGTGAGGGGAAGGGGTCCAAAAGGAGAAAAACACGGGCCTAGTGTTGGGG